>LPNX010023453.1:24761-171732 GCA_001517045.1 Pseudotsuga menziesii | reverse complement strand
CTGTGATGAAGATGGCTTCCAATCGAAGATTAGTCGATTACTTGCAAAAGGATTAAAAGAATTTAAGTACAAATTCACTTATTAGGTATTCTCACTAAGCACATTCCATGGAAATGGATGAATTTAGCTGGAAAGAGATCTGAATTCGGAATTGTATTTAAAAAACAATTGACCTAGCAATTTCAGAATCCTTCAATTTCAATAGCTAAGTGAGTTCAGACTCCACCTATTTCAATATCTGGTCATTTTTTCAATTGCTGGGTAATTTCAACATTCATTGAAGGTTTTTCTTTCTGCACAATTTAATTCCTTGCGTGCCTTATTTATCTTTGATTAAATTATAGCGGTGTAAATGTTTAAATTATTCACTGTGTACCTTATATTAATTAATGTTGAATGGGTTTACAGTTGTTCATGGACCAAAGTTAAGTAGACGGGTTAGTATAAAAGAAAGAATATTATTATACATATTTTAAGTAATGTTATGAAAATAGGTAAATTCATTTCACATACATAACATTTATTTTTTAAACCACAAAAAATGAATTTACTAATTTTAATATTATCTTAATTTTTTTTATAGATATAAATTGCATTGTGTTTGTTTGTGAAAAATAAAATTGCATTATGTTTATTTTTAACTTCTCATTTCATATAAAAGAAAAACTAGTGTAATCTTACAACCTTATAATAAATTTATTTTTAAAATTTAGAATTTGATGATATATAAAATCAAAATTTCCTTTAATTTAATATAGTAGTTAAATTTAAAAAATAACACTTTAAAATTGACGTTTGTTTTTAAATTATAATAAAAAACTTTGAAGATAATTTTTATTTTCATTATGCATTGACTTAAAATCATAATAAATCAAGGCCGCGACATAATAAAGACATGTGAATTAAAGAAAGATTTATTTAATCTTACTTGATCTCATAATAAGTCAAGTCGGAGTTAAAGTAAGACGTGTGAGTTAAAAGAAAAATTGTTCTAATCTTACATTCTTGTAATAAATTTATTTTCAAAATTTAGAATTTGATAATATACACAATTAAACTTTTCATTAATTTAAGTTTAATTAAAAATTAAAAAAAAAATATTTTCTTAGTATTATTATATAAATAAAAATAAAATAAAAATAAAATATAAAGTTTTTAAAATGATATTATACAATGTAGTGTTTTTGTTTTTGTTTACAAGGATCTTGGAATCTTTGAAAACACCCAACACATTCATCTTTGAAAACACTCAACACATTTCTAAATTTTAATTTAGTTAGACCTCTGTCATATTGATTGAATAATTGTTTTTTCTTCACTATTTAAATGTTGAATAATGACAAATTTTATATTATTTTGAAGTTATAAGTAGCTGTCCATATCTGACTATATTTGAGAACGGTCAGATGCAACTATTGATTGGGCCACAACGTGCAAGTCTTTGAGAGTAAGGTATCAGGATTAAAGAAACACTGGTTTTTCACGAAAATCGGTAAGCAATAGCATCATACATAGTAACGATGATCATCTGAATCTGTTTTTTACTCAATCTGTTTGGTCAGCTATTGAGGATCATCTGAATCTTAATAATCTTTGGAATGGTGATTCCCTGTCTGCTTGTTTTAAAAACTGGTGTTTTTTATCAGATGTGCTACTTATCAAATCTTTACCTATCATTGTACTCTGGTTTATATGGAAAGCAAGAAATAGATCTTGCTTTGAGGATCTTGACTCAACTCTTGCACAGATATCAAGCTATAGCTTGGGTATGTTGAAGAATTTACCTCAATCTTTATCTGTGGTCTCTTTCAGATCAATTTTTGTGGAAGAAATTGATCAATCTTATGCATGGGGTTACTTTGATGGATCTGTAGCTGGGGATCCAATGATTTGTGGGGCTGGAGGTATCTTGTTCATATCTGATAGGCATCATATTACTTTCAAAGTAGGTTTAGGCTTGGGTGCTAATAATTTTGCAGAATTATGTGCACTTAAGCTTCTCCTTAGGTTGGTTCGGATGCATAATTTGGATAAAATTCAAATTTTTGGGGATTCACAGTTGGTTATAAATTGGGCATTTGGTAAGTATCGATTACAAAATCTTGAACTAGCCATGATTCTTCAAGATGTTCACTATTTAGCTAACACCCTTGATTATGTGTCTTTCAAACACATTTATAGGGAAAGAAATTTCAAAGCAGATTCTTTGGCTAAAGCAGGTGGCAGCATACTTGAAGGTTTTTGGAGTACTTTTGAATAGAGAGGGGCAGAAATTATAGAAACCTTTAAGGTTTTCTAATATGTTGTTGTGTGCTGTTTGTTCTTTGCAGTTTGTAGGACTGTTTTTTTGTCATGATGGTGGCAATTTGCATTTTGATCTTATTTGACAGATTGCTGGTTCTTTTGGAGATTTAAATGCTTGGGCATTTTTGGATTATTTGATTCTGCTCTACCCTTGATATGATGCCTTGGCTGATATTAATATGCATCTTTTTGCATTTTGGTGATCTCAAGCAACATTCTTAGAGCTTGACTTGCGGGCTGTTTGGCCTCATTTTATTTGGTACCTAAATGGATATGGATATGTTTTTTCTTCATTGGATGGCCTGGAATTGGCCAATTTAATAGCTGTTGAGTTTTTGATCAGCTATTGACTTATCATACACTTATGAGACTTCATCAGCATGCTAGTTATGCTCTGGTTTTTTGCTTTTGATCACCTGGCACAGTTGATCTGACCTGATATAATCAGGAATGATGAAATAAGTCTGCTAAGATCAGACTTAATTGTTGCATGGATTTTGATTTCTTTTCTGCTGAAAAGTTTATGGTGAACATTATGATCTCTATGATGATATTTTGTATGTAATGACAACTTTACAGTTGGATCAGTTTTGGATATGGATTTTGGATATTGTGCTCCTTCTGAGGCAAATATATTTTTGTAAATGACAACATCTTAGTTGCATTTTGTATAATGGACCTTGAGGGCCATCTGCTGAATGTGAATAAAATATTTACGATTTTTTTCTTTGGAAAAAAAAAAACATAGTAACAATGAGGGGACAGAATATAACACTCATATTTTTGAGGATACCCAATAATACAATATCTATTCTTGAAATCTACAAAGTACTTTAAAGGAGAAAAAATTAACTAAAAATTAAATATTTTGATAAATATAAATTTAGGTTTTTTTAATTAATTAAAAATAAAAATTGTTTAAATAAAATTATATTAATTTAATAAAATAATACTTTTATTAAAAATATAATTAAATAAATAAATTTATTTTACTTGATTTGTTAAAATTATCTAACTACGTTTAGTTATGTTTTTAAAATCAAAATAATTTATTTAACTTCATTGTTCATGTATGTGATATATTATTGAAAACACTATACACAAATCAGATAAATATATCTTAACATAAGGTTGACGTTTCTAATACTAAATTATAGAAAGTATCTACCAACAAGTGCTTACACTGCTTCTCAACGCAATTATATAAAGTATAGAAAGTATAAGGGATAATCTTTTTCGTAGAGGTTGGGTAGGCCTTGTAATTTGTTTGCTATGTGGGTAGTTTGAAGAAGACATTTGTGATTTATTCATAAAATGTAGTTTCTATCAATCCATTTGGGCAATCATTGGACATTTGTATAGTGCTGATAAGTTGTGGGGCTGTCAAACTCTTTCCTCCTGCTTCATTTCCTAGCACCAGATGTTTCCTATAGGTTTTACTTTGCCTTGTTATGTCATTTGGGAGATTTGGGGCTGCCGGAATAGACTCTTATTTGATGGAGTGATGCCGAGCCCAATTGTGGCGGCCGATAGATGTTTGAATGCTTTCTATATCTTTGGTGGTGACAACTCTATCGGCGACAGAATTGGAAAGTCTTCAAGGATTCTTAAGGAGTTGTCTCCCGTTCACAACTTGGTGGGCTTCTTTGATGGTTCGTCCCATGCTTCCTCTAGCCTCTGTGGTGCTGGGGCAATCGTGGTGTTGGTAAACCAAAGCTTCTATAAAATTTGGATGAATTGCAATCCAGGCTCTAATACCAAAGGTGAAATCCTGTCACTGTAGATTCTACTTCGGTTTTATTCTTCCCTTGGATTGGATAGGATCCACATATATGGTGACTCAAAAGTTATTATCGACTGGGCTGTGGGTCTTCATAGCATCCGTGTTTTGCATTTGGATCCGTGACTGAGTCGGGTTCAGGAACCGATAACTTCTTTTCAGGCGCTTACATTTTCACATATCTCCCGTGATCAAAATGATAAGGCCGATGCTCTCTCTAGGATGGCACTTCTAGAGGTCGTGGGTTACATCCATTTTGAGCGATGGAGTGGGGGCATTTTGGTGGGTGGAAGGGACCGTTTGGCGGCCTTTTAGTTAGTTCTGTTGATTCTTCTTGCAGGTGTTCGGCTCAGCTTTCTTTGCCCATCTCCTGTTCTTTTGGTGGTCTCTCTTTTGCCTCGTTTCAGACTATTTTCCTCGTCAAGACTGGTTGCTTCATTTTTCCCATCTCTGTCTTTTCTTGACTAATATGGTTTCAGGTGCCACATTTTTGGCCGTCTGTTGTCATGTAACTACTTTTCTAATATTAATATATAATATTGCACTTTTTTTGTATGAAAAAAAAACACAATTATAGAAAGTATCTTTATACACAATCACTATCTAAACAATAGAAAGTATCTTACACAATCACTATCTAAATCATAGAAAGTATCTTCAGATGCATTCAGATCGGATATGATATCATCTTAGATATATGTGAACATTGTAGGGTTCACAACTAAATAATTAAAAACAAATGTTTCTGGAAACTTTTGTCTAAGTTAAAAATTGCACTTGACTATCTCTCGTCCATAAATGGGACCATTAAATGCAGATTCTATGTGCAGGAAGTGAGCCACCGAGTCATCGATCCACTAAATTCGTTAGAGCGAGCGCATGTTGAATTTGATTGGTACTCACCCAAATGTTAAATGGATTAGGTACACTAGGAACAAACAATAATTTGATTACCTACCAACGTAGCGGAGACACATTTTCGGAGTTCGCAATGCGCTAGATACTCGTGATATCCACAAAATACTCAAAAAAATTTCATGGAGTGAGCTAAACTCTAGACTATTTGCACCTTAGGAATATGGTGATGGAATTTTTGTTGAAATTGTCGTTTTGGTGGCTGAAATTGTAATTTTGGTTGCAAAAATGGATTCACCACCCTCAATAACCCATGGAGCACCCCTATTATGCAATTTCAATAAACTGAAACTACAATTTCAACTATTCTTACTGGATTTTGGTCAGAAATTTCACCTGAAAAAGGTGCAAATAGTCTAGAGTTTAGCTTACTCCACTTTTTATTGTTTAATCTATCCTTGCATTTATTTATTTTTCATAAATTCATGACTTCTTTTTCGATGAATTTATAAGCCACCGCTACCTAGAGGCAAAGAAAACATTAGCTAGCCATCTCTACCATTGCTTTCTTTCACATGGAATCCTAGTCTTTCTGGATCACAAGGAATTGGAGGAGGAAAAAAACTTGACTTCTCAAATTGAAGTAGCTATAACAACTGCATCATATGCAGAGTCAAAATGGTGTCTAGATAAACTCTTGCTCATGTTGAAGTTGGGGTCTGTCGTTATTCCCATCTTCCTTTGGATTGTATACTCAAGCCTTGCTAACTCATGAAAATGAAGGGGGATAAGACCTGCAAATAATTGTTGGAAATATTAATTACAAGCAGATTTGCATCACATCTCACCTGACTCAGTTAGAGAGTTCGTAGAAATACATTTGGAGATTTGCATCACATCCCACCCGACTCAGTTGTAGAAGTACCTTTTTTGTCAGTCATTTTTTAACCTCAAAGTACTGGACACAAGTCTTATTTAATAATTTGGTTATATGATATTGTGAGCTTGTAGTAGTAAAGTTGTGTCCACGAACTGAAGTCATGCGAAAGTTATCTAGAGGGATGAGGTGGTGAAAATGTGTCTTTCACGATGAAGTGAAAACTATACTTTATATAACAAGATAACATTGTAATATTATAATCATGTCAAAGTGGGAGTTGGTCGTAGTTAAAAGTGTGTTGGGTCTAAAAATCCTGTCGAAGTCAAGTGGGTGTCTCTCGAGGTAAAAGTGTTTCCGGATTAAAAGTCCGCAAAAGATGTGTCGACATGAAAACAAAAGTTGAGTCTTGTCAAAGTGAATTATGTCGCTAAAGGATTGCCTCTTGAAGTAAAAGTCCATCACAGTAAAACCTCATTCTAGTAAAATCTGGTTGAAGTTATTTACTACACAGTAACTCAAGGTAAGTCTCGCAGTTGGTCCCCGAAACAATTGCAAACTAGAGAAGCACGGTTGTTGAGGTTTCATATTTAAGCGGTTTTGTGTTGGAGGCGTTTAATGGGTTAGAACTTTAGCTCTCATTGTTGGCGTTAATTTAATTTTACTGTATTAATAAGCAAAGATTTATGTTCTCTCTATTTATTTTTCTTTGCAATGATGAAGGGGAGCTCTTGAATAAGCTAGTGCAATAGGTGCAAAAGATGGTTGGAAAACCAGCATTGGATATGGCCACATATCCAACTGGTTTGGATGAGAAACTGAAATATTTTGAACGTAGTGTGTCATTTCAGGTGCAGAGCAAGGAAACCCAAGTTGTGGGAATTGTGGGTTCTAGCGGAATTGGAAAGACAACCATGGAAAAAGAATTCTATAACCTCCATAAGAAAGATTATGCTGGATCATGTTTTTTGTTTGATGTAAGAGAGTGCTCTCTAACATCCTTGAGAATTGACTGGACATGATGAGTTAACGTATAGCATTGATCAAGGTATAACAATGTTGAAATGCCATCTCTGGTATTCTAAGGCTATAATTGTCACAACCAAAATAACACACCCACTTTTTCATGTGGTCTTATTGAGAATGCATCACTGTATGGAAGTGTTCTAAGGGTGAGACCAACTCGGACGCACTCCAACAAACTACGCCTAACCTGTGGACACCTTTCCTTAACATTGTATCATTTATCACTTACTTATTAACTATTTTTACCCACACTTAGCCAATTTTCATTACACAATACAATCAAGTAAAAACACACACAATGTAAGGGTGGGTTTCCCAACCGGCTAAGCCCGTTAACTTGTATTTTATGAAAAGTTTACAAAAATGGAGTTGCCACAAACCGACAGAGCTCTGGATGTGTGCCCAACCAAAAAACACACCTTTGCTACAAAAATACACCAAGTTGAGATAACCCCTCCATGGGCGTTTAGTTCTCAAGATTGTCGAACTTCACTAACCCTTGTAGCTGTCATTAACTTCCTTCTAAACTTAACTCGTTTGGGAGCACTGGTTTTCCATATCGATGCTTCTCCACAACAAACTGCGTTTTCTGAGTAAAGCCTGTGTTAGCGGCTTCGCTGCGTTTTGAGCTTAGAAACCTCCACAGCTCGCATGCCTTAGTGACTTGTCACGTATTGTCCAGCTTGGATTACCTATCCTTCTTCCATTTGAGTGCCACACTTTTATAGCGTCAAGTGGGAGGGAGCTTCTCCAAGGTGGGTGTGCTACCTTCATTAGCGCGCATGTCAATTTCCTCAATCGATGCGTCTCTCCTACAAGTGTCCACTTCCTTCCATGATCTGCGTGTGTTTCACTTGTTGATGGCATCGTTGTTAGGCATCGGGATCTCTTCCTAGGGCACCTTCCTTCACCGCACTTCAAGTCCTAAACATCTTCAAGTTGGCACTCGGTCCAACAGACCCCCAACTGAGCACTCCCATGAGCGTGTCTCCCGTGGGACCAAGGTGGTTGTCGAGCGTGGTCCATGGGATGCGTCTCCATCTCATGGTGTGGTTACTCTGTGCTCCATCAAGATGCTCATGTTCCATCAACGAGTGCTCGGGCTCAAGCATGATTCCAACCGACGATGTGCCAAGGTGTCGCACACTTGGGATTGCCAAGCTCCAAGGGGTGAGCATAGGATTCATTTGTGGGAGTGCGTCCTTGCTAGGCCCACATGCTCCTCAAGTGTTATGTCACTTGGTCAAGGCACCACTTGGAAAGTTTTTTGACTGAACCATCTTTCCCACATTGGCACCCAAGCTAACCTCTTGGGCATGAAGAAGGTGTCAACTAGTGCATGGATGTAACAACCTCCCCCACTGAAGTACTTTTCGTCATCGAAAAGGTGTATGAAATGCTTTGTGCTTCCAAACAATGTTGCTGCTAATCACACCAGAATTTTACATTAAGTCTCCTTTGCCCGCACGTCACTCTTCCAGTACACTAGTTTTAGTTCCCTCCATTGTCTACACTGTCCCAGTGATCAATCCATCTGCTGAGTCTCCATTGGTCTCCATATCCTAGCCCTCTCTGCATAAGTTTCCCACTCGGTGACTTCTTTATTGTTTAAACAAACCCTGCACACTTCATCCAAAGTTGGCATTTTCACTTTTTTCAGCGTGCTTCACCTATAAGCGTTCACGACCCACCTACCTTCGCCAAGGGTAGGGGCCAAGTCATGTTAGCGTCTAACCGGGAGAGTTAGGAGGATGGTTTTCCCTACCATCTCCCATGTCCTTCTCAGCTCTCCATCATGTTTTTTATTTCTGACTTAAGTATAAGAGAAGTGCCATGTTTCTTCCAACAGTTTCATTCCCTTCATCAAACAATCTCTATGCTTCAGGGTCATCTAGCCATGCACCTGTTGTGATCGAATTTTCCTCTTTCTATGCTAGCGCTAGAACTAGCTCAACCTCCATATCACATTGTCGTTCTTTTGTGTTTCTACAGAACTTTGTGAGTTTCTCCAAAATTGTCATGGTCATTTCCACAACCCTTTCCATTGTTTCTAGTCGTTTCTCCAACAAAAAAACCGACTATTTAGAAGTGAGGCGCTCTTCCATCCGAGTCACTTCTTCTATGTCAATGCATTACCTGCATTGTTCTCCATCAAGCTTCCTTGCTGATGCGATGGGAGGGGACGCTGCCAACGCAGTCACCTTTCATTCTCTCGGTAACCTCTTTACCATCCATACATAGATGGGATCCTTTTTCGCAAGAAATACTAAACTCTCTAAGTGTGGCATAGGAGCTTCCTTCTCCTTCTTCATAAATTCTTGTCCAAGAACAACATCAAATTTTTCAAGAAGAACGATTGTGAGATTGACCTCTCCCTACCATTCTCCAATCTCCAAAGGCACTTGGCAAACCAAGCCAACCACCCTCTCAACCTATGAATTGACTGGCTTGAATGTATTTGCTCCTGGCTCAATCTACAAATTGAGTCGTTTCACCATCTCTTCCATGACGGAATAATATGTAGCACCACTACCAACCAATGCAAAAAACTACTGCCCATTTAGCTCTGCGGGAAGGTAACTCATTTTGGTGAAGTCTATTTGTGTAGAGACTCTTGGCTCCTCCAAAACCACATTCAAAACTTGTAGAACACAAACCGAATGACCTTCTTGTTCCACCACAACAAAATTTTATGGCCGTAAAGGAAAGTTCTTTGCGTAGTGGTTCTTTTCACATATGTAATAAGAAATCATCTTAGCCTTAGTCCTTAGGAACATCTGCCTTCTTTGGTGCCTCCTCATGCCAATTGTTCCCCACCTTAGGCTTGTCTTTATGTTTCTTCTTAAAAGTTACCTTGGCCTTTTTCGTTGCCATCCTATTTTCCCTTGGTTTCGTCTTTTCTATCTCCTTGGAAGTCAAACAAGTTATCCGTGTCTGCAATGGCTTCAAAAAGGGTCTTCCCTCCTTAGCGTCACAAGTCAGGTTGCGCCCAGTTCTGCAGACCCTTCATGAAGTGGTACAAGCGATCCTCATCGCTAATATCCTTTATCTCGAACATGACAGTGGTGTAATATTTGATATAGGATTGAATCCTCTTGGCATGCTTAAGCCTCATAAGCTCGTTTCGTGCAATCCAGCCTTGGTTCCCTGGACCAAATTTTTCCTTCAAATTTGTCTTCATTTACTCCCAATTCTTGATCTATTCAGTCACCTTCCCCATGGCCACATTTTCTGCATGGTTTCTCCACCATAACTTGGTTTTTTCTGTGAGAAACATGGCAACAACATTCACCTTATCTTTGTCTGAAATTTTGTTCATCTGATCCAAGTACTGCTCCATTTCCTAGAAGAAGTTTCCAGTCATCTTAGCGTCACGTGTCCCGTTAAATGGTTCGGGCTCCTTCATCTGAATCTTCATGGTTGATGTTATGCTAGTCCCACTAGCCAACACTCATTTCAACAATGCGATGGTGTCATCTTGGTCCTTTAGATGAAGCTAAATTTGTTTCTCCAATGCTTTAAGCTTCCTGACTCGATCTTCCATATTTTGCTGAATGAATTCCCACAACACGTTAGTTTCCTCTCTACATTCATCCATGGATTCATTAAAATCCTTCCACATCTGAAAAGTCTCACTTACCAAAGCGGAAGAATTCTCTCCATGAGCATAGAGTGCCTCAGAAAATTGCCCGATGTTTTTCTCAAGTGCGTTAAGCTTACGCTTCACTTTAGAAGCCTTCGGTTCGAGCTCCTCATGAACACTCATTTATGTCAGAAGGAACTCTTGGTTCCACCTTTGACTCAAAAACCATCTCTGTGGATTTCTTACCCATTCCAACCTTCACTTATTCCAAGTTTCGGTTCACAGACCCTTTGTCATGTTCGTTTGCTTTCTACTTTTGTTTACCGATTTCCTCCCTTATGGCACTCGCTTAGACAGGTTATAAATATGCCTAAGGTGACTTCTCGTTTAGAACTCAGCTTCGTTTGATGTACTTGCCTTCTTTTGAAGTGTCCCAACCAAACACCTATGTTTGAAGTTCAAATGAACTTCTCTGTCAAAACACACCTTGCTGTTGACGCTCCTTGTCGGAGCGCACTTTTCCCAAGTTGCTACCTTAGCGCACCTTAGCCACACCTTGTTGTGGGTTGTGCTGCCTTAGTGCATCTCAAGGGAACCTGCTGGGCATGTTGTTGGGCGCTCTCACCAAGCATGCTCTCTATGTGAGCATTCTGAGTGCGCGTTGTCGTGCGTTCTGTCGGAGCGTACATCCAATCGGAGCGCGCTATGACAGGCACTCTCTGTGAGTTTCCTTGAGTGCTCCCTACTCTAGCTCTCCTTTGTGATGTTGAGTGCGTCCCAATAGACGTGATGTGTCAAGCGCCCTCCTAAGCGCACCTTTTCACGAAGGCTCGTTCTTTTTCCAAGCGCGTTCGCTATTGCACGGTGATGGGTACTCCTGTAGGAGTGTGTCTTGAGCGCGCCTTTCCTTAGGTGCTCTTATTGCGGCGCTACCAAATGTGCGGTGAAAGATCCCTCACTAAGAGCATTTCCTGAGCTTTTCTATCTGGCGCTCTTGTTGTGGCGCGTGCTACTACCCAGCACACTTCTGTCAGGCACTCCTAGCCAAGAAGTGCATTTTTGTGTCGGCAATCTTCCAATGGACCGTCAAATTTGTAGAGGAGTTCCACCAAAAGTCCCTCCTTTGCTAGGCATTGTCTTGCTTCACATTTTGCTGAAAAATTTCAAGTCACTCGAATTGCAGTAACCCTTCTGGCATTGTGACCACCTCAAAAATCCTCAACTTTTGGTTGCAAATTTTCTTTGATACCACCTAGTATGGCCACAATAACGTACCCACTTTTTGTGTGGTCTTATTGAGCATGCAACACTGTTTGTAAGCTTTCCTAAAATGAGACCAACTCGGGCGCACTATAACACACTACACCTAGCCTGCAGAAACCTTCCTTAACACTGTATCATTTATCACTTTACTTATTAATTGTTTTTACCCACACTTAGCCAATTTTCATTACACAAGTAGAAACGCACACAATGTAAGGGTGGGGTTGCCAAACTGGCCAACCTCGTTAACTTGTATTATATGAACAGTTTACAAAAATGGAGTTTCCACAAACCGAAAGAGCTCTGGGTGTGTTTCCAACCAGCAAACACAACTTTGTTACAATGATCCAACAATTTGATCCATCACGAATCCTCCTACAAGAAAATTGGCATTTATGTGATAACACTTATTTTGTAACTTAATAGATAACCATTATCCATTTGAACACATAATTAATGGAAGGATGGCATCCATCTTTAATCGTAGCAACTTCTTATTTGCAATGACTTGATACCTTGGTCTTAGGAATTTGTTGAGCAATCGTATATGTTTTATTATGATCAAAATTTCAATGCACGACATTCCATGAGCGATGTGGCGTAGAAGATGGCAGTGTCTGGAAATAGTAGCTAAGGAAGATATGATAGAACCCGGGAAGTAGAGACCAATGAAATTCATGGTCGTAAAGGAAAGTTTTTGCAGTGCTACCGTGACAAAGTGAAGGGGACCTCATGAGTTAGATGAGAACCCACTAAGCCAACATTCAGTACATTTTTTGGCTATCCATTAGTCACAACAATGGCTGCATGGAAACCATGTGGAATACCTTGGAACAAAGTTCATGAAGAAAACTTAGAAGGCCTACTGAAAGGAGAATAAGGCCATCTAAGGTTGTTTGTAACAAATCATTTTTCTCATAATCTGAATTCAGGAGAGCAATTGGTAGTCCATCTTTCACACCATCTCCCATCCCATCTTTCACACCAGATCCCCCTGGAATGATAAGTCTTATATGATTACGCCCCACTAATGCACTGAGGTCTCTCCCAAAGTGACATTCAATGTTGCCACTGCTTTGGATATTGTCCTGGTGCTCCTGGTGCAGTGTGCTTGTGTTCACAACAAATGGAGATTTCCTAGGGGAATTGACCGTAGAGAGAACTCAGTGTCTGCCAGATTTGATAGTGTCGTTTCTTCTTGGGGATTGATTTTGAAGCCCATTTTAGAAGACGGATCACAATAGGATTTGAACTTGAGCCTATCAAGTAACAGTTCCAGTGCATGTGAGGAAACCTATGGAGTTATTCCCTGTACTAAGTCTGTGGTGGGTAATATGTTCTTGATGGTGGTTTATGGATACCTGTTGTTTGCGGCGACATCTCTTCTATCAGATGTAAGTGAGCTTTTGTTGGCTATGATGGGGTTTGGTATTATCAGAGGCTTGTTTCTTCCTATGCTTGGAGCCGCTCTCCTTTTTCTAGGTCGGTCCCTTTTTCAGTTTCTATAGTTCTTAGTGGATATGATTTGAATACCATAATTTCTTTTTACATTTACCAAATATCGAAAAGTATCCAATCTCTTAAGTTGTATATTTTTTTATCTATACAAGTTGAAAATAATTGCAATCATTATAGTAAGAATGTTTTAGGTTTGCAGGCTTATCCATTAGTAAATTCATCTTCCTAGTGTCATATTGATATCTTAAATAAGTTCTATTTTAGTTTATTATAAAGAAAATATGTACATACAAAGATTATTAGGTCGTCAAAATGGACAATAATCATGATTGGAATTGATAGTATCGAACATACAATAATGTGGACGGATATTTCCTGATAATACCCGACTGGCTTATGAAAAAAAGCGGCTTCTTCAATCTCATTGTAAATTCTATTTACAGATGTTGTGATATCATATATTCATAACAGGCATATACATTCACAGTATCAAACATACAAGAATGTAGACGGGCATTTCCTGTTTAGAACCGACTGGCTTATGAACAAAAGTGGCATTGCAATAATCCTGTACACAATTCGAACTGGCCCATGATGGCAAGTGGCTACAAATTAGCTGCAAGGGATTCAACAACTTCATTTCCGCTGATACAGTACGTGCATCTGAACAAGAGCTGGGATTTTGTTTCTTAATAGATATTAAGTTTTTTCCCTTGTTTATACAATTGGAAGATGTCGATCCCTTCTTCAGCTCCTATGAATACAATAAGCAATAACTTCGTGTCTTTCACCCAACTAGTTTTGTGTTACCCTAATATCTATACTAATTGAATAATTGAAGGACGCACCTAGTTCTATGTGATGTTGATCTCGTTCAACAAGCAACATAATTTCAAGTTTGGACCATGAAATAGAAGCAACAACATCAGAAAAAATCCCACTGAGAACATATAAGAAATAATTGCTTTAAGAAATGTCCTCTTAGTAGCAAGCAAAACTGAAACTGTAAGCTTCAGATTATTATTGTTGATTATTGTTATTGTAAATGCAAGTGCAAGACAAAATGATACCTGAATAGAGACATAATTTGGCATTTTGAACTTGAATGTTGTTTGGCAGATGGCCAAGGACCTTAGCCACTCCACGACAATGGTAGATGTGCTGAGTATTGCCTACTCTCAAACAATAAGTAGTAGCAAAACAATAAGAAGCATCAAGAGCACTAAAACTGCAACAAACAACTCGATGAGAGGTTAGTATGGAATATAGTGTAATTTCAACATTCATTGAAGGCTTTTATTTCTACACAAATTAATTCCTTTCGTGCCTGATTTATCTTTGAGCTCTACATTAATTGTGGATTGACAACAGATTTCAATAGTCCTTACTTATATCTTCCTAACCGACAATAGCCGTGTAAATGTTTAAATTATTCGCTGTGTACGTTATATTAAATTCATATTGAATGGATTTACAGTTGTTCATATCAAAGTTAAGTAGGTGTGTTGGTATAAAAAAATCACTGTTATTATACATATTTTAAGTAATGTTATGAAAATAAACAAATTCTTTTAACATACACGACATTTATTTTTTTTAAACAAAAAATAAATTTATTAATTTTAATATATATATATATATATATATATATTAAATTGCATTGTGTTTGTTTGTAAAAAACAAAATTGCATTATGTTTATTTTCAATGTCAGGTGTAATCTTAAAATCTTATAATAAATTTATTCTTAGTTTTTTTTTTCAGATGGAAAGATCCACGGGAAACCCAACAATACATCCCCACATTAGTGGATGGTAGAGGTGGTAAACTGTCGGCCATCCTCGCAGAAGGCCTAACCCCAAAGGACTCAAGGCTCGAACCCGTGACCTCTCCCCGACCCGAGAAAGTGTACGCACGTCTTACCAATTGAGCTAACCCTTGGGGCTTAATTTTTATTCTTAGTTTAGAATTTGATGATATACTAAATTAAATTTTTTATTAATTTAATATTGTAGTCAAATTAAAAAAAAAACTTTGAACATGACTTTTTTTAGGAGTAAACTTTCTACCCGACCATTTGCACCGATCGGATGACCAGCACTGCGTGATGTGACAGCTCACGTGAGCCAGGTCATTCGATCAGTGCAAATAGTTGGGTAGAAAGTTTACCCCTTTTTTACTATGCATTGACTTAAAATCATAATAAAAAACTTTGAAGATAATTTTATTATTATTATGCATTGACTTAAAATCATAATAAATGAAGGCCCCAACATAATAAAGACATGTGAGTTAAAGAAAGATTTGTTTAATCTTACAATCTCATAATAAGTCAGGTAATAGGTCAAGTCGGAGTTAAAGAAAGATGGGCCTAATGCTATATTTTGTAATAAATTTATTTTCAAAATTTAGAATTTGATAATATATAAAATTAGATTTTTTATCCATTTTTAAATTATTATTATTATTATTTATTATATAATATTTTTTATAAATAAAAATAAAATATTAAGTTTTTAAGATGATATTATATGATATAAGTAAACATTTTTTTTGTTTATTTGTACATGATCTTGGAATCTTTGAAAACAACCAACATAGTTTTCTTTGAAAACACTGAACATATTCATAAATTTTAATTTAGTTAGACCTTGATCATTTGATTGAATAATTGTTTTTTCTTCAATATTTAATATTTAAATGTTGAAGAGTGACAAATTTTATATATTTTTGAAGTTATAAGTAGCTGTCTATATCTGACTATATTTGAGAACGGTTAGATGCAACTATCGATTGGGCCACAACGTGCAAGTCTTTGAGAGTTAGGATTAAAGAAATACTGGTTGTTCATGAAAATCGGTAAGCAATAGCATCATCATTACTATACCACTTTTTAATACTATTTTCATTGCCTTGATACTAAAGTCTAATTATTCTAAGTCTTTTGAAGACTTTCGACTTATATCTTTGTGTAATTACAGTTACAAGATTATTGGAAAGATTATATCTACTCATTTTTTGAATGCTTTCGACTTATATCTTTGTGTAATTACAGTTACAAGATCATTGGAAAGATGATATCTACTCGAATTAGAAGGGTGTTGGGTAGATATATCTCTAGTGGATAGTTTGAGTTTTTGCCTGGGAGACAGATCTATGATGTTGTGGGTATTATTTAGGAAGGTATGCATACTATTCATAGTAATGTTTAAAATCTGTGGTCTTGAAAATAGACTTGTCTAAAGCCTATGATTGGGTCTGTTGGACATTCTTGCGAGTTATCCTATCCAAAATGGGATTTGCAGTGCCTTTTATCACTTGGGTTATGAGCAACCTTGCTTCTGTATCTTTTTCTTTACTGATTAATGGAGTGGCATCATCCTTTTTTAGAGCTGGCCATGGGCTTAGGCTAGGTTGTCCTCTTGTTCCCCTGCTTTTTCTCATTGTTGCTGAAGGTCTGGGTAGGGCTCTCCTATCAGCTAATGCATGTGGGGCTTATCATGGAATCTCTTTTGGTAATAACATTACTTTAACTCATGTAATATTTGTGGATGATATTGTAATGGTTATTGATGGATCTGCTCAGTCTTTATCAACTCTGTATGAGGTTTTGCTAGTTTTTTGTAAAGCTTCTAGGATGGTGATAAATGAGGATAAATCCTCTTTTTATTACTCTGGTTTGGATGAATCTGAGCTGATATCATTACAAAATATTTTTTCCTTCTTTGTTGTTAAAATTGAGAGTGGTATGAAGTATCTTGGCTTTCATCTCAAACCTTGCAGATACTTGTTGAAAGATTGGGACTGGCTGATTGCTAAAGTTGAAAAAATAATAAAGAATTGGAGCTTTAGGTGGCTGTCCAAGGGTGGTAAGCTTACCTTGGTAAAATATGTTCTTGAGTCCATTCTGGTATACTGGATGCACTTTTGGATCCCGATGGGTATTATTGAGAAGATTAGGAAGATATGTTTCAAATTTTTATGGTCTGGTAATTATGATTCTTCCTCTGGTTTACCCTGGACATCTTGGAAGGCTATGGCAAATCCAAAATTTTTGGGTGGCTAGGGGCTGAAAATACCTGCTTTATTTGCTAAAGCTCTAGCAGCTAAGAGTGTATGGAATATTATTCATGGATCGGGTCTATGGGTTCATATTTCCATTCAGAAATATATTAGGCCTCTATCTTTACTGGATTGGATCCGATCCACTTTAAAGAAGAAAAGAGGAATTTATATATGTTGGAAATATGTTCTATGGTCTTTTGATCTTATTGGAAATTTCCTTGTTTGGAAGGTTGGGAATGGTGCTGAGGCTCATATCGGTATGGATCCATGGTTTGGATGCAAGTGGAGTCATATGTTACCTTCTCAATTGACTGATAAATTACATTCTACTGGAATATTTTTTCTTAAAGATATTGAATGTCCAGGTGTGTCTTATCTGATGGAACAGGGTTGGCTCAGTAATGACAATCTTGGTTTAGTGGATGAACATGAAGTTATATGCTGGAATGGTTATCTGACTATTCTGAAGGATAGCCATATCAGATTAACTAATGAGGTTGATGAGCTGGTATGGAATCAATAAAAAACTGGTAAGTATTCTCCTAAAGCTGGTTATTTGCAACTGATTCTGGATAAAAATGAGGTGGAAATTAATTTGGAAACTTAAGTGCCCCCTTAAGTCCAAAATATTTTGTTGGTTTTTGTTTTCAGGTAAATATCTTACTTGGGATGTGCTAAGTAGAAAAGGATGGGAGGGACCTGTCAGATGCTACCTTTGCAAAAATGATGCTGAATCTAACTTCCACCTTGGGGTGGTTTGTCCATATACTAGATCGGTATGAGATGAGATTGAGTCTAAGTTAAATCTTAAAAATTTATGGCTTGGAGAGTCGGTATTAGCTTGTTTGAAGACCTAGTGTTTCAATGAGAAGGTGAAAAATATCATATCTTTACCTATTATTGTTTCCTGGTACATTTGGAAGGATAGGAACTAGAGTTGTTTTGATGATTTCACTCCCTTTCCTGCACAGGTATCTTCCTTTAGCTTGGGGTTACTAAGTTATTATCCACAGGATACTTGTGTTTTGAAGATCAGAAATATTATTGAGGAGAACATTGATAAATCATATCCATGGGGGTATTTTGATGGTTTGGCTGCTGGTGAACCACAAATTTGTGGTGCTGGAGGATTACTATACATTAAAAAAGATCATTACTTTACTTTTAAAGCTGGCCTAGGCATAGGTATTAACAATCGTGCTGAGCTATGTGCATTGAAGTTACTCATTACATTGGCTTTGGGTAAACAGATTTCTACAATTTTTTGGAGATTCCATGTTGGTTATAAACTGGGTTACAGGTAAGTACAGAATTCACAATTTATAGCTTACCTAGGTTTATCATGAAGTCATCAGAATATCTGATATGTTCGAAAATGTAGATTTTAGGCACATTTATCGAGAAAGAAACTAGAAAGCTGAGTATTTAGCTAAAGTTGGAGCAAATGTTTAGAATGGGTATTGGCATATATCTGAGTTTCATGGGATAGAAAGATTTGATTCCTATCACTTTTTTTGACATTATGTGGCAGTTTCTTATTTGATGATCTGACTATATATTAGAGGAATTTTGGGGTCTAAAATGGGCCTCCTAAGGAAATTAATAAAATAATATTGATTAATTTTGGAGGAAGAAAGAAAAAACTACTTTTTGTGTTCGTATTTTCGACATATCTCCCTGTGTTTTTACTCAAATTTTGATCAGGAGAGCTCGTTGGATGCAGAATCAAATTCCACATCCAATGAGCTCTCTCGATCGAAATTTGAGTAAAAACACAATGAGATATGTCGAAAATATGAACAAAAAAAGTAGTTTTTTTAATGACAAATATGTCAATTCAACCATTATGGTTGACTCATTTTATTGAAATTCTATTGGTTCTTGAATTCCAACTCACAAAAACTTATTTTGGCACGTTTTCTTATAAGGCCCATTTTAGACCCCAAATTTCCTCTAATAGGCTATCTTTTTGTATATTTTGGTTACCTTGATGTCATGTAGTTTCTATGATAGAGACTATGTACGGGAGTGATATTTTTGCTGAGATGCTGACTTTATATAATGGAATGTAATATATTCGATGATATATTTTGAATAGCATATGGTAGTGGGATGTGATTGATCGTCTATTTTTAGCTCTGATCCTCTTACATCGGTTTTGAGAATATTTTGGGAGCATGGGCAATTATCACTTGTGATATTGCACCATCTGAAAAATGTAATTGGTACTTTTTTGGTATATAAAATTATGATTTTTTTCTTGTTGAAAAAAAACATAGTAACGATGAGGGGATAGAATATAACATTCATATTTTTTTTAGGATAACCAATAATATAACATCTATTCTTGAAATCTACAAACTAGTTTGTTATTCAAATAAAATACTAAAATTGAGAAAAAATTAATAAAAAGTAAATATTTTGATAAATATAAATTTAATTATTAATTAAAGTTTTTTTTTAATTAATTAAAAATAGAAATTGTTTAAATAAAAAAATATATTAATTTAATAAAATACATACTATCATTAAAAATATAATAAAATAAATAAATTTATTTGACTTGATTAGTTAAAAATACTTAATTAACTTTATAGTTCATGTATCTGATATAATATAGAAAACCTTCTACACAGTCAGATAAATATGTCTTAACATAAGGTTGATGTTTCTAATACTAAATTATAGAAAGTATGTATCAACAAGTGCTTACATTGCTTCTTAACGCAATTATAAAAAGTATCTTTATACACAATCACTATCTAAACTATAGAAAGTATCTTATGCAATCACTCTCTAAATTATAGAAAGTATCTTCAGGCGCATTCAGATAAGATCTGATCTTATCGTAGATATATGTTAACATTATAGGGTTCACAATTGAATAATTAAAAACACATGTTTATGGAAGCCTTTTGACTAAGTTAAAAATTGCAGTTGATTATCTTTCAATTTTAAGGCTGACCTTGGTTTTGGTTTGGTTTAGGTTTATTATTATGGATTCAATGATCTATTTCATATTTTCTTGATTATATATATATATATATATATATATAAGTTTATAACTGCAACTCCAAAAAGCTGTAGAGTATAACGCTTATAAGGTCTCGTGGAGCCCTTAAATTCAGATTCTACGTAAAGGTGAGCCACCGACCCACTAACTTTGTTAGAGTGAGCACATGTTGACTCTGGTTGGTACTCGCCCAAATGTGAAATGGATTAGGGACACCAGGAACAAACAATAATTCAATTACCTACCAACGAAGCAGAGACACATTTTCAGAGTAAGCAATGTGCTAGATACTCGTGATATCAACAAAATATTCAAAAAAACTTTATTGCTTAATCTGTCCTTGCATTTATTTAATTTTTCATAAATTCATGGCTTCCTTTTCGACTAATTTATAAGCCACTATTGCCTAGAGGTGAAGAAAACATTAGCCAATCATCTCTACCATTGTCTTCTTTCTCATGGATTCTGAGTCTTTCTGGACCACAAGGAATTGACAAGGGAGAAAACGATTTGCATCACATATCAGGTGGTTGAGGGTTATGGAGTTCACATGGAGTTCATGTCTCACCATATTTAAGAAGCTTAATAGTATTTTTGAAAATATAGTTTTTAGATGGAATTTAATTACAGTGTTTAATGGTAGTCACTAGCTTTCAAGAGAAGCAAAATTTAGTATTTGCATATGTAGAAGAAAAAAAATGAAAAACATAGTTTATGGAATAAGAACAAAGTAAGAGAGAAAGGAGAAGAAGAAAAACCCTGAGAAGAGTTCAAGAGCTCAAGCTCGTGGTTTTGGAATGTGTTGAGAGCCCCAAGTCTGTAAAAGGTGAAACAAGTGTGTAAATGTTGCCACCTCAGTTTTAATGTCAGAGTACTTGACACAAGCCTTCTTTAATAATTTGGTTATATCATATTGTGAGCTTGTAGTAGTAAAGTTGTGTCCACAAAGTGGAGTCAGGTGGAAGTTATCTAGTGGAGTCATGTGGAAGTTATCTAAACTGATCGGATGGTAAAAATGTGTTTTTCAAGATGAAGTGAAAAATATACTTTATATAACAAGATAACACTTTAGTATTATAATCATCTAGAAGTGGGAGTTGATGTGCTCGGGTAGAAGTCAAGTGAGTATCTCTCCAGGTAAAAGTGTGTCCCAATGTCAAAGTGAAAGTTATTTCAGTAACTCAAGTTAATTGTTGCAACTGCCCCCCGAACAATTGCAAATTGGAGAAGCGTAGTGCTTGAGGTTTCATATTTAAGTGGTTTTGAGTTGGAGGCGTTTAATGGGTTAGAACTTTAACTCTCATTGTTGGCATTAGATTAATTGTATTGTATTAATAAACAAAGCTTAATGTTCTCACTTATTTTTTGGCTTTGTAGTGACAAAGGGGAGCTCTTAAATAAGCTCATGCAATAGGTACAAAACATAGTTGGAAAAACAACATTGGATGTGGCCACATATCCAGCTTGTTTGGATGAGAAAATGAAATATTTTGAATGTAGTGTGTCATTTCAGGTAGGTGTAGAGAAACAAAACCCAATTTTTTTGGATTGTGGGTTTTAGCAGATTTGGAAAGACAACCCTGACAAAAGAATTCTATAACAGCCATAGGAAAGATTATGCTTGATCATGTTTTTTGTTTGATGTAAGAGGGTGCTCTCTAACATCCATGTAGAGTAAAATTTTTAGAAAATTGATTGGACAGGATGAATTAATGTATAGCATTGATCAAGGTATAACAATGTTGAAACACTATCTCTAGTATTCTAAGGCTATAGTAGTCTTAGATGATGTGGACCATGTTGACCAACTGCGTGCACTGTTTTCACCAATTAAGGACATCCTTTGTAATGTCCCCGACCCTCCGACCGGTGAAGAGGACGCTACCATGGAGTTAACCATATGGGCTACCAGCCCCATGAACATGTGCATTCATAAAAAAAATTGCTGAAATAAAATGCTTGAACTAAAACATGCATATATAGTTATTTATCATACACAGCGGAAGTAACATACATTCATACAAGCATTCAACATGTTCATCATGATCATTAATAGTAAATAGGATTGTAGAAGTAAAATAGACAAGATTACTTATCTTTATAAAGAAATCGTTCCGCAACCATCTATGTCACTGCAACGTTCCACCCAACCATAGGCTAGCATGCTCCTAGATCTCTCAACAATGCTGCCACCCCCGAGCCGGGCATGAGTCCACAAGGAATAAGGAACTTACAGGCTTACACGTAGCAAAAGGATAACAACACCACAAGTGTACATAGTTCAGCCAAGCCAACACAGTTGGTTTTATCAGGTGAACAACAGATCAGCCAAGCCAACAGATTTAGTTTATCAGGCCATCCAAGAGCTAGGAAAGGCTAATGCTAAGATGGTGACCTCACTGAAGAGCTGCAGACACCAACACCAGAGCCAGCCTGGATTCTAGAACACTCACACACACCCAACACAAGGAAGTCAGCCCCTTCTATGCAATGCAATCCCTCAGACCCTGACCTTCCCTCCAGTGCTCTTCAGGGGTTGTGGAGAATAAATCTAGCTTAGTAGCTCTGTCTGTGTGGTTCTCAACCCACCAGGTTCGTCAAGCATCTCAGGCCATCATTCACCAACCCAAAACTAGTCTAGGGACAAATATGATGAACCCACAGCAATCCAACCTTCAATACAATCACTGGGAAACTTACATAGATCGAAAAATGATCAAAAGTCATGGCCAACATACATAGTTCAACACAGATTCATAGGAAGAATCACCCCTGATCCCATCAATTCGTGGAAAAGCAATCCCAATAATTTCCACGGCGATCCAAATGGTGAACAAAACAATCCACAATCCAATGCGTGGAGGTGAAATTGGTTCTCTGCGTGGATGGGTGAAAAATGAATTGCAAACCAACAATTAGCATGAGAGAGAGGATACGAACCCCACACAATGGTTGGTAAAACGTTTTATTCCCCAGTCCTGCATGAGGAAGACGAACGACCAAGATCCGAGGGAGTGGGAAGAACGATTCCCACGTCGTGGAGAGGGGAGCAAGTGTGGCATGGCAATGGTGTTCTTGCTAGCCAATCGCTGCCTAAACCAACAAAAGAAAAATAACCAAGGGAGGTGGTGACACATAATTTCTCTCGTGACTCCACGTTCCACATTCACGTCCCCCTTTCCTTATCCTTTGGAATCATGCCCCATCTCAATTTAGTTGTAGTGAACATAGCTGGCTGGGTTATTAATTAAAAAGCGTGTTTACATGATGCCAGAATTAAATATATGCCGCATGTCCCGATATACCATCGGTGACCATTCCTAATCAGAAACACAACATAACCAAATCTTATGGTGGGGCCTTGGCCTTGAGCTCCGCACCAAGATTTATTTACAACATATGTATCTTATTTATTTTAATGCAAGCAGGGATTAAAACCGGGGTATTACATCCTTCCCTGTGGGGGCCTCATCTTAGTTACATCTAGCAATAAGGATTTTCTTACAACCTCAAGAATTCTAGGATCATCCATTTACAAGCTGGAAGGTCTCAATAGATGACATTCTGAAGAGCTATTTTGCTTGCATGCCTTCCACCAGCATCATCATGTTGTCGGATTTGAGCTCTACACTCTGCAATAGCTTTCCGATATCGCTTATAGTAATTTGGGCATTGTTTCATGGAAATGCTGTGGAGTATTGGAAAGGCCACCTGCCCAAAATATCCCAAGTACTTCCCAATGATATGCAAAAATCACTTAAAAGTAGCTACAATACTCTTGATGAACAAGAAAAAGAGATATTCTTAGACATCACATGATTCTTTATAGGAGAAACAAATATGTGGTGTTACCAGTTGGAATGGTAGGTCTTTCCCTCGGTAAGCATATGTAGAACAAGTTACCATAGTCACCTTAGTCACTTATCCTTAACTGCTTGGGAAGTCGTAACCTCTTAGGGGAGAGCCTTAATTGATCTTGCTAAAACACTTAAACGAAATATTCTCTTTCAAGACTAGAGATCAATGCCTAATGGATTCCGATATAAGAATGAGTTTGTAGTGTAAAACATGAGTAAAAAAATGTAACTTATTAAACAATACGTAAAGAAATGTCATTACACTATGAGCCAATTAGTGTTTAAAGAGTAGTGTTATAATTTTAATACGGTGTGAAGAGTAATATAATAAATTTCAACAATATGTGCATTCCTATATTTTCATCATATCCCAAACTAAACATGTCTAATAATTGTCATAACGTGAATGCAATTAGTGAGACCTCAACAATCTGTCTAACAATGTCGCATGTGTGAATCATAAGAATACATAGTTATCATAACATTAATAAAACAAGCAATTTTAATAACTATGAATCTTCAAATATGTGTATAGTCCCTCTCACCATAATCCTAATAATTCAACATAGAGTATATATTCCTTTATTGAATGTATGTTTAGCAACAACAATATTGAGTCACCATGTTCCTACATATCATTTCCAAGTTGTTCAATAGACAATAATAACAGAAAATAAAAGCACTTCAAAAGAAATTTTGAACAATCATTAGCAGCACAACAATATTACTTAGTAAATAGCGAGTTAATGCTCCAGGACGAAGTACGTGGGCAATGAGCGTAAGTTGAGGTCAACCTGAAGGGAGAGGAGTAAGACTCACAAAAGAAGGCAACCCATGTGAGGAGGCACAAAGGCCAAGGTTGGGACTTCTCACGGACTTCTAGAGGAGAGTTGCGTCTGGTATGGAGGATGGGCATAAGGGATGGAAAGGAAAGTTGGAGACAAAGGTTAGAGGGATAAAACACAACAGTGAGGGCATGGAGTGGGGTCTTTGTGTTTGGAGGTAGGCTACTACTACAAAGGAGGGCCATGAGAAGAGGATAAAGGGTCACGAAGGGACAATGTAGTTTCCAAGCAGCCTCATGAAGGAGGAAGGAGCGGTGTGCCTGTTTCCTATGAGGGAGTGAAGGATGGGTGAGCGAAACGGTTGCGATGAGCAGGGAAGGAACTGTGAATGTTAAGAAAGGAGGGAGTAGCGATTAGAGGAGTGGATGGAAGCGAGGTCAAAGAAGGATATAGGCCAACAAAGGAGGGGAGGTTCGTTGTGTTGAGGAGATAACAAATGAAGATATATGGAGGTTGCAGGTGGAAGTGATGGCTCTCGTGGCCGCAAGGTGGAATAAAAATGCTACTATAGTAGTGAAAAAGAGAAAGGGAGTTAGCAACAAGGAGTTATCCCACAAGAAGGAGGAAGAACTAGGGTCTAGTAGATATACGAGGATTAGGCTAGGGAAAGCTAGGGTAGAAGGTGGTGGGAACGCTAACCTAAATCTGAAAGCTAACCTAACCTAACAGCTAACTTAAAAACTATTATAAACTCTAACCTAAGAACTAAACTAACCTAACCTAAGACTAACCCTAGACTAGGTTTTGCAAGAGAGAATAGGGTGGTGAAAATCTAGGGAAACCCTAGCACAAGCCCTACCTAATCTAGGGTTTGTGAGGAGTGCTTACCTAATGGAGAAGAATCCTAGGGTAAGCAACTAACCTAGAAAAACTAGGGAGAAACTCCAGGGCATCCTCACGGGAAGGTTGTCGTCATTTGCTAAGGAAACAAGAGGTAGGTGAAGGCTTATTCTAGGAAAAATTGCATATTTAAGGCCACCACTAAGACTCAGACGTGCACATCCACCAACATCCAAAAAAAAGGTAAGAATCATGACCTCCGTGTGCTTGTGTTCATCCAACAAATTGAAGCAACATCAAAATCATAGATTCAACAAATAATTACAAGAATAATAGCTTGCATTAATTAGAAAACTTCCTCACAAGGGTGCATCCCTCCAGAGAAACCCTCATAAGGGTAAAACAAGTGCATAGTGATTTATCCCATAAGTTCTAATTTAAAATTAAAGTGAGGAGATCTATTTATATGATCTCACACTCACTTATCCAAGAGGACACGCCTTAAAACAAGTAAATTCATAATTATTAAATGTCAACTGAAAATCAAAAGAAAATAATAATAAAATATAAACTAAAGTAGGCTACCTGGGGTATTTGCACCCCTAAGTGCCAAACAGGGTATTTTTTAAGGATTCTAATATTATACTTAAGTATAGTATTCTAGGCGATTGTTCTAGATTGAAAAAACATGTTTATAGATAGGTAGGAGAATATTAAATATGAAACATAAAATTAGCACTAAAATGTGTAAATTTTGGTGAATATTATGATAAAAAAACATATTTTATGTAAATATAGGTGATATTAGACACCAAATAGCGAATTTATTTTTTGAAAACCCAGAAAATAGCCAATTGGCAAAATTTCGCCACTTAAAATTACCCTGGTGCCAAAACATGCTCAAATAAGTGATTCTCTATGAAAGAAAGGTCAGAGTGAGATGGAGGGAGGGAGTTATGCCCCATCTAACCCCTAGAATATTGTAAAATCCCTCAACGCCCTCCTCAAAGGATGGACGTGACTTGACATGGAGGATTCCTTCCTCTAAGGAAAGAATGCTAGGGAGGGCAAGGACCCACTGACTAAAGGGATAGAAGGGTGCATGAAGTGGCTACAATTGAAGACTAGTGTCTCATGGCTGAATCAGAAGGCCACCAGAGCATGTAAGAAGGGAATGGAGCCATGAGAGCCAGTAGTCAACCTTTAGGGGCCCCAAACACCAATCATGAGGTTAAAAACCTCTTTAATGGGTAGTCAACAACACCATTAAGCCATAGTACCTTTAAAGGAGGACCAAAGGGTTTGAACACGACCGCAATCACTTAATAACACCCCTCCTGGTCGAAATTTTTTTCCCTCTTTCCCTGGGGTACACCTGAAGGTGTGCTGGGTATAAGTGCAACGTAACACTAGCTCCAACTGTGAGACGAGTGCTCTTTGTAGGAGTGCTCGAGAACTTGTGAATATGGTGGTACCTATAGACCTACACACATATCAAATACCCAAAATATCAAAAGCATCTAGAGGCAGACACTTTCGTCCTACCTTGTTCGCAAAAAGAGGGAAACAAACTAAGAACAATAAACTAACTAGACATGAAAAAAACATGAAATGCAATGTACAAAAATATGCCAATGCAACTAACCCTTCCTACTCTGAACATGGTAATCAAAATAGGTTAAGTGAAATAATACCACCAATGTAACCATTTAAGTAATAAATTCATACATGTCATTTTAGCTTTATCCTTTAGTGTAATCCAAGACGATGCCTCATTGATGATATGTTGATTTTGTACCAGGATCTTTTTCTTGATGAGTGCAGGAAACCATAACTTCTGAAGAACTTGGAAAACTTGAAATTGGTGGCATGGAGAAGCATCACTTTGATAGGATTTGTTGATCCATTATTCTAGTGGGCTTATGTATCAGACACCTCCACCATACAAATCTTCTAAATATTTTTTCTTGAAACTCACCCATGAATCCTGAACTTGGGAGGCTATCTGTAGGATTGGACTTTGCAAATATTCATATGAGAGCCGCAACCCATCTCTGCATTTACTCAATATTTTCTTTGTACATACATGTATATCACTTATATTTTGCATAATCATGTTAGTAACCCCAATAATGTTTGAACTTTTGAATTTGTCAACAATATAATCGATACCTTCATGCTTAAAATGAAAAGCTAAACAATAAGTATTATGAAACTGAGGGATGAAAATCCTAGCTGTCTAGCTACCTTCATCAGTCTCGTTGAGATGTATCATTAAGGGCTTGTCGATGTTGGGTAGAGTGGGACGAACAACTTCTTCTATGTTTCTTGAGGGGCACAACTGAAAGTGATAACCTAGGCTCATCATATGTTGAATATATGCAAAAGAGTCCTATGTGCAACATGCTTCCCTACTGTAGGATGAGTATGATGTTAACATCATGGAAGAATCACCAAAGATATGAGGTTCCAAGTCTTCAAACTTTTCATCATACTAGCCCATCTGCATACACCAACTATATGAAAAGTCTGGTGCTGTTCCATATTCAATTATGGTGGCAAAAGGGTTGAGCCACTCTTTTTCATTAGCCTCATAAGGGGAAGGAATGATCATATCTCTTTCAACAGGGTCTTCATAGTTTATGTCTTCAACATCCCTGGTGGAGATGGCTAAGAGTTCCTCATCCCATATAGTGTCAAGTTTTGGCTCTTCTTGAGTAAATTCATCAAGCTGCTCTTCCTCGCTGCAACGTATGGAGAGAATTCTACCTAGTCTCGAGGAATCATATAAAGGTCGGCCCATAAATTTCTAGTAGCCATCGTCTTCATAATTCCTGTCATTATGTTCCTATAGATCTAGTATGTCATTAGGCGTTTTTGTACATTGGGAAGGAGCACTCATCGTATCCTTATGTTCCACATCTTCTTCAATTAGAAATTCTGAATCGTCATATATAGGACCATCATCATATTAATCTGCTTAGGATTATTTGTCTATCATGTTGAAGATATCATTTGTTAGAACCTGAACAATGTCTACTTCAAATTGGTCTTTGTTTTGGGCTTCCTTACTCAACAAGTCCTTCACATGCTTGACATGAGGTATCCATTCGTCATGGTGCCCTAAATCCCAATGGTTACATAATGTTTCCACCAATTCTACAAATGATGATATTATTCCTTTATCTAGGCCCACAAACCAACCAAGGGCCTCACCTCCCAGGTGAAGGAAAATGATCACATGTAAACATCTTCTTCTTCTTTGATACCATATTCTGAAGCCATATTCATAAACCATTCCACATGATTTGTGGCATTATCATGGTTGGCCTTGAAGGTATGCCAAAATGCCTCTGTTAGCTCACCTAAGTATACTAGGAAAGCTGATATATCAAGAAGAGAGAAACCAATTTCATTTCTATAGTATCTAGACTATCAAGATCTTCAAACTCAAATGGAATATCATTTGTGGTTCCTTCTCTTGCATCACCTTGAGTCTAGATTTTTCCCAGGGTTTCTTCCCATATTCTATCGATCATGGCATTTATTTCTTTCTCTTATACATCGTAATCCCAATCCATGTTGAATCCATTAATGAATTGCCAGAGAGAAGAAAATATTTTGCAAGGAAAACCCTCATACCAATTTATGATATATAATTTTCCTTCTAGGTGAAGAGACAACAAAAATAGCCTCATCCCAATGTATTCATGCATGATGTTACTTTCCCCGATGAATCGCACAAATGCTTGCACATGGGATGTTGCATGGTTATGATACTACTAGAACAATGGGAACAGTTCCTTCCCGCCATCTTTAATGGTGTACTTGTTTGAGAAACCTGGAACACATGAGAAATCCAATATGTCCATCCACAATTCATAATTGGATGCCATCTCATTGGGCTTCCCTGTCTTTATAGAGTATTTCTTTTATTTTTCTTCGATTGGAGTTGCCAAGAGAAACCTTCTAGCTTAGTTAAGCAAATCTCACCAAGGTACTAAATAGAACAAGGGTGTACCCGATAGATGGGATGAGCTGAGCTCTTTGTTGAGTCTCCAGGTAAGCATGCAGGTTAGTCCTTAAAAAAAATGTAAGTAATCATATATAATTAGGAACTCAAGACTTACCAAAGTGTTAAGCCTTTTCAGGATTTTCTTTGTGGAGTCGTCAGGTAAGATCTGTAAGATTAGCCTTCAATAATATTTTCAAAATACCTAGAAAGACTTACCTCAATTTTTTCTTACCAGATGTCATTCTTGCAAGGGTGAGTCACCTCAACAAGTTTGAGGTCCCCTACAACAATGCCAAAATGTTACCGGTTGGAATGGAAGGTCTTGCCACCGATAAGCATATGCAAAACAAGTGACCATAGTCACCTTAGTCACTTATCCTTAATTGCTTCGGAAGTCGTAACCTCCTAGGGGAGAGACCTAATTGATCCTGCTAAGACACTTAAGTGAAGTATTCTCTTTCAATACTAAATATCAGTGCCTAATGGATTAGGATATAAGAGTGAGTTTGTAGTGTAAAGAGTGAGTAAAAAGATGTAACTTATTAAAAAATACGTATAGAAATGTCATCACACTATGAGCCAATTATTGTGTAAAGAGTAATATTATAAATTTAATACAGTGTTAAGAGTAATATAATAAATTTCAACTATATGTGCATGCCTATATTATCATCATATCCCAAACTAAACATGTCTAATCACTATCAAAACGTGAATGACATTAGTGAGACCTCAACAATCTGTCTAACAAAGTCGCATGTATGAATCATATGAATACATAGTTATAATAACATTAATAAAAAAAACAAGTTTAATAACTATGACTCTTCAAATATGTGTATAGTCCCTCTCACCATAATCCTATTCATTTAGCCTAGACTATATATTCATTTATTGAATGTATGTTTAGCAACAACAATATTGATTCACCGTGTACCCACATATCATTTCCAAGTTGTTCGATAGACAATAATAACAGACAATAAAATCATTGATCCGGATTTATGTAGGAACACAACAGAATACACAAATAACCATAGAAACAAATATGCAGCAGAAATAACACTTCATTTCATTAATCAAGAACTAAAACTTGTTTACATACAGAATGGAAATAAACTAGCTAGAGTGCTGGTAGCTTATCTCTGAGAAGAGATGTGGTGGCTACATGCCTCTAAACTCTCTGTTACAGTGAGGCTCGAAGGCCTATATATTATTGAGAAACAATGGAAACCCTACACATCCAAAAACCTAACCCTAGGAGGTGAAACGCCTTAATGTGGGCCCCGTTGGGTAACCTGGTACATCAATTTCTTGGGGTCGTAACTTTAGCATACTACCTCTGTTTGACGTGCATGATACATCGTTAGAAATATTTGTTTAAGGACTACATCCATAAACAACAAAAATGAAGTCCTAAATAGAATCATATTTTCCTGACCATTCGATGCCAAAAAAATGTCATTTAGGGCCTCAAAACGGCTTCGGAAGTTTAGGACCCAAAAACTGCCAAAAATAGTAATTTGTGCTACAATTAAGGAAACTAGAAAACTAAAAGAAATAGTGGTAGGGGTCCAAGAGGAATAGGTGGGTGGCCACCAATATCCTCCTGGATCATTCCTCTCCCCTTAGGAAGCAATGGTCCTCATTGCGTTGAGTTCCTCCATGAGATGAGGAAACTTCTGTTGAACTTGGTCCTTGGTGAGCCACTTTCCCTGGTGAAGGAGTCGGCCTACTTTGAGAACTCGATATAGCTAGATCTTCTACTGGCGGGTTTTCTTGATTTGTGTGTCCATAATCCAATCAGTTGTGGCTTGTTCCATGCAGTTGGGGTTTAATTCTGTTGGTGTGATTTGTTCTGGCACGTTTGATGTGTCCAGTAGAGGTGGAAAGTAGGGCCGAAGGCGGTCCACATTGAACACTGGGTGCAGACTAAGGAATGGTGGAATACTGAGCTCGAAGGCATTGTCCTCGATAGCCTTGGTGATGGTGTATGGCCCATATCGGAGCGGAAAAAGCTTGTGGTGGGGTCCAGTGAGGCGCTCCTTCTATAAATGTAGCCACACTTTGTCGCCCACCTGGAAGTTGTGTTGCACCCGATGCTAATCATGTCACTACTTGTACTTAGCATTGGATCTATCCAATATGTCATGAACCTGTTGGTGAATGTGCTGAATGCACTCAATGAAGTTGTTTACCTTGGAAACATCAGACTAGATATGAGCTGAATCATCCTGAGTAGCTGTAAATGGCATGGCTACGTCAATGGGACATAGTGGCTGGAATCCCAAGCCCACCTGAAAGGGGCTGTGGTTGGTTGAGTTGTGGAGGGACCGGTTATAGCTATGATGTACATAGGGGATGCTCTCATCCCATGTGAGTGGATTCTTTGAGTTCTACATGCACAAAATGTGTACTATCATCCTGTTGACGACCTCTGTCTGGCCATCGGTCTGGGGATGGAAAGCTGTGGACTTTGTGAGCTTGGTGTCTGGCATTGACCATAGGCTAGACTAGAATGTACTAAGGAACCTGTTGTCCTGGTCTGAGATTATAGACTGTGGTATACCAAAGTGTACCCACACTTGTTCAAAGAAAAGTTTAGTAGTGGCTTCTGCTATGATATTCTTCTTGTAGGCCGCCATTATGGCCATCTTTGAGAATCTGTCAATGACCACAAACACACAGTAGTTACCGTGCTTAGTAGAAGGAAGGCATGACATGTAATCCATGGAGATGGAATCCTAAGGTCAACTAGGGGTAGGCAATGGAGTATAGGGGCCTTGCTTCTTGATTGATAGTTTGGAAATGGCGCAGGCAGTGCAGGATCAGATGTACTTCCCAACGTCCTGTCAAAGGTTCAGCCAATAGAAATACTTTTGCAGTACTGCCACTATTTTCTCGACCTCAAAATGCCCAGCGACCTGACTATAGTTCGCTTCCAAAATCATCTTGGCATGCTCGCTTGAAGGAACACAAAGGTATCCCATGTGACACAGTAGTACATCCTGGAGGTGAAATTTTGGAACTTGGTTTCCCTCCAAGATCATCTGGTATTTGTGGCTAAATTCTGGATTGCTCTTGTAGAGAAGCTGCCAATCAGAAGCCTCATTCTCACAAGAGTTGAGCACGGTCATTATCACCACGATTGGTGGTCGGCTGAGGCAGTCTGCAACATTATTGGTGCTTCCCTTCTTGTACTTGATGTTCAAATGAAACTGTTTTAGATATGTGGACCACTTCTAATGGTGATCGTTCTGCAACTTCCCTTGTGTCTGCATGAACTGTAGGGGTTGGTGGTCTGTGTGGATGATCGTTTCCTTCCCCAAAATGTAATGCTTCCATTGCCGGCAACACTATACACTGGAATACATCTCTTTGTCATAAGTGGGATATTTGCAGACTATGTATAATAGTGTCTCACTATGATATTCCACTAGATGCCCTTGTTTAGTAAGGACTACCCCAATAGCATAGTTAGAGGCATCTGTCTCGATCTCAAATTGTTGTTGCAAGTCTGGTAATGTGAGCACTGGGGCACAATAGAGGCGATGTTTCAATTCTGCAAATGCCTTTTGCTGAGTTTCTGACCAAAAGAATTTCGATTTCGCTCCTCCCTTGGTGAATTGACTCAAGGGCCAAGTGATATGAGAGAATCCCAACACAAACCTGCGGTAGAAATTAGCAAGGCCCAAAAAGCTGCGAAGCTCTGTTAGAGTAGTTGGGGCTGGCCAATCCCAAATGAATTGGATCTTGGTTGGATCCACATGTACCCCACAGTCATCAATAATGTATTCCAGATACTGAACCTAGGTCATGCCAAAAGTGCACTTGCCCAAATTAGCACACAACTTGTGCTGCCGCAATGTTTGGAGGACCTGTCGGATGTGGTGGAGGTGTTCTTCCCAAGTCTGGCTAAAGATGAGGATGTCATCCAAGTACACTACTACAAATGAGTTGGTGAATGGCCACAATATGTTGTCCACTAGTCTCATGAAGATTGCAGGATCATTCGTCAGCCTGAAAGGCATGGCCAACCATTTGAAAAGGCCCTCCTTGGCTTTGAAGGAAGTCTTCCACACATGAGTCGGCTCGATCGGTACCTGGTGATACCCAGAATTTAATTCAATCTTGCTAAAATATTTTTCCCCTTTAAGCTAGTCCGGGAGGTCATCAATCCTTAGGATCGGGTACCTATTTCGGACAGTAATCTTGTTCAGCGCCCAATAGTCAATACAGAGTCTCCAAGTCCCATCCTTTTTCTATACCAACACGATCGGGCTCCCATAGGGCGATGAACTTGGCCGGATGTGACCCTTCTACAGTAGCTCCTAAATTTACCTCTTGATTTCAGCATTCTCCACAACAGAGCAGCGATAGATCGGTCCATTGGGCAGCAGTGCACCTGGGGTCAGATCGATGGGGTGCTTGACCTGATAATGGAGAGGCACCCCGGTGGGTGAGGTGAATATGTCCCAGTACTCCTCCATGACCTTGTCCATTTGTTGTTGTCATGCAGAGGGGCCCTGTCTAGAGGTTGTGGCCATGATCTTATTCTTTCCCTGAGGGTGGATCATCAAGAAAACAAACTTCTGGGTTTTGGAAATGAGCTTACTGCATTGTTTTACAGTAACCAAAGAGATAGTGGTAGGGGGTGGTACCTCTGGTATCCTGTACAAATTATTTCCCAACGTAATAATAACAGTGCGAGGCTGGGACTCATACATAGCATGTCACTTTTATAAGTATGGTTGACCTAATAATACATCACAAACATCAAGAGGAGCAATATCACATAATACCTCATTGGTGAAGGGCTTGATGCTGTAGGGAAGGCAACACTGCTGGCTGACGTGAAGATCATGTCCTTGGTGAAGCTACCGGATGGTGTATGACTATGGGTGTGCTATGGTCAGCAAACCCAACCGCTTCACGACCTCTACTGAAATCAAGTTCTTTTGGCTCTCAATGTCAACAATGAACTGTAGCGGAGAACCCTTTACCCAAATCTAGGAGTGGAAAAGATGCTCCTCCTCCTCTGAATCTTCTGGTTCTTCCTTTTGGATCTTCGTGGTGGCAACGGTGGCATTGGGCTCTACATCGAGAATATTCTTCCCTCTATCATTCCCCTTCTTGGGTTCAAATTCAGTGTCAGAGTATACATCTGATTTAGAAGCCTTTATCTCAGCCACCAGTGACTGCTTAACCCGACACTCACTTGTGTTGTGAGTGGGGATCTTATGGAACTCGCACCACTTTCCCACTTCCTTATTCGGCTTTGCAGTGTTGCTCTTTGCTTGCAGCTTTGGCAAGTTTTCTTGAGTCGTCATGCCTTGGCTATGTCCTTGGTTCTATTTTTTGGGGGCACCTTTCCCTTGCTTCTGATTCGTGGATCCAAAGTCTCGCTTTTTCTATTTGAATTTTTGCTCAATTTTGGCGGCATACCGATATGCCGTACCAAGCAAGAAGATGTCAAGGAACTCCATTTCCTCCTGAATGTATCTATGCAGACAACTGTGGTACTTCAGCACCAAATGTTTCTCTGAATCTTTGATACCCAACTTGGTGCACAGGGTATGGAACAGATTCGTCGGCTCATGCACATCTTGATCTCTTTGCTGTCGCAGCGTAGTCCATTGGATGTACTTGTCCTCATAGCTCCCCACCAGATAATATTGTCTTATTATGGCATCTCAAAAATAATTCCAAGTGGGTACAACTGAGAATAGAGAGGGTTCCTCCTCATCCTTTCTCTCACAACAGGTTTCCCAACAGTCCTTGACATGGGGGCCGGCTTTGAGTAGAGAAAAAGTAATCTTTTCCCGGTCAAAAAAGTCATGAACCAAGAAATATCCTTCTAATAGATTCAACCATTTATCTATGGCATCTACATCTATTCGACCATCAAATATGGGAATGTCAAAGTTTACTTGTACCTTAAAATGGGTTGCACCTCCAGAGTGGCTGCTAGATGTAGATGCACCACCAGTGGCAAGTCGTTGAAGGATCTGGGGGAAGTTATCCATCATTGTGTTCCTTTTTTTTCAAGGGCCTCCTCATGAAACATTTTGATAGGATCTTCTACACCCTTGTCTTTCTTTTAGTCCCCCATGGGTGGCCGTCGGGATTTGCGAGGCTGATCTTGCAAAGGTTCAACCAGATCAAGCCCTAACTCTTTATACTCCACCCCCGTTGGGGACATGCAAAGAAGGATTGAGAAAGAACAGATTGCTCTGATACCACTGATCTGGATTTATGCAGGAACGCAACAGAATACACAAATAACCATAGAAACAAATATGCAGCTGAAATAACACTTCATTTCATTAATCAATAACTGAAACTTGTTTACATAGAGAATGGAAATAAACTAGCTAGAGTGCTGGTAGCTTATCTCTGAGAAGAGATGTGGCGGCTACATGCCTATGAACTCTCTGTTACAATGAGGCTCAAAGGCCTATATATTATTGAGAAACAATGGAAACCCTACACATCCAAAAACCTAACCCTAGGAGGTGAAATGCCTTAATGTGGGCCCCATTGGGTAACTTGGTACATCAATTTTCGGGGGTCATAACTTTAGCATACTACCTCCATTTGATGTGCATGATACATCATTAGAAAGAACTGTTTAAGGACTACATCCACAAATAGCAAAAACCAAGTCCAAAACAGACTCATATTTTCCCGACCATTCGATGCCAAAAAAATGTCGTTTAGGGCCTCAAAACGGCTCCGAAAGTTTAGGAACTGAAAAATGCCAAATATAGTAAATTGTGCTACAATTAAGGAAACTAGAAAACTAAAATAAACAGTGGTGGGGGTCCAAGAGGAATAGGTGGGTGGCCACCAATATCCTATTGGATCAATCACTTGGGAACAAATTCCGAACAATCATTAGCTGCACAATGATATTACTTAAATAATGGCGAGTTGATGCGCTAGGAGGAAGGTCATGGGAGACGAGCATAAGCTGAGGTCAACGTGAAGGGAGAGGAGTAAGGATCGTAGAATAAGGAATCCCACGTGAGGAGGTGCGAAGGCCAAGGATGGGACTTTTGGAGGAGAGTTGCGTATGGTATGGATGATGGGAATAAGGGATGGAAAGGAAAGTTGGAGGCAAAGGTTGGAGGGATAAAACACAACAACGAAGGCATGGAGTGGGGTCTGCATGTTTGCAGGTAGGCTAGTATTGCAAAGGAGGGCCACATGAAGAGGATAAAGGGTTATGAAATGGAGCTGGGCAGTTTTGTTTCCAAGCAGCCCCATGAAGGAGGAAGGAGTGGTGTGCCTGTTTCCTGTGAGGGAGTGAAGGATGGGTGAGAAGAATGGTTGCGATGAACAGGGAAGGAACTGCGAATGTTAAGAAAGGAGGGAGTAGCGATTGGAGGTGCAAATGCAACAAGTTCAATAAAGGATATAGGCAAGCGAAGGAGGGGCAACTCGCTATGTGAAGGAGATAGTGAGTGAAGAGATATGGAGGCTGCAGGTGGAAGAGATGGCCTTGGTAGCCGCAAGGTAGAAGAAAATAGCTACTATAGTAGTGAAAAAGAGAAAGGGGGTTAGCATCAAGGAGTAAGCCCGTGGGAAGGAGGAAGAACTAGGGTCTATCAGATCTACGAGGATTAGTCTAGGGAAAGCTAGGGTAGAAGGTGGAGGGAACGCTAACCTAAAAAATATTATAAACCCTAACCTAAGAACTAAACTAGACTAACTTCAGACAAACCCTAGACTAGGTTTTTGCAAGAGAGAATAGGGTGGTGAAAACCTACGAAAATGCTAGCACAAGCTGTACCTAACCTATTGTTTTTGAGGAGGAGCGCTTACCTACTGGAGAAGAATCCTAGGTTAAACAACTAACCTAGAAAACTACTAAGAAACTCAAGGGTATCCTCACAAGAAGGCGTGTCATCATTTTCTAAGGTGACAAGAGGTAGGTGAAGGCCTATCCTAGGGGAAAGTGCAGCTCTAAGGATGCTAGTAAGACTTAGGCGTGCACATCCACCAACATCCAAAAAAAAGGTAAGAAGCCTGGGCCTCCTTGTGCTTGTGTTCATCCAACAAATTGAAGCATCACCAAAAGCAGAGATTCACCAAAGAATTACCAGAAAAATAGCTTGCATCAACCATAAAAATTCCTCATAAGGGGCACATCCATCCAGGTAAACCCTAAGAAGGGTAAAACAAGTACATAGTGATTTATCCCATAATTTATAATTTGAAATGGAAGCGGGGAGATATATTTATATGATTTCACACTCACTTATTTAGAAAGACATGCAATTAAAACAATTAAATTCATAATTATTAAACGTCAACTTAAAATTAAAAGAAAATAATAATAAAATATAAACTAAAGTAGGCTACCTCGGGTATTTGCACCCCGAGGTGCCAAAACATGCTCAAATAAGCGTTTCACTCCAAACGAAAGGCCGGAGTGGACTGGAGGGAGGGCGTTATGCCCCATTTAACCCATATAATAATGTAAAATCCCTCAACGCCCTTCTCAAAGCATGGAAACGACCTGGCATGGAGGATTCCTTCCTCTAAGGAAAGAAGGCCAGGGAGAGCAAGGACCCATTGAATGGGCATGTAAGGTTTGAAATTTTGCTTCCTAAAATAAAGAAACTATCATTTACTAAAGGTATATGCCCCAACCTTCAACGTATCAACATCGGGTTTTGTCATGAACTAGTAAATGTTTTAGAATTTCCAACAACTTTATTATCTTTGGACTCACAGGAATGTTCTACATTGGAGAAAACAACATGGTTTTCTACTCTTGCAAAAATTCAATTTCTGAACATCAGCTGACGTAAAGAGTTAGCGAAGCTACCACATGTTGAGAGATTGAGTTATTTGATTCACTTGCACACGTTAGATGTCAAAAGCTGATGAGTATCGCTCATGGCGAAGCTTATTATATGGATTATTCAGAACTGCTAGTAAACCTTTTTGTGAGAAGAATCCTTCCAAGCGAAAAAACATATAGAGGAGAGATTTATTAGCAGTCTCAAGGTTTTTCATGGTAGATCTTCAAAATACTTAGAACTTTGACATCCCTCTTGGGCATCTTTGCAATTTGTGCAGGATTTGTGGCATGAAAGTTGGCCGAAAAGTGGACGGATTTGTATATTTTGTGTCGGCTGGTGGCCTTATGCACAAAGATGAATCACCTTTGTGAATAGAATTATATATTAGAAAGAAATCAATGTGACAAAGTGTGTTTACATTGTAAAAAAAATGTGATGATCACCAATGAGATGTTTTCAGGTGCATTTAGATCCAGAGGATAAGAGGTAGACTTATTATGTCACCGTATGGTGACATTTGATCCTATTATTTCATCCGTACTATTGTTACTTTTTTCAAACTTAATGTTAACATTAATCAAAGAAAAAATTAAATAAAATATTGTTTAAATTACATATATATTATACATTTTATTGGCCAAAATGGATGATGTCTGCTATGTAAAGTGTATCCCCAACATTGGCTGCAGAGATGATGTAAGTTATGTATTTAAGGCATTGAAAAGGATGTATGCGACATGTTCATTCTCCAGTACAAATCGGTTTCCTGTCTATTAGCGGTTGAGCTTGATCTCCTAAATATTTTATTTATGTTGAAAGGTTCGCACAACCACAATGTCAATGTACAACCCCTAGTGTTCTCCAATCACGTAGGACTTGTAGCTTCTTGTACCATTCGTGAATTCCATCTATAAATCATAGAATAAGAAAACTGTGATGGGAAACGCCAGGCCTTGAGCTAGCCTGATCGAGATCTTCATCTACAAAGCCAATCCAACGACAGTTTATTGTATGTGATTCCATATAATAGTTGGCCCAGGTTGTTGTTGTGCATGCCGACATAAACCACCAGATGCTTCGACGAGAGTTTTGTGTTTGAATCCACTGACAATATGTGAACGTAGATTCCAAGAACATTGCACCAGTCATGCCATGGATTTCAGCTCCATGATCCATTTTCCTAAGCTCTTCAACAAATATACCGTCAAACTAAATTAATCTAATCATACCTTAGGGGCTCGGAGATGATATGAGTAATGTCTACATCTGTCATATTAGGAAAGTGACATCTGTAAACAAACCCTACAACTCCAACTTTACAACAATTATGGCGAGAAGTTTTGGAAAGGTCTGACGAGTTTTTCCTTGTTGAAAGCGCAGAAGTTCAATCAAAATAAATTACATTTAAAAAAACATAATCTGTATTACCTTTTCTTCATTCAAAGGCTCTAGGGGTCACCAAAATCATAGAAAACAAATAATAATTGGAACATAGAAGCAATCCTTCCTCCAATGCACATCATATGCTCGTTTCTCGCCTATCGAAAACATCATCACATCAATTAATTCCTAGATTGCCCCTCGCTACTCGCTAAGTAGAATTCTTGTCACCCGTTCAACGTAAGAATATGTGGCACGATAAAGATGTGTTATTTCGCCACAAATTCTATTTAAAGACATATCCTACCAGTTGTAAATGGCCTCATTTAATGGAAATCAAATCTTAAAATAACATATAACATCCATTGAAGGTTGAATTTAACACCAAATCTTGAAATTGATGGTGAAATTAAGACTAGATGAGCCCTTTCCTTCTGTCTTTGCACAAATAAATGTCATATGAATGTGATTCCCATAATGGACTTGATAAAATATTTGGGCACAATGCCGATAATATACTTGATAAAAACTCTTTGTAATCCAATGTCGATGTCCTCTTCTTCTTGAAATGCATATTTTCTTTGCGTTTTTGAGATAAGTTTTGGTTGTAGTAGTTCCATAATGAGTAGTTTCCTCACTCTTTGCCTTTCAAAATCAAATTGGATAACTGAAGCTAGATTTCCATCGCAATCTCATCTAACAATGATTGAGTTGAGCTACAATGTTAATAATGACAACTAACATAAATCCATATTTGTTTACTAGAAGTGTTTTGTAACTGGCATAACCGACAACAATTTTACTAATGTAACTTATTTTATGAAGTATATAGTGCATGGTTGGGATATGTAGTTTGTGCGGTAATATGAGAGGATGAATGGCTAGTCATGTGATCTCCCTGTTCTTGATTAATGAGTTTCAATACTTTTCCCACGTGGATGTTTCCCCTTATGTGATTTTACCACATTAAATTATTGTTCGAATGGTGTTTCTTCTTGTTTTTGTCACTGAATAATAACAAGTGGTATTAGATCCACATGAGGGAAGAGAGACATCAAAGAGGATCACCATTTATGGATTACTGAAGCTGGATCATGGAACCTCCAACGAAGGAACCACTATTAAAGAAATTCAGTCATGGAGAGGGATTGTTATTCATTGAGATGCGTGCCAATGAGTTGCCAAATCGTGAAGAGAGTGTCGTAGAGGCTGTAGACCGTGAAATATACATTGTCATTGCATCTTGTGGAGAGGTGTGAAGAGGAGTGGTTGCTTGTTGGTCATTGTTGACTGTGGAGAAGCATGGAAAAGAGTCAATAGAGGTCATTGCTGACCATGAACAAAGAGAGCCTTTTCCTGCACTACTAAACGAGAAGAAGAGAATTGTTGGAAATGGAAAAGAGAAGTTGTCATGGAGAGGAGTAGATCTCGGGAGCTTGCAGACTCCATGGAAAGAAGAAGATCCCACTATAGAGAGACGGTTACTGACTACGTGTGATGAAAGGAGTCCTCTCTTGGGTTGTAAATAATAATAAAAAGAGTGGTCAGCAAGAAGAGATCCAGAGTGTTGCTGAACCATGGTAAAGAATGTTTGTGTTTTTTGTTTGTAAGTATACATATTTAAAAAAAAATTACAATAATGAAGTGTAAAATTTGAGCATGCTGTTTTTTTTGTTCGGGAGTGAGCTTGTTGTTTTTTTGTTTTGGAGAATATATAGTCTGTTGTTTTTTGCTCGAGAGTGAGCCTATTTTTTTTATGTTCAGGGGAATATATATATTTAAAAAAAATCACAACAATGTCGAGTAATAAGTTTGAAATTGAGAAATTTAGTGGTAAATAATTTTGAATTATGAAAATTAAAGATGTGGTATTTGTTAGTACAATAAGGGTTTTAGAAATTCCTAGACAGTAAAAGAAAGAGACCCCTAACTATGACAACTAATGAATGGGAGCAATTAGATGCCATAGCACTTAGCACAATTCAATTATGTACTATGGATGATGTGTTGTTTACAATTGTTAAAGAAAAGTTAGCAGCAAGCCTATGGAACAAGTTAGAAAGTCTATATATGACAAAAATATTGTCAAATAAAATTTACTTGAAGAGAAAATTATACGGTATGAGAATGAAAGAAGGTATGAAGATAGCAGATCATTTGAATGTTTTTAATACTCTTATTTTCCAGTTGACTAGTATGGATGTTAAAATTGATGAAGAAGATAAACCATTCAATATTTTATGTACCTTACCTAAACCTTGGGGTCAAGTATTTTCTTCCATTAGCCTTAGTACAACTCATACCTTGGAATTTGACACTGTGGTTGGAACATTGTTTTCTGAGAAATTGATAAAGAAATCTAGTTTTCAAACTTCTACACCTGAAGCTTTGCTTGTTAGAGGTCGATCCAAAGAAAGAGGAGAAAATTCAAGAGTACTTTAAGGTCTAAATCAAAGAGCATAAAGAGAAAATTAAAATGTTGAACTATAACAAGACTGGTCATCTCAAGAAGGACTATTGGAAAATACAAGAATCCAACAAAAATGACACCAAATTTGAGGCAAATTTAGTTAAGTCTGATGTAGGTATAATCAATGAGGTTTTGTCCATTTGTAGTGTCTCTAAATATAATGAAGAATGGCTATTAGATTATGGTTCTTTGCACCATATATATCCCCATAAAGATTGGTTTTCTTCCTAGCAAATAGTTAATGATGATATAGTTATTTTACGTGACAATCATTCATGTAAGATTGTTAGGGGTGGAAGTGTTAAAATTGTTTTATGGAGTTATAAGAACAATAAAAAATGTTAGACATGTGCCTGAATTAAACAAAAAATTAATTTCTTTGGGAGTGTTGGATTCTTGTGGTCATAACTTTACATGTTTTAGTGGAGTACTAAAAGTATCTAAGTGTGCTTTAGTGGTCATGAAGGCACTGAAAACAGTGAAAATTTACAAATTGGTTGAAAGAACTCAAGTTAATGATACAACATTATTATCTGAAGAGGTGTCAGGATCTACTCAATTATGGCATTAACATATTAGTCATATGAGTGATAAAAGAATTAAGCTATTAATAAATAATTAGTTGCTTCCAAATCTGAAAACTCTGAATTTGATGTTTTGTAGACATTGTATATCTTGAAAGTAGTGTAGACAAAAATTTAAAGCAAGCAGTCATGTTAGTAAAGGTGTTCTTGATTACATTCATTCTAATTTGTGGTGTCCAACTCCTACTATTTACTATGGGGGAGCAACATATTATGTATTGTTTATAGATGATTATTCAAGGAAATTTTGGGTCTATGTCTTGCAAAATGAATGCTCATGTGTTTAACACATTTAAATAATTTATAGTTATGGTGGAAAAAAGAACCAGCAGGATAATCAAATGTTTAAGGATGGATAATGAAGATGAGTTTACTTCTTTAGAGTTTGAAAAGTATTGAAAAGAAGAAGGGATCATAAGACATAAAAATATATATATACACTCCTCAACAAAATGGCGTTGTAGAGTGCATGAATAGGACTCTTCTAGAGAGAGCAATGAGTATGTTCAATAATGTTAATTTGGGGAAACAGCTGTGGGAAGAAGTAGTTTCCACTTCTGGTTATCTAGTAAATCAATCACCGTCAATGGCAATAAATTGTAAAATTATAGAAGAGGTATGGCCTGGCCATCCCTGTGATTATTCGAATTTGAAAATATTTGGTTGTGAAGCTTATGCACTTACTCCTAAAAGTAAGTGTTATAAGTTACAACCTAGATCAAAGAAGTTAATTTTTGTTGGATATGATGATGTAACAGAAGGATATAGATTGTGGGATCCTACTGCCCACAAGATTGTCATTAGTAGAGATGTAATTTTTTATTAATCTTCTCTGATTAAATAAGAAAAGGTAAAAGTGTATATGGAATAGGAACATGTACTGTATTTATGGAACTATGAGAACTAGTTCAGTTAGGGAACCAATCTTCTCATGACTCAAAAAAGCAATAAGAAGTGTTTGGTGAGAAAGAAGTCATATAAGATGAATAAATTAACTGCATGGCTTCCTAATTTCCGTATCCATATTTCACATTTGTATTAAATAAATAAACTTTTACCAAATATTAGCTCTATTATATGAGTAAAATTAAATATAGTTACTCTCTCTTTTACAAGGGGTATTACATTATGGAACAATGGGAATTCTTGGTAGAATCATGATCTGTATTTATGGAACTATGAGAATTATTGGTGGAACCATGATTAATGGTCATGAAGGGGTATTACATTATGGAACAATGGGAATTCTTGGTAGAATCATGATCTGTATTTATGGAACTATGAGAATTATTGGTGGAACCATGATTAATGGTCATGAGGTGGTGGGACAATATGAGGAATCCTGGACAAAATTCATGGAAAATGAGTATTTTAGGTGTGGAACCATGAAGAAGTTTTATAGAACCTTGGACAAATTTCATGGAACTATAAATTATGCAGGTGGAACGATGTACAGTGCATGCAAAATCACATGCAATTAAGGAACCGTGAACAATGTTGGTGGAATCATGGATATAATAAGCATTATTTATGGACCATGAATCATTTGGTGAGTAATGGATACATGGGAGTCACGAGGTGGTGGAATCCTTAACAATGCATTTGGAACCTTGAATCAAGTTATTGTTGATGAAATCATGAACATATTAGGTGGAAAAACATCAGGAATTTGTTGGTCGAATATTGAGCCATGAGCATTATTGGTGGAACCATGAGCTCTATTTATGGAACCATGAGCATTGTTGGTGGAACCATGAGTTTTATTTATGGAACCATGAACATTTTTGGCATAACCATGAGTTAAATTTATGGAACCATGAACATTATTGGTGAAATCATTCATAGTAATGGTCACAACATGGTTGAATCATATAAGGAACCTTGAAAAAAGTTCATGGAATATGAGCATTTTAGGGGTGGAACCATGATGAATGTTATGGAACTATGGACAACTTTGATGGAATTGTGAACAATGCGAGTGGAACAATGTTCAATGCATTTAGAACCACATACAATTAAGGAGCCTTGAAAAATAATAGTGGGATTGTGAATTTGGTGTTGGAATAATCTATAACAAAGTTAGAGTTGATGGAACCATGAACTTTTTTGGTGGTGGAATCTTGGATATTTGGTGGTTAAATATTGAACAAAGTTAATGTAGCCATGAGCATTGTTGGTGGGACCATGAGTAATGGTCATGAGGTAGTGGAACCATACATGGAACCTTGAACAAAATTAATGGAAAGTGAACATTTTTAGGGGTGGAACCATGATGAATGTTTATGGAAAACCATGGACAATTTTGGTGGAATTATGAACAATGTGAGTGGTTCCATGTACAATGCATACAAAACCACATGTACTTTAAGAAAACTTGAACAATGTTGGTGTGCTTAATTCCAATCCAAAATGAAAGTGGGTAGGTGCAAGAAGATGAGGGACCTTTTAAATGTAATCCTACTTTTAGGAAACACACTCACGATACATAAAAATACAACACACTCGCGTTATGTAATGCTTGGTTTGGTTAAGCTCGAGCATGACATGTCATATGACACGTAGGTTAGGATAAGCAACAAGTGCACATGTTTTATAGTTACAAAACATGCACACATTATGGAGAAGAAAAATGCACACATGTGTTGGATAAGAAAAAAAAACATGCATTATGGAGAACCACAAAAAATGGTTTTAGTGCATGGCTAGGGAAATGAATAAAAACAATAGTTTGCATAATCAAGACTGTGCATAATATTTTAGCTTCAAGAACAACATCTCAAACAACTGTGCCTAACCTCCCAAGCGCATAATTTTTCGTTATGTTGTAATATGGACACCATTAGGAGGATTTAAGAAATAAGTATGGGTCACAGTCCCTTGACTATTATTGGGGGAAGAAAGTCAATCCTTATTCCCTAAAGGTAGTTTTTAAGGCTTGATATCCATGAACAAGGCATCGAACCTACACATAGGACCTCCGTATGTGCTAATTTTCATCTAAGAGAGAATATGCAGTGCATTAGAATTGTCTTAGCACTAGGAACATATCCATAGACATGATTGAGGGAGGAAACCTATTCCTTAGGCCCTGAAGGAATCCTATAGACATATAGGGCCAAGAACAACACCTTGAACAAACACACATGATCTCTTAAGGGTATCCTCAACCTTTAAGTTGGGATATGGCCATGATTAGGATTTTTTTAGCATTAGATATGGAGTATAAGGTGTTAATCATGGTTTGTATAGAAATCTTTAATTTTAGGTTGTAAATCATCTTTTAGGGCTCAAGATCCATGAACGAAACCTTAAATCACGATAGATGACCTCTCAAGTTGATAGTTTTGATTTGAATGGGGATATGGGAACCGTTAGGGGTTTCTAAGTACTATGTATGTGTCTTGGGACCTTAGACCTAATAAGGGGAGGAAAACTAGGCCTTAGACCCTAGAAGATGCTTCTAGGCATCTAGAGCCAAGAATCATGTGTTGAACAACCTCAACAGAGCCTTCTGTGGTATCATTTACCTTGAAATGGGGATACTAGTGCCATTAGGAAATATATAGCACTAATTACAGATATTAGGCTCCTTGACATCAGTGGGGGAAACACTTGGTTCTTATGCCTTAAAGGAAGTTCATAACCATTTTGGGCCAAAATTGATGCCTCCAACAACCACAAATGACGTTGAAAGTGAATCCTTTGAATCCTAATGGGGATTTGCATTCCATAATCATTTGTTGAGAACTAGGTATGCATCTCAAGTCCATGGACATGGTCAAGGGAGGAAATTATGGCTGTAGGCCCTAACTAAATCTTTTAGGAATCTAGGGATAGTAAGGATGCCTTAAAAAATCACACATGGCATCTCATAGGTATATTTGGACTATGAATATGGATGTTAGCGGAATTAGGTGGTTTTGAGTAGCAGGTATGGGACCTCCAAGACATGATTGAGGGAATATGCTTGTGCCTTAGGAAATAAAGGAATATTTGAGGCACCCATGTTAATGAAAAATTAATTGAAGCACCACACATGACGTACACAAGGTATGATTAATCTCCAAGAAAATATGCACATGCCTTTAAGAGGTTTTGAGCATTAGATATGGGTATTAAGGCCTCAACATGTTCAAGGGAGGAAATCCAAGACTTGATCCCTAAAGAATATTTTTAGAATCTATGGCTACACATGTGCCTTACTTGTTAGGAATATAATCCTCCCTTGAACAAACTATCTACTAGATTGTATTTTCCTAAATTAGGAGTCATTTGATTATTATTAGGTACACTAGTACTATTGGGTCCACTTGGACTAATGGGGCCACATGTACCAGTCACTAGAGTGTGGGGAACACCTATAAAGGATAACTGGAACTAACTGCACTTGCATGCATCAATTTAGGCACCTCCTGGACCAATCCCTACATTTTAGGAGCCACTGGGAGTGCTGAAACCAACCTGCTTCGGTTGTAGGGAGTTGGTAACTAGTTAAGATTTGTTGGTCTTCAGTTATATTCAGTTAGTTCTCCTCCAGTTTAGTTAGCACCATTTATGCATGGATGCATGTGGGAAGGCATCGGTTCTCACCTACTTCTCACCTACCACTACAGTTAGACTGGTTTGATTGATTGTAAGTGATGGATAGAATCAATTAGACATCTAGAGTTATCCTCTTGGACTCTGATAATGATTTAGACATATTTAGTTAGTCATGCAGTTAGATACAGTTAGATCTAATTGGTGGATTTGAATTCATCCCTAATGATTTGAATTCCTCCTTATGTAACACTGGATTCTTTAATGAAGATAATACTGTAATTCTCTATGCAATACTTGTTTGTTTCCTGTGAGATTTTATTTGTTCAGTTTGTATAATTCATTCCTCTTCACTGCATAATAATTAAGAATCTGATTGCACTCATTGCTTGAAGATATAATGTCACAAAAATTATAACATCATATCAGATCCATCTCAAGCAAGCTTCAAGTATGTATTCTCTCCATTGTACAACAAAAGCAACTAGGTTTCCACATAAGTCCCACAATCTTTGCATTGCTAACTCTTGATTCGTCCAGAGAAGTCTCCGCGAGCATGACAGACCATGAGAAAGTGTACGTGTCGAGACGGAAGGCTTGATTCTAACATAGTTCTGTAACAGTAAAATAATAAATTAATATTATTATTAGTTTATTATTAAGTAAAAGGCTATCTAAAGTCAATAGTCATACCCTTTTACAAAAACGTGCATGACGGGCTTATATAAAGCCCAAACCTATGTAACTATTTATCATCTATTCATACATTACTATTGATCCATTTATGGAAAACTTACATTACTTACATTGGGTTTTCTTGTAAAAACAATATTTTACTATTCCATTGGTATCAAAGCTAAGTTAGAGTTCCCAATTCGGGTTTCTAACCACTATATTAGGATTTTCCTAAAAAATTGGACCTTGTCTAAAAAAAGAAAAAGAAAAAAAAGGGTAAAAGTAAAACCACACGTGGTTTCTTAATAAGTGGGTTTGGGTTTAATCTCCAACAAAAAACAAAAAAATGACATTTGAACCTATGTGGGGAAGGTAACAATCATTCCTCCCAACCACCCAATCTACACCATTTTACAAAACTTAAGGGGAAAAAAATATAAAAGTGCATAATAATTTCTACTAAGAAGCAAGTGGGATTTTAACTTAGGTGGGGAAGGTAACAGTCATTCCTCCCAACCACCGAATCTACAAGAATTTTTTAGTGGAAGAAATTAATTATTGAAAAGTATAGTATAGTATACTATAGTATACTTATGGGATTATAGTAATTATTATTTTATTAAAATAATAATTAATTTTGGAAAAAAGAAGAAGAAGAAAACAAATTGAAAGAAGACAAAAACAAAGATGAATTCAAAAGTCAAAAGGAAAACCAACTATCATCAAAGAACACCAAAAGTCAAGAATTATGGCAAATTCTAAATCAGAATTGCAGTCCCAATGACACGTAGAATTAGACAAAGTATTTGACATGACGAAGCTGGATAATTCTAAAGGATTAATAGAGAAGGAGAATCATTATCTAAAAATACGTATTGAGAGATTTTCTACTCAAATTGAGGAATTAATGAGTCAAAAATATCCCAATCAAAATCTACAAAACAAAAAAATCATGAAAGAGGCAGTCGAGAATAAAGAAGAAATAAAACGATTAAACAAAATTATCAAAGACAAAGATGAAAAAACCACGCAAATTCAGACAAAAGTAATATGCCAAGAAATAAAGAATTGTCTCCTTCAGCAACATATTGAGGAACTCTAGCAGAAAGAGGATGACACAAAAAAGACTAACAAGTTGGAAATTACGAAAGTCAATAACACATTAACAAGTAATACTGAAGAAACATATTGATTATATAATAGTAATAAAATATTAATTACGAAGATTAAAAAACTGAAACATAGTCGCAAGAAGGAACAATCGAATGAAGACCTAGAGGGAAGAGTTATAGAAAATCAAGAAGAAAACCAGCGCCCACAGAATCTTAATCAGGAACTAGAGAAACAAATTGAGAAGTTAAAAGAGGACAAAATGTCACAAGACGAAAGGTTGGAGAAGATTCATAGTAAAAACAATACACTGGAGAAAAAAATAACGCAAATATAGAAAGAAGCATCCAGACTCTCCAAAAAAAAGTCAAGTCGAGGAAGTGAAGGAAATCCTCACCGCTTTTCAAAAGGAAGAAAAAAAAAACACATACGCCTTATAGACATCCCAATTATAATCATCATTTTGACCAATGGCATGGTCAAAATAATAATTCACAAAAGAGTTATGTTGACAAGAAAACAGTTCGACATACTAAGCAACAATTGAGACGATTCATTCCCCAAAATGATATCAGAGGTTCGATAAAAATAGATCTGGGATGGACCACAGCAGATATGATGTGACAATTCTCCCAAGGAATCCGTAACTCGTATCATCTTATATCATCAAGTGTCACAAAGGATCCAACCATGACATTTCAATCAAAATCAGACATTGTTGTCAATGAAGCTTTGAGGACAAAGCTTCCCTTAAGGGGAAGGCAATGTAACAATAAAATAATGATTAATATTAATACTAATTTATTATTAATTAAAAGACTATCTAAAGTCAACAGTCATGCCCTTTTACAAAAAGGTGCATGACAAGATTATATAAATCCCAAACCTATGTAACTATTTGTCATCAATTCATACATTACATTTTTACATTACTATTGATCCATTTATGGACCCTTTAGGTTACTTACATTGGGTTTTCCCGTGAAAACATTATTTTACTGGTCCAGAGTAATACTATAATTCTCTGAGCAATACTTGTCTGTTTCCTATGAGATTTGATTTGTTCAGTTTGTATAATTCATACCTCTTCACTGCATAATAATTAAGAATTTGATTGCACTCATTTCTTCTAGATCTAATGGAACAAAAATTCTAACATTGTATCAGAGCCATCTCAAGCAAGCTTCAAGTCTATCTTCTCTCCATTGTACACCAGAAGCAGCTGGGTTTTCACATAAGTCCCGCAATATTTACATTTCTAACTACAGATTCATCTAGAGAAGTTTCTGTGGGCGTGATAGACCCTGAGAAAGTGTACATGTTGAGAGGGAAGGCTTGATTCTAACATAGTTCGAATGTTTTTAGTTTTGTAGTGAAATTTCTATAGGTTCTATGTAGCTTGTGTGAAGATATTGTCTGATTAGCGGGAGAATTATGAATTCTCAACCTTCTACACCTCGGATCCTAGCACCCTTAATTTATGTCGATTGGAGGGAAGATATGCACTTGTCCTTGTGCAACAAGGGATACTTCAGGGTAATACTTGGAAGGGAGTTTGATCCCCATCATCCAGCTGAGAGAAACAAGTTTCTGAACTGCTTAGATGAAGCTTTTGGTTATCTATGTACTCACATATCTAGAGATATCCTCTTTCACCTTGAAGGTTTGAGGACTCCCAAAGAAGATTGGGAGAATATTGAAGTATTGTTTGGAAAGAATATGAGCTTCGAGGAAACATTCTAGAGAATTATTTGATAGCCTTACATCCCAGTATTTTTGATACCATACAATAATTCTTTACTAAATTCAATTTTCTTGCACTTCAATGCATACAGTGCGGAATAGAAAGAATGGATGAGAAGCATGTGCTATCCATACTAAAAAAAATAGGATCTGAGTACTCTTTATTTGTCTCAATCTTCCATTTCGTAAGAGCTTCCATTTCCAAATGGAATATTCCCTCACTTGATTTCTTTGTTGAGTCCTTAATACAGGATCAAGAGAAGTTTATCCATATGAGAGTCATCAAGAATTCCAAATACCAATCTCTCCTAGTGATAGAATCTACCAAAGGAGCCTAAAGCATCTTATTTGAAGCCAAAGAGAATTAGAAGACTTCTAAAGGAGCTTCGGGATCCAATAAGAAGATAAAGTTTGAAAATAAGATGTGTCCCTATTGTATGAGGGGTTTTCATCCAGAAGACTCTTCCATGAAGAAGAACCTCGACCAGTTGAAATATCTATGTGTACAGAACAATATTTCCCTTCCACAAGGTGTAGAGATGTCTGATGATGGAGAGAAGACTGAAGAACATGAGAGATTCCATTCCTTGAAGAAAATCCTCACTCCGTCGAAGGTTTACTTGATAGATTATGGAGAAACCAACCACATGGTTGTTTCCAAGGAATCCTTCACCACTTTCACTCTATTAGGAGGACCTAGCACTCATATAGGATATGAGACCCCAATCCTAGCTGTTATGAGAGTTTTAGTTAAAATCCATAATGATGAGTTCATTCCCTCTCCTACAACAAAGAAAATTGTTGAATATGAAGAAGCATAATTTTCTGCACGGCCAATTCGAATTGAAGAAAGTCTCCTTAAAGTAACTCCTTCTCTTACTGCTCCAAAATTTTATGAGATATATGATATATCAGTTCTCATATGGATGATCTAGAAGAAGAAATTTGAATCTCTGTTTTTGAAGAAAAAAAATCCTTCCATTCTATGCAAAAATTCTCCAGTGATTCTTCTATTTTAAATTATGAGCATAGTTTAACGGTGATTGTTTTAGAAAATGAAGAGGAATTTGATTTCTCTATCTCTAATGATGTTTCTGGTGTGAATATAAGTAATACCATGGATATTTTGGAAATAAAATCATATTGTAGGAGTGATCCATTCACTCTCATTGATCTAAATCTTCCAACAAATTCCTACATGATTGCAAGCACCAATACTTAGAATTTTGAAGAAGGAGAAAACTATGCATCTACCATCTCAGTGGAACACACTCTCGGATCTGATATGAACTTATATGGATCTGATATGATATTATTTGGATGTGATATTTTATTGTTTAGTTCAAGTTTTAAGTTCAAATAGGCTTCATTCATGCTTGTAGCTAGTCTCATCAATTTTGGTGTGACAAATCAAGTACTGCAAGTCTCCTTCAAACTTGGTGTTGGGGATTTGATGTTAGTTTCCTCTTATGAGTTTTCTAATATTTTATTTTATGAATACTTGGTTATTTTTGAAGCTATATCAGATTATGGAGCTCAAGAATTCACTCTCCATAGTCCCAGGGATTCTCTATCTATCGATTTGATCACATCCTCATCTCCTCACAAAACTAGTAAAGATGGGACATTCTGCATTTTCCTGGACACTTGCTCCTAACACTTGGGGATTATTTTAACTCACATGGTTTAAAGTTAAAGGATGCAATATAACAGTTTCTTGGGTGTTCCTCACATGGTTCGAATTATCAATCACTTTTTCTCTCTCATCAGTTGATTTCAGTTTCTCTACATGGGTCCAATTTTCATCTAGCAACTATCTATATTTTTTATTCAGTTGAACATATTATTTTTCATCCAAAGAGGAATATTCCTATAGAAATAAAACATTTAGTTTGGATTCATAGGTTCATATGCACAACTTCAGGCTGTTGCTACACAAAAGAACCAGAATACTGCCTTACTGCTACATATTGCAGGAAATATTTTGCAAGTTTTTAACTTGTATTTCCTGATTCATGCTTATCTTGAGGGGTTTTTTTTCCCATGAGGTTTTCCCCTATTTCCTCGGTTTATTAAGACACATTTTATATCTTTTAGATTGTATTTGGGTGACTTTTGTCCTTTTTTCTAGGGTCCACAGTTTTCCAAGTTATGATTCATGGGGGGTGTTAGGATTATAATCCTCCCTTGACCAAACTGTTTATTATATTATATTTTCTTAATTTAGGAGTCATTTTATTATTATTATGTACACTAGTACTATTGGGTCCACTTTTCCTAATGGGGCGACATGTACCAGTCACTAGAGAGTGGGGAACATCGATAGAGGCTAACTAGAACTGATTGCACTTGCATGCATCAGTTTAGGTGCCTCCTAGACCAATCCATACATTTTAGGAGCCACTGGGAGTGTAGAAACCAACCTCCTTTAGTTGTTGGGAGTCAGTAACTAGTTAAGCTTAGTTAGTCTTCAATTACATTCAGTTAGTTCTCCTCCAGTTCAGTTAGTGCTAGTTATGCATGGCTGCATGTGGGAAGGCACCAATTATCACCTACTTATCACCTACCATTGTAGTTAGACTGGTTTGATTGATTGTAATTGATGTATAGACTAAATTAGACATTTGGAGTTAACCTCTTGGACTCCGATAGTTATTTAGACATATTTAGTTAGCCATGTAGTCAGATACAGTTAGATCTAGTTGGTGGATTCAAATTCATCCCTAATTATTTGAATTCCTCTTTATGTAACCCTATTGTAACACTAGATTCTTTAGTGAAGATAATACTGCAATTGTTTGAGCAATACTTGTCTGTTTCCTGTGAGATTTGATTTGTTCAATTTGTATAATTCATTCCTATTCACTGCATAATAATTAATACTATGATTGCACTCATTCATTGAAGATCCAATGGCACAAATATTCTAATATTTCTCACTATCCTTCTATGCCTTACTCACTTTCCCTCCCTACCTTTGTATTCATCTTTCTCTATCTCTATGTTTGTGTGTCTCCCCCCCCCCCCATCTCTCCCTATATCTATGCGTGTCTGTGTCCCTCCTTCATTCACCATATCTCAAAACCTCTCTCCACCTCATTATCCCTCCCTCATTATCCCTCCCTACATCACTCTCTCTCTCTATCGCTCCCCCCTCCCCCCTCTCTCTTTTTTTCTCACCCAACCCCCTCTCTCTCCCACACAATATCTCTCTCTATATTTGTGTGTGTGTGTCCCTCCCCATATCTCCCTCTCATAACATACCTCTATCTATCTCTATATCTATTTGTGTGTTCCCTCCCTCACTCTCCCCTCTCATAACCTCTCTACACCTCCTCTAAGCCTTCCTCATTGTCCCTCCCTCCATCACTCTCTCTATCACTCACCCCTCCCCCCCTCTCGCTATCGCTTAACCCTCCCCCTCTATCTCCCACACAATATGTGTGTGTGTGTCCCTCCCCCTCCTATCTATCTATATCTATGTGTGTGTGTCACTCCCTCACCCCCCCTCTCATAGCCTATCTCCACCTTCTATATACCTCCCTCACTATCCCTCCATCTATATCACTCTTTCTATCTTTCACCCCTGCCCCCCCTCTCTTTATTGCTCACCCCTCCCTCCCTCTCTCCACACAATCTCTCTCTCTCTCTCTATCTCTAGGTGTGTGTGTGTGTGTCCCTCCCTCACTTCCCATTTTTCATAACCTCTCTCCACCTTCTATATACCTCCCTCACTATCCTTCCCTCTATCACTCTCTCTCTATTTCTCACCCCTCGCCCTCTCCCTCTATTGCTCACCCATCCCCCTCTCCCACATAATATTTCTTTGTGTGTGTGTATGTGTGTGTGTGTCCCCCCTCTCTCACAAAATCCCTCTATCTCTCCCTCTCTCTCCACCTTCTATTTACCTCCCTCACTATTCCTCCCTCTATCAATTTCTCCCTCCCTTCTCCCTTAGTTACCATCCCTCCATTCCTTTATTACTCTCCCCTATCCTCTCTCTCTCTCTCAACTTGTATCCATACCTCCCTATCTCTTTTCAACCTACCTCTCCATGTTTCTCTCTCACAACCTCCCTCTCTCTCCATCTCTCAACCCTCCACCCTTTTTCTTTGACACCATCTCTCTCTCTCTATATATATATATCTCCCTATGCATGTGTGTCCCTCCACCCTTTCTCTCCTTGTGTCTATCCACTCCCCTATCAAGAAAACACCTTATATACCTCCCTCACTATCTCTTTCCTTCACTATCTCCATCCCTCCCTCACTCCCCCTCCTCCCTCTCTTTCTTTTTCTCTCTCACATTGTCTCTACATCATTCTCTCTCTCTCTCTCTCTCTCTCTCTCTCTCTATTATAATCCCTTACTCTATGTTTTCAACTTATCCCTTCTCCTCATCCCCCTACCTCATTATGACCCCTATTCTATGTTTTATCGCATCTCATTCCCATCTCATCAATTTCCCCCTCCTTCTGCCTCTCTCCTCCAACACACCATATTCCTCCTCTAATACTCCATATCCACCTTTCCATTCACCAATCCTCTCTCTAATAAAACCATCACCCACTTCCTCCCCTCCATTTTATCCCCCTTCATCACTCAAGTCTCACTTATTTATCCTAACCCTATACATCTTCAACAATTCTTCTCTTCCTAATAGTGATCTCAATCCCCACTCCCCTTCACCCTTGTAACCCATCATGTTCCCATTCCATTCATCTTTCTCCACTTTAATTTACCACATACTCCTAGGACCTTGACCCTTCCCCACCCCTTATAAATTATTAACCATACTCAATCAAACTTTTAACATCCTCCTAGGCCCTTAACCCTTCTCCAACCCCTCTCAACTATTAACCATCCTGCCATGTCCCCAATTAAATAATTTCCAAATAAGACTATTTGCAAATAATGTTTTACCAAATCTACTGGTTCCCTAGGTTGAGATGGAGAAAATTGTTTTGTAATAAGGGGATATGGGACCCAAAATGACTTTATTTTAACATATTCACATTTAAATGGGCCACATAAATGATAAATGCTAAGAAAATAAGGTGGCATGGATTCATGAAGACACTTGCAAGCTTGTGGAGCCTTTGGGTGACTAGATTCCCTACACATTTGGAATGATATTCATCCAAATTTGAAAACATGGGTAATATAAAATTATTGGATGGTTATGTGGTGTCAAATATAATATAATGAGACAAGGAATTCAAATTGGTAAAGGAGGGTAACTCTCATGGAAGAGGAAGAGACTGGAAGACAAGGTGTGCCACTTGGAAGGAGACTATATGCATTCTATGACAAAAAATGATGGACGATTCTATGAAAAGTATGAAAAATTCAGACCTTATAGCTGACATATTACATATATGACATTTCATGGCTAAAAATAGATACCAAGAGGTCAAATTCGGGAGTTAGAGGCAACCATTAAAACTAGGGAAAGAATTGGAGCATCAAGAGGAAGACAAGTGTCATGAGAGATACTAAACCACTAAGATGAGTTGGGGGAAGCTCATAGAGGGAAATTATACCTTAGGAGGCCACATGAATTTAATAAAAGTATTTCATGGGGAGCGATAATATATTTTGATCATTTTTTAATTGGCCTTTGGCATTTTGGAGAGCTTTTCCTTGTCCATTACACGGTGAGTGTTCACTCTCCTTGCTTGTGAACCAATTTCGAGGGAGTTGTATTCCTTTTCAAGTTGGTTGATAAAGAGGCCATTCATACCTCTCATTGGAGATTAATGGAGGAGCTTTATTTTCAGGTTTAAACTCTATACAGTCGATTTCTCATCTATCTCCCTATTCTCTCATTCTTTCTTCTCCATTTCCACACACTCACATTTGATGGAACACTTGTTGGACTGATTCTTGTTCCTTGATGGGGATAGTTGATGCAAAAGATTTTATTTATGATGTATGGATCTGTAATATCATCTTCATAATATCTGTAACTCAAAATATCAGAAATACATGTATGAAAGGTTCACATTCCCCATGCTCCTGAATAACTAGTTTTCATGGATTTGGCTTTAATATTGAAGTAGCTTTATATCATATTTGTATGAGGACATTTATATGAGTTTTATGATGATATGGAAGAAATATAGGATGTATGTATCTTAAATATTATTTCCATATGATCTATAGGTCGAAATATCAGAAATACATGTATGAAAAGATTGCATACTCATGCTTTTATATCAGTAGTCTTCATGGATTTTGGTTTCAATCTTGAAGTAGTTTTATACCAGATTTGTATAATGGATATTATATGAGTTGGATGATGTTATGAAAGAAATATATGATTTATTACTCTGTAATTTCATTTCCCTATGCTCTATGTGTTGAAATCCAAGAAATCCATATGTGAAACTCTTGCATTCCCATGCCATTGAATCACTAGTTTTCATGACTTTGGCTTCAATATTGGAGGAGTATTGTATCGGATTTGTGGGAGGGTTTTAATTTGATTTTTATGCTGTTTGATAATACATTTTTATTCCATATATTACCACCATGTTTCATATTACTCTCAAAACTATATATTCTACCTTTCCTGTGTCAAAGTCTAGCTAGTAATGCAAATTTCCCTTAGGGAATTTCTATGAAAGTTACCCTACAAATGTTGCAGATCATAATCCATTTGTAGAAATTAATAAACATGATTAAGGGAAATTATTTAGGTTTGATACTCATTCCCATACTATGTTCTGAAATTTTGGATGGTCATACTTTATTTGGAAATCTAGTTTGGTCATCACCCTTGGGGGGATTTGAACACAATTTCCTAGTAATTTTGGTATTTTTGTCATTAGATCCAACAACTTTGTAGAGGTATAATGTATGATAAAAAGTATCCATAAAACACCTAGTTATTTTTTAAGACTCACCATACCATCTGCTTTCAAATTCGGGACCATTTGGGTGAAAGTTGGAACCCTCTAGAGTCATGACTAGTTAAGCTCGAATTTTGCTCGAATTGCACTTTTCTCCAAAATTTCAAAAAAGGGACATTACAGTGGTATCAGAGCATGTATTGGAACCTAGTGAAGTTATGTATGATATGTATGAATTTAAAAAACTCATCAAGGTACACGTTGATGATACAACCAAGAAACTCGTGCAAGTATTCAAATTGATGGTCAGCTAACTTAGGGGTAAGTTGGAAGCAAGGGGTAGTAGAAGTTTCCATCATGGAGAGACACATAAGACAATTAATTTTGAAGACTTTTATGATTGGTTTAATGGATATAGGAACAATAACAAAAATGTGAATTCATTAAGGGACAATCAGCAATCTACAAGTTTGGAGGAACATGAATGAGAAAAAAACAACCTACTTGTGAAAAGAACCTAGATACACCATTAAAGGAAGAAACATAAAAAGCGTTAGATTTTTATCATTTAATAAATATGATATAGGATATTATTTGAGAGAATAACATGCACAAAAATAATCACAAGAGACAAGAGACACAAATAATTTTCCTTGAGGAAATCATAAAGGAGAAAACCCTGCAACTTCCTTAGAGATAGAATGAACACCAAAAGCAAAAGTAAAACCCAAAGATACAAAGATGATCTCTGATAGCTATTCTCTCTCTCCCTTGTGTGAGATACTCCTCTCTCACTCATGTGCTACTGTTGAGTGAGTGTGTGTGTCAAATAGAGAGTCTCATTCTATATTTATACTTGTTTTCCACTTGACAATTACTCTACAGGGCCGGCCTCACTAGGAGAGTCTAATAACCCTAATATGACTCAACTATGGGGACTATTTCACTGACTTAAAACAGAGGGTTAAACTCAATGAATTTACATGAATTTATTATATTAATGACTCCCTATCAGAGGAACAAACATCTCCATTAGGGTACAATGAAATACAATATAAAATATACAAGTGAATACATTCTGAAGTTACAAATACATCAACACTCCCTCTTAACTAGGAAGGTATTCTATTGACACAGTTCATCAGCACAAGTCTTCATTACTGGATCATCATCATCATTGCTGCCGCTATCTTGAGCAAATGGTGCTATCTCTCAAATACACTCATCATAGGAAGTTCTACAGAGCCATCCCTTTTTCATGCTGAATGTAGGCCTAGCCTCCATGTAGTTCTTCATCGACATAGCCAACCATTTTTCATGTTGGATGTAAGTATACAGTACCAGCTCTTTTTCATGTTGGATGTAGGTCTTCAACTACAGATCCAACCCCTTTTCATGCTGGATGTAGGTCTATAGTGCCAACCCTTTTTCATGATGGATGTAGGTCTACAGTGCCAGCCCTTTTTCATGCTGGATGTAGGTCTCCATCTATAGATCTATTCCTTATTCATGCTAGATGTAGATCTATAGTGCTATCCATTTTTCATGCTGGATGTAGGACTTTCACTCTACAAGGTCTTCCTCTACAGAGCCAGCCCTTTTTCATGCTGGATGTAGGACTTTCACTCTGCAAGGTCTTCCTCTATAGAGCCAGCCCTTTTTCATACTGGATGTAGGCCTTTCCCTTTGTAAGGTCTTTCTCTACAAAGCCAACCCTTTTTCATGCTGGATGTAGGCCTTTCCCTCTGCAAGGTCTTTCTCTACAGATCCAACCCTTTTTCATGCTATATGTAGGCCTATCCCTCTGCCAGGTCTTTATCATCTCTACAAGCAAGCCATCAAGTAGGTACATCTCAGGACTTATTATATGCCTCTTGCAAAACCTACAAGATCTCCCAGGACTAATTATATGCCACTGTAAAACCTAAAGGATCATCCTAGGACTGATTGCATGCCTTGCAACACCTGTGTACCATAATATTACCTCATCATCTTTATATCATCTCATCGTCACATAGAGCACAACCCAGATACGCATAACACAACACTTACACTAAGGACCATGTGAGGCCCAGCCTGCCACCATGTTAGAAAGGTTCTCAGCATTTACATCAACGACCATGGGAGGCCCAGCTTACCACCATGTCAAAAAGGCTTATGTGTATCTGTGTCCTTCGAGCTCATCACTTCCCCTTGGAAGGAATATCTATCTGAAGTGCACCAATATTCTCTCTGAAGTATTCAAACTTTACTCTGGCCATTTCTAGCATAGAATCACATAAGGAATTATTACGTCCAAGAATAACTTGCAATCTTCGCCAGGACTGATTACATTCAAGGAAAACCTATAGGATTGATTACGTCTGAGAAACCTATGAGCTTCACCAGGATTTTATGCTCAGAAAACCTGTCTCACTGGTTATGCTAGAACTCCTCACTCCCTCTTTCAAGAGATATCGATCTGGATCACATACTGGAGCTTCACTGCTCCTCTTTGAGTTGTACTCAATTCCAAGAAGGACTACATCATGCCAAACCAATATCACATACTCAACTGTACCCTTCAGGTACCTCGCTGCATGCCAGGTGTGCATGTATCAGATCCATCAGGAACTAGCTCAAGTCGTTGACAACAAAGAATGTGTCTGGTCTTATTATTCGCCAGGCACATTGAATCATCTGATGATAAATCATGGCATCAATCGTCTCTGATGAAGAATCACTCAATAGCTTCAGATTTCATGCCATAGGTGTGTCAATGGCCTTGCAGTCCATCATCCCGAACCTATTTAGGATCTCCATGTTGGGAAATAGGGCAAACCTGGGTTTAATCCTTTTGTGTCGCACCAACAAAAGACCCACAGTGTTGGCCCTTTCGGCAACAACCTGCGCGCAGGTTGCAGTCTCACCCGAAACAGCTATGGGGTGCCGCAGAATCAGGTTTCTGCAAGCAGAGAGGGGGATTACTATACCTTAACCTTCTGTAACCTTATTAATCAACAATTATAAGCTTTACCATTCATTCACATATAACTTCACAGTTAGATAAACAGTCGTGGCTTGCTCAACCCACTACAGGGAATTCACAGTGAAGCTTAATATTAGCAGCGATCCAACTTATCAGATGTATACAGTTATTAATGCATAAAAGACAACATAAACAGAAACAACACAAGAAACCACAACACCAGATATAACGTGGTTCACCCCTAGTGTAGGGGCTACGTCCACAAACTGTGTTTTATTCAACTTGCTACAAAACCACAGTTTGATCTGCGCACTCAGCTGCAGATCCCTTCAGTCCTTAAAAGCCGCACACACAGCAGCAGGCCCCTGCGCACATAGCTGCAGGTCTTTCCTCAATATTCTTTACAAAAACCCTCTGCACACATAGCTGCAGAGGTCGTCCACGCACACAGCTGGGACTTAACCTTTCCTTACAAAATCAACCTTAGCTTCGCCTTATTCTTTCTTACATCATAAAACCTAACCTTTCTTCTTTACACAAGCGCTTATTTATACTGCGCATTTTTACAAAACCATGGGCACCCCAAACCCCAAACCTTGGACTTAAACCATGGGTTTATTAAAAAAGACTTCGACTCAACCCCGACACCCCTAAGAATATTTTGAGTCCAAACTCGCGGAGTTATCCAGTCTTAAGGGCCGTTAGGGTGCACGTCCCAACACTCCAATGCATACCTCCCTTGTCCAAGGGAGATTCCATATGCACTCTACCACACCTCCATGCTTAGAAAGTAGTACATCATACCCAATTCATTCAACTTGAAGTCAACAACAAGTCTCCTTCTTACATCTTTAATGAGTTCCTCTTTTCTTATTAGGAACATGTCATCGACATATAACAGGAGCATCACTGGTCTTCTGCTCTCAACCTTGAAGTAAGGTTGGAATCCTATTTACTCTGAGTAAATCTTAGAGCCATCAGTAAGCTTCCCATATTGTTGTACCATGTCGAACTTGAGGATCTTTTGTTGTCACTCTAAGTTGGAAGAATATAGAGAAAAGTCCAAAAACAAACTGTATCAACATCAACAGTTAGTTAAAATATGGTTCGATGAAAAATATTCTTCTGATAGAGACTTTTGAGAAGGGGATTTGGTATTGGGATGGGATAAATAACATAAGGACAAAAACGAATATACCAAGTTTCAATGCCTTTGGCTAGGACCTTTCATTGTTATAGAAAAGATTGGTCCTAGCACTGCTTGGTTGCAGAGACTGAAGGGAGTCATTGATACTCACCCATTGAATATTTATTTTCTCAAAAATTATTTTGTTTGAACAATTTGATACATTATGTATATAGGTTTGGTGTGTTCATTTTTCTATTTCCTTTGTTTTGATTGATTTTCCTGATATTAGTAGGTGTTTTAATAATGTCTGCACATTTGCTGATGGTGGTTGATCAGTTTCTCTCAAGATTGCAATGCTCTGAATTTTGAATACATTGTCAGTTTCAACCTTTTTTTTCCTATGTCAGGATTTGTTTTATGTAGAATTGACAACCAATAATTGCAGGATCTTAGATTGATACATTCTCATCCTGGTCAATATTTTTACATATGCTTTATTTGTGTAATTGAGGTTGTGGAGGTAAGTGGTTCTTCTTATCTCATGTTTCATTAGTGCAATACAACATATATTTATAACCTGGTCAACCCTATCTGCTTTGGATCCTATCATAGTCACATTGAAAGTCATTTTCGTTAATGATTGTGGATTGCAAGATGGGGGGTCTTATCACAAGCCAGCTGATTAGGTTCATAGATGCTTGGTGGAATGACATATTCACCATCAAACTGGGGAGGTTACTTTCAGTCTCTACTGAAATATGGAAGATCCTATCGTAGGTCAGTTCATTCATGATCTGGAAAGCATCAATGAGTAATGCTACTATTATGTGGATATCAAGCCATGGTAGTGTCTTGTAATTTACACTCAAATAAATTCTTGTTTTCTCCTATAAGGCAATTGTTGTACATAAGGACAGGGGGGTCTTATCATAAGTCAACCATGCCATGATCATAAGTTTGATGTTGGACTGAAATTTTCATTAGATGGTTACCAAGACATGATAGTTTCTTTCAGTGGTATAGCTGGAAAACATGGCATTTCCTTATAGAGCTGGCTTGTTTAGTTTCTAGATCAAGATTGTGAATGGAACTAATTACCAAATCGGGGCAGTGGTCTTATGTCAATGAAGTATTACTGCTTTTTCTTTAAAAACAAAAATAATAATCAAGGTGACCTATGTTTTGGATGTCTGGAATAGTCCTAGGTTTGCTCCCAGGTTCAACTCAAACGGTATGCCTATTATTACCTAAAGGTAAGGAATCCTTATTATTCCTTACACCTCCTTATCACATTCACATCATTTTTAATCGATCATGGATGGGGATATATCAATCATTTTGGTAACTCTGCTTGTTGTTTGTGTTATTATATAAACATTTTCTAAAATTTTAGGCTGAAATATTTGTTTACTGACATGTTTTTCTTTCAAAGGAAGTTCTTATTTACAGAGATAAATGGTTCATCCCAGCCAGTCATAATTTGTTGTAGCCATGTCTTATTTGAGCATGGGATCCCCAAATGTTTTAAATACAGAGGTAATGGTTCAAATTCCTTTCATTGTGAGGTTTTTCATCATGATTATTTTGATTTTTATGCCTTCATAGTTGGCTTAATAAGAGTAGGATTTTCTCCCTTTGAAAATTTCTAGTTTGGATTGTTATTCTAAAAATTGTGGGCCTCTTTTTCCTTGCTTTGGAAGTTTATCATCCCACCACCCGCAACCCATAATTGCGGATTGGGGATTGCGGGAAGTAGTTTGAATTATGATTTGTGTTGTGTGTTTCTGCAAACTACAACCCACAATTTGCAGATTATAGATTGCGGAAAAGGTTAGTTAAATTTTAAGATTTTTGTACTCCTGCATTCCACAACCTGCAATTGCGAATTGTGGAGTATGGGAAATCACATGCCGGTTAGTTTGTTAAATTTTTGAACCCGCATCCCCAACCCGCAATTTGTGGATTGCGGATCGCAGGAAAATCAATAAAATTGAAATCCCGTGACCTGATTCTGCATCCCGCAGTATTTGATCTCGATCATCTATTTTTTTTTAATCCTACGGCATGAATTCAACCCGTTGAAAATCTATAAATATATGGGTTATTTTTATTTTCTTTATCATTTTCATTTTCGAAAATTACATTACTACATGTGTTTTTTTTACTACAAATATTACTAGGGATCATTTTCACAAGTTGCAGTCAATTCATGTTGGTTTTTCTGTTGTTTTTGCATTTTATTGTTTATGGTTTCCCTGTTTCTCAATTTTTTTAATTTCTTATTTATGTGTTTAGAAGATATATTCAACCTTCCAAAAATGGCACGAATCATCCATTTCAAGAACACTCACAAAGATATGCTAACCAAAGACCTGAAATTCAGCATCTTCTCAGACACCAGTGGTAGAATTATCAAAACCTACCAAATCGACTGGCCTAGGGTCTCCTTGTTTTTTGATAACAATGACCTTTCAGATATTTCAAATGACCAATTGGCATATCAAAAAATTAGGGATTCTCGGATACATGCCATTGCTGCCATGCCTGCTACACTTCCCTATACTGACGCGGTTAAGTAGATTGTAGACCATGTAAACCCTAAAGACCAGTCGTTTAATGATAGCACAGGGTTGCGGTTAGCTACCTCCTGCACTGAGGTTTTTACCAGAGTCTATGGTCTTAAACTATCTATGCAACCCCTTAATGCTGAGCTTACCCAATCTTTTAAGACTAGCTATAACTTTAATGAAATGATGAAGTCCTGGATGAATGAAACCAACAGTTTCTCGCAAAGGGCTGACAACCTATACCTGGTTTTTTGGTTTAGAGAGCCTTACTCGTTATTGGTAGCCATTCTTTGTAGGCTTTATGGTCTTCCAGATTGTTCTGTGTTTAAATCTAAGTGGGATCTGGTATCCCACCATGTCCTAACAACTGGTGAGCCTTTCCCTTGGGAATCTATCCTATCGTTGGAACTCAAAACAACCATTCAATATTATCAGAAAGATATCACTCAGAAGTAGCCGAAATTCTTCTTTTCATCTTTTATCATTGATGTGTTTTACACCGAATTCCAATATCCCAATTTGGGATGGAACTGGACTTTATCGGCCCCTCTTGTACCTATTTATTATTCAACACTGTGGGATAACAATTATGCAACTATGTTCTATGACATTTGTGAACACTTTTTGGGTAGTATTTATTTTAGAATATTCAAAGAAGAAACTCCTGCTTTTTCATCTCATGCGAGAGCCTTCATCGCCACAATTGGTGATTGGTATGTTGGTGAATCCTTTTCATATATCAGAATTTGAGGTCGCAATATTGTCCATATGTTTCCCTGGATAGTTCCTAATAGGTTAGTTATTGAAGAGGTTTCCTTCCAGACTGTCATTGATGGTGTGTACAAAAAACTCGTTGGTCCTAAAAGGAAACGTTGGCCTAAATTTTCTTTTGATCTTGGGCCATTAGTTGTCCCAAATTCAACTTGGGTTACAGTATTAGGTGATAAAATACTTTCTTTGGAACTGGGTTTTTCTCCTAAAAGAAAACATGACCCTAAGGGGTTTCTTGATGCTCATTTCAAGTAAAACCATATCAGGATTGCTTATTCTCATGAAGAAGTTCCTGATGACTACATCTACTAGGAAGTGAATACCTTTTCTAAAGTCTTGTCTAGGGTTAAGAGCAAAGATGAACAGAGCCAAATTTTGCAATATCAACAAGATCTTAAAACTAAGGTTTTGGGATACATAGCAATGGATATAGAGATCCTTGAAAAGGTAAGAAAATATAGAGAAGAGAAAGAATATCAATAAGCAAGATTTCCACCAGTGATTACTTATCCAGATGGAAACAAAGGTAAAATCCCTATGGAAGACCCTCCATAGGTAAAGATTTCTCAACAATTGAAAGCTATGATGCAGAAATCCCAACAATAAAAGAAGAAGTTATAAAATATGACTTAAGTATTGAACACTTAAGTAACTACTGCAGTTACCCAAGTGTGTGATGATCAAGCAGCAGCTCAAGCTAAGCCGACTAAAAAATATAAAATTCGGGTTACTACTTCTCAAACCCCTACCATAGACTTTATTGACTGTGATACTGAAGACGAAGTGCATTCTTATGTGCCTGTGTTTGAAGAAGTAACTGAGAATTTGTAAATAGTTACATATTTTTTCAATAATAATGAAACGAAAGATTCTATCCCCAATCCAAGGATCCTAAAATCCACTTATGTTTCTGATTCTTCAACTTCAACATTTCTCCTCTCATTTATCCATACTCTCTCAACTTTACCTGCTACGGAGATCCCATCATCCTTGATATCTCAACTCTATCACACTTTGACCTCTACATCTTCTTCTATCCCAGCAGCTCATTCCAACATCCCATGCTTCCATCTATTGTTGCAGAGACCCAGTACTTGAAAGTTCCTCTGCAATTACCCTCATTTATCCTTTTATCATCAACTATTCCTAAGCAAATTTTGGTACCCTCATCATCACTTCTAGCCGCTAACATTCGCATTCCACTCTCTGAAATTTCCCCCTCGATCCTTTCTTCAACCTTCAAACCAATAGTTGTTCAAAACATCTCTTCTTACTTGCCTACCTCCCATATTACTATGCCCATACCCACTCCCATCATTACTCAGACATCTTCATTGGTTTCAACAGTGAATGGGAATTCATCATTTACTGAATTAGTGGCTTAGTTTGAAGAAGATATTGTAGTTCCTCTTTGGGATTATTTCTACAGCAAGCCATCCAAGGTTGTGGTTAGAAAAGGAAGGAAGAGAAGTATAGATCAAGGTGGTTTGGAAGCACCTTTCACTAATCAGATAATCTCGACTCAGCAGTCTTGTGATCCCCATATAGACGCAAATGATAAAGCTACAGCTTTAGGTGCATTGACAGGTGCAAAACTTGATGCATTCAACACACTGAACATGGATATTGATAGAAAAAAGGAAGAAATTATAATCTAGAAGAAGAACTGGATAGAACCAAAAAGGAACATAGGACTATTGTTGCTAATCTTGAAAAGGAATTTGAAGACAGGTTTAAAGAGTTATAGTTGAAGGATACCTCTCTCCAGGATAAATTGCATGATGAACAAGCTATAAATGCCACCAATGCACAAATGATAGCTATGCTTGAAAAACAATGTGAAGATACAACTGCAAATGCAGCTTCCTCTGCCTTCTTTAAGTTTTCCAGCAAGAGTTTAAATACTTAGCCAGTCAAGTCAATCAAGAACACCATGAGTTATTAATTGAATTGTGTAATGCTCTAGATGACATTATGGAGACTCATGTTCCTTTCGTCAAAATTCTTGTCACCCTGGAGGAGCAGAAAACCAAGAGACAATAGCTTCTAAGGCCTATGAAGATATTGTGGACTAGCAGAGGTCTATGAAGGATAGACCAGAGGATATCATTATCCTTAGCAACTTTCAGTTGAATAAAGTCATGACTGTCACTTACATGCTTGGCTTGAATTAAAGGAAATGATTGAAGATACAATCTAGAAAGCATAGGATATTTGTGGAAGGAGATGGTATGCTGTCGACAACATTATGTAAACATTGCACTTCCCTACCATGGATCTTATTGAGAATGCTTGTCCACCAAAATTAATGATTGAACAGGTTGAGCGCCGATATTATGAGGCCAAAGGGAAAATTGAATGCCTTGACCATGTCATTATTGAAGACGTGGATCCACAATTTTGTCTGCATTTGGCACAAGATGGATAAAAACGAGATGGAAAATTTTATGTGTGATGCCCAACTAGGGTTTGAGTTAGCAAATTATCCCAACATAGATAAATTGTTAGGGATTTGGACTAGGTGGCGAGAATTTCTCGGTCATTAGTGTCATGTGGATTTTACAATCCCAGTTTCATGGGGATTTACTCCTTTTGAAATTATTATTTAAAGGGTAGATTTCTCGTGTATAGGGAGGGAGAAATTTGAAGAGGAAAAATCAGCTAAAGGGATTGGAGACACTCTAATTAATGCAGGGTTTGTAGTTTTTTACAGACTTTCTATAACACAGTTATGTTGTTCTCTTGAATCTTCTTATTCCTATTTGATCAAGTTTCTTTGATAAGTATTGATTTTTCACTTCAGATTGTTCACCATTACTATTTAATCTTTTGTAAATTATAAATACATTGATCCATATTTTTTATTTCTCTTTGGTTATGATCTGTGTATTTGTATTGTTCTAATGATTTTATTTGATTAAAATTGTTATCTATTTATACAAATGGTTTTACAGGATATCATAATTGATGTTAATTTTTCAATTGACATACCAGATACGGGTTGATATTGAATGTACTCGACATTTAATTTACTGTTAGTCAATTTTAGTTCGTTGGTAGTAATTTAAATAGATGAGTAATTAATATCTTTTACATTTATGTTGAATTGATAAAAGATTATCTACTTTCACCTCAAGTTAACCTGCATACAAACAATATACATTCTTAGAGTAGGATTGACTTAGATTAGATTTCCTTCTTAGGAAGACTCATTTTTTTTTCAACATCTAAGACATTATGTTTTCCTTTGTTGGGAAATAGATCCTTTTAGTATACAAAATATAAGTTCCAACAAAAGGCCTTTATATTCGTGGGAAATTACTGTTCCAAACAGGATGGGGATAGAACTATCCTTGCGTAGGACCTTTTGAAGCATTTCAATTTGGGTTTTCCCCCTCTATTGTGAGCCTTGGAACCCATTCCAACAACCTACTCATTCAAGGCTTCAATAGACCTCTGGGCCTATCCTCTGGAATAGATGTGTTGTCTTCGAAAGAGGGAGACCTACAACTAATCAAGGAAAAAATGTTTCCTTGAATAAAAGCATGGGGGGGAGAACTAAATATGTGGGACAATATGAGGACTGGCACACTGAGTGGGGGAATAGGGGTAGGGAATCATGGAAGAATCAAACTTCCTTTGTTCATATTAATGACGACAATGCTGACCTAGAAGAAAATGAAACAGACTCATGGGAGAGGGATCATAGTTGTTATACTGGGAATGTAAATGCATATGGGAAATACTTGGGGGGAGGTAACTTAGACTTTTGATATTTAGGGGATCCAAGGGAGAATCATTGAAAAATACTCTGAACAAGGGAGAACCAATGTAGGAATGCTGCTTAACTGTAATACATGGGGTGGCGCCTAAAGATACCATTATGGAACGATCTCATGGATTTTTGGCGAGCTCGAGAAAGTAAATGCTCGATGATGATTTCAATTTCAGAGAGTCTAAAAACATGAAGAAAACTCCAGTGGGGTCTCTTTTTCATTGATAGTCTCTTGTGTCCAGAAAAGGATAAAAGTGTACAAAGGAGAGATCACTTACCCATTTTTAGGGGATGGGACACTTCTTTACTATTGGTACTCCAATCATATTGGAAAAGGTTAAACCTGTACTGATTGGATGATCATTCAAATACGTTTACGAGCATGAATGAAACCAAGTTTGCTTAGCTATAATTTCTTGATGAGAAGACTGGAAAATAGCTTAAATACAACCCATAATGAGATTTTTTGTAAAGGTGGTCCTTTTCTAATGGTATTATACACAGTTCAGAAAAATAGATAAACGAGACTATGTAGGTTCCATTTCATATACTTTAATGAGCAAGAAAGAAAGAAAGTGTGCTCGACAATCTTTTCATTCGTTTAGGAGTTAGAAAAGATCTTAATAGAAACTCTGTAATGGTCAACCAAGAAAGGGGTTTCCCCCTTGCGCGACAATGGATGGTGGTCAAAGATGGTCAACTGTGCAGTATGGATGGAGCGAATGGCTCGTGAACATGCCAAGACATATAGAGGAATACCTAGGTGGAGGCATGCAAATCAGGGTGACTTTTAAGGAATGGTATGGAGAATCATGGGTTAAATGTGAGAAAAGGGTCTCGCCAAAAGACAGAGGATGGAAAACCGAAACCAATGATGTGAACAACATCCCAAATGGATGTCAGATGGCTCTGCAGTGATCAGAAGAAATATAGACCCAATGAGGCCTATAAATAGGGGGGGTGCATGACAAGTGTCATTGTTACTGTTCAATGCTGAGTTGGAGTGGAGGACCCCAGACTTCTTTCACTGATTTCTTCCATTTTGACTGGTGATTTTCTGATCTGTGACTTGCAGGTAAGAGTACATGAAAAAACCATCTTTTTTAGTGGTTTACTTTCATGGTTTTCTCACCCAGGGGCTTAGGCCATTGTGTAAGGGTTTTTCCTGACTAGGTTTCTCTTTTCAGCTGCACAGAAGTGACCCATTCACTTCTATGGAGGAGAAATTCGCGACTTGGGGTCGCACTTGTGTGGCTAGAAGGTGTGACTTAGTCACACCTACTAGGCCAAGAGTCGCGACCTAGTCGCTGGTTCTGGATAAAAAAAAAGAGACTTTGCCCCTGGATGGGTTTTTTGCTGATGGCTATGTCTGAGAGGGGTTTGGTTACTTTGCAGGATGGATCGACCTGTGTGGAGGGTGAGGGATTGCAAAGAATTACGGAGGGAGGCTTTGAGAACTGCAGGTCTACGAGATACACTAGCCCATTACGGATTTATCAAGTTCATGCATGTTCCTCTGATGAAGAGCTTGCGACTGCTGCTTGAGAATTTGGTGAGTTTTTGGGATGTTGGGGGAGAGTGCTTCATCATACAAGGGCAGCGTCTTGATATTATGTTGGGAGATGTGTACATCTTGATTGGGCTCCTGATGTTGGGATTGTTTGGCAATATGGCACCAAACCTCTCACATGGGGAGTCTTTGGATGACCTATGTGAGAGGCACTATTATGCCTCTGCATATGTGCGTGGGTCATATATATTATATTTTGATATTGAGAGTCTTTCAACTCGTGCAGTTGCAGTGATGGTGTTGTGTATCTTGGGTTCATCTGGGAACCACAAGATATATGGGGGGAAGCACCAGATGGTGGAGAGTGCTATGGCATGCACATATTATGGATGGACCCAAATGTACTTGACCATGGTTCAGCGTGCATTGAACCATGCCAAGACGGTTGACAGGGCCTTTTGTTTTGCTTCCTTTATGTGCTCTTTCTTCTTTGAGAGATTTTCGACCCTTCGAACGCACTTATTAGTGTGGGATGGTGGGCCTCAAGAGCCTTGGATGTGTAGATGGTGTGAGATGATGGTGCATGAGGGGGGAAGCATGGTGTTTCTTTTTTTTACTCAGGATATGCTAGATCAGTGGAGGCAGCTCTCGGTAGTCATTGAGGACTACCCATACCATGAGATGGACTTTCAGGGAGACCCAAATATGCCTCAACCTCCAGGCTAGGCCTGGGGACCAAATGGTAGGTATACATGATGTTTAATGTGTTTACATTCATATATAGAGTATTTAGCTTATTGGTAACTAGTTTACATGCATGAACTGATGACATACTTGTGTGCATGTGTAGATGTCGGTCCTCTCCCACTAGCATGGTACCAGCGTTGGATGGGCAGGGTGGAGGGACTAGATCCACCTTTGTAGGGATGCAGGAGGGAGCGACATACTATGGATGAGCTTCAGAAACATATTAAGCACCTACTGGAGGGAGTTACAAATGATGGTTGCAAGTATCTGGATGATGATCTTATTTCCACTTGTTAATATGCTCCCCCTGAGTGGATTCCTCTCATGAAGAGGATTGTTGTTGGTGTCGATTATGTGTGAGCAGCAATGTAGGGAGACATGGTTATGGATGATGATGATGACTTCATTAAGGAGGAGGAGGAGGTTGAGGAGGAGTCAGAGGACCAGAAGGAGGGTTCTGACTCTAACTAGCAGCTGGTAGTACTGCCCCTAGTGCGATAGTGCACTAGGATTTTTGTATCGACATGTGTATTCAGCTGAGAAAGATTTGTGGGGATTCTCATTTTGTAATGAAAAACTTGACATATATATATATATATATATATATATATATTTGATGCATGTGGATGCACTTTTGTGGTTTTTATGTGAGTCTTTTTATGAGGAAAAATGCCTAGATGATGTATGTTACATATGTATGCATGATTAGATGTTGATGGAGGATGCAATTTTTTATATGCTTCCTATATGTGATGATGAATATTCCATTCGAGAACATCATTAGCCATTTGATATGCCACATTGTTGAGGTTTCTGGGAACATGTGTGAATGTAATGGACTCAAAAGTTCTAACCAACTATTTAGTGCACAGGAATTTTCTAAAATGTCAAAACCCCAAATTTTCACAAAAATTTAAAATTTTGAGATAACAATAAGATCTAAAACCTACAGTCTACTAATAGCTAACGGTTTGCATAAAAAGAAATAGTCAAGTAATTAGTTTCACTAACTTCTACTTTAATAGCTTAACAGTTTATTTTTGTAATAAGAATAAAGTCTTCTTGTGTGCTGTTTTTCTTTAGTTTTCTGATTAGTCTTTTCATGTCAAGTAGGTGGAATCTACTTTTGAGTATGAGGCTTACTTAGCAATTGTGATAACGTAGATGAATACTGATTCTTACAGGTTTACAGGTATCATCGAATGAGTCTATATTAAAAGATATTTTAAAAGTGTCAGCAGTATTTTTTTTGCAATTTAAAAGCTTAGTAATTAAGCTGCTAAACTCTAGACTGCTCCTGTAAGGTACCATCATTTGGCTTCCTTCAATATTTCTAGTAGACATGCTCAGGAGTAAGTAACGACAGTAAAATGTATCTACGACTCTAAGCATTAGCATCTCCGTTACAAAGTATTTCTACTTTATTCTATGTAATTTGTAATGTTATAATGATTGTTTTATCAGTGTTTATGTAATAGTACATTATCTTATCTGAATAATCATTATCCCACATTTCACTTCTGCAATAAAACTTACAGTCTGATAAACTTGGTTAGTGTAAGTTTGGTTATACAAGCTGCAAGTCATCATGCCTTCTTACATAAGATCATTGTTTTACCTATACTTTAATTTTTCATATTAAACCATGAGGTTCTAATAACTTTTGGACTCAAAAGATTCATTCCTATTCTGGTTATCTTGTCTAGTTTTATAACTACTTATTACCCAGTTGACCTAATGAATCTTTTAGTAATTTCCACTTGAGTCATAACTCAAAATTCATCAATGTTTTGTATCACATTAGAGTTCTATTATCGTTTGAGTTGTTAGTTTATGTAAGTCTCATAGACAAGCATAAACTGTTGTTTGATGGACATTTAATCTATACTTAGTTTATGATCATAATGTATTCAAAATAGAATTTATAACCCTTTGCGCTAATGCATTATGCCATTCATAACATTATGACTTGTTATATTGTTATTTCAAGAGATTTACAAAGTATAAATTATAGTTTTATTACTAGGAAAAACTATAGTTGTTTATTGGTTAGCAAGAACTCTCCCAACCCAATATTTAATCTCTTATCTATATTAAAGACTTAAACTTTGGTCTTTATCTATAAACAAGACATAAATTAATTGATTTCTATCTTATCATAAACAATGTTTAGAGAATAGTTATGCAACCATTCATATGGTTATTGTGATGTTATGATATGACAATATAATGTTATTGGTAGAAAGGGTTTAATGCATAAACAAAATTGGGCTTTAAACTATGATTTATAAATGACACTATTAGTTAGGTCAACGTAACCCTCACATTGATCATTTGTCACTATACTACATATTATAATGTGCAAATGATTCAAGATTCGGATAGCGAATTATTGGGTTAACATTATGGTTTGCTCCACGCTCCAATGATCAAATAATTGGATTATTGTTTTATGCAGGAACTATAGGACATGACCCTCGTTGCATGGATTTTTTTTTTCCTACGTGGTCGATTCCTGTCCATGCATGGGAAATATATAATACTATCGAAACCTAACCATTATCATTTTTGTTCCGCAGTTTTCGCTGGCTCTAGGGTTGCTTGGCTTGTCTTCCTTGGTGGTCATCATTCCTTTTGGTTCTAGTTGTCTTGTGCCTTGACTCTGTGCTGCTTTTTCCATTGGTGCATGGTTTTAAAATCCATTTCCACTGGATAAGTTCTTGATATTTGATTTTTTTAGGGTACTACTGATCGTGACTTACTGTCTGTGTAGTTCTCCTTTCGCTGCCTTCGTAGCTTACAGTATACTTCAGTTTACCGGTTACTGTTTTCGTGGCTCGCCAATGTGTGAGGTATTTACCTTGCAGACTATTGGGTCTTTGCTTGCACAGCCTGTAGGTGACAGTGCTTCGTTAAGGCTGCTCGTCGTTCTCTTCTGTCAGGTAAATAATACTTGAGTTCATTTACTTTATTGCCAATTTTACTTTGTTGTTACAGTAGATTTATTTGTATATTTAATTGACAGTGGTTTGCTGCTTTGCTGCAGGTGCTCGACACTGTAAATCTTGTACAAAGAAGAAAAGATAGTCCCCTACAAAATCCATGGCTCATGGTTTGATTATGGGTAAGCCCCATGGTACAAATGATGGATTTTCACTCTGCTAGTCTTAGGGTGGTTGTTGGACTTGCCTAGGGTTTTGGAAAACCCTCCCTCGACTCGCCATGAGTTATGTTATTGTTTTAATGTTTTTACAGGTTGTTGTTAAAATACTTAAATCAAACCCTTGCTAGCGTAGACTCAATTTATATTGAGCATTGTACTTAGTTGAAGCTTTGGATTTACGGTCAGGTTTAAGTTTGTAAATTTTGTAATGACAGTACTGTTAGTAGACTTTTTTGGTTTAACAATGTTTTACATTACACTATGTGTAAAAATTTAGGGTTTTACCCTTCTTGAATGTAATGAAGTTTATACTCTGTTTGCGTACTCTGTAAGAGTTTATAAAGAAAAACTTAAGGTTGATACTTACAGCCGTAACTTAATTCTTGCTTGTTTGATTGGAAATATGGATTAGGGTTTGACTTGTAAAAACCCTTGTGTTGATATAATTTATTCTTGTTATAAAAATTATTTAGTTTTCTATTTGTCCTTAAAGGACTGTGAGCCATTATATTAAACTGGTTATTAATAATTACATAAATTATGTAAAGTTGGTTTTTAATATTTTGATACTTGTAAATGTAATAGTTTTAAGGGTTTTAACCCTGACATTTATATCTATAGATGTGTGCTATTAGTAAAAGAAAGGGTACAAATTCTTTATAAACACATTTTGTATATGTTGAACAGTAATGTGTTTCATTTCTATGCATAATATATTTAGTTGGTTGTTTAATAGTTTTTAAAAGAATTAACTTGTGTTTAACCTAGGTTACTACAGTATTTACAATACAAATAGATTACGCTTAGAATATGAGCTAGGGTTTATCCTCCTTTAACTTTTATAGAGAATTATTTTCTATATTGTTATCTTGTAAATTCGATTACTGTCACACAGTTTTATTTAGTTTGCTTTTATGAATTATTAAAACATCACTGTTTACTATTAATAATAATATTATTTGTATAAATAATATTATTATCTATGTATAATGTGTCCTCTTAAGTTTATGTTGGTATTTATTTGTATCATATATAAGACTAAGAGCAGTCTATAGTAATTGTATTTATCTAATAAAATTATCTTTGTAATATTGTTGAAAGAAAATAAGAGCTTTCCTGTTTGTTAACACTCTTTACATCTATACTGTCTGTAAGTGTATAAGGACAGTTTCATAATAATAATAACTTAAGCATAGGTTACTACTTTCCTTTAGTTAACAATAATAAGAAAATAATACTGAAGTATTTATCAAGTTCTTATTTTGAGTTCAGATGGTTACAGGTAAAATAGTTAGTACTAAAAGAAAACAGATACTATCTGTATTATTTTTACATATTTTCTTTAACATAGATGATAAACATGAACATTCATCTAGTAATACTAGTTCTTCCATTTTGGTATAAGTGTACAGTTTATGGAAGTATATACTATGTAGAAGAATGAATTATATACTTAAACATACTATTGTGAGTAAATAACATGATTCTTGTTCTTTTCTGATAATCTGAGTACACAGTCTAGTTCTAATAATCTCTCTATAAAACGGATTAATATTCTTTCTATAAAACAAGTAACTACCAAAAGAAAACATTTCAATACTATGAAAAACATAAGTATTCTATTCATTCATTTCCTATCATACTTCATTCATTTAAACACACTACCTATGCTAGAGTATGATCTAGATTACTTCAGATGGCGAAAAACACAGGTAGGATTTATCTTTCATCAATGTATAGATTCAGCCTTGAAACAACTAAGAGATTTCAACTTAACAATTTACAGCATAATATATAATCATTCATTATTTGCTCACACATAGATATAAACTATAACATAGAAATTAAAAGATAATGGAACCTGTCTTTAAAGCTGGATGACAATAGAAATGAGAGGCCATTCCTCCCTACCAAGTCCCGGAGAGCGCTCAAATAGCGACTTCTCAGGACCCCCGAGCCTATTTTGGTCTCCTTGGCTAGAACTAGGTGGAGCAAACAACAAAGTACTAGTTCTGAGACTAAATACCAACTCTGCATACTGCAGTAAGACCTTTCAGCTGCAAAGCTATAATAGATCACCTTCTTGCAGTTTACCCCTTAACACCTTCCTCAAAATTTCTTTTCCCCAATGAATTCCTTGAAGTCCATTCACCTGAATGATTCTTCTCCTGGAATGAGTAGCCTCAGCTCTCTGCATTGGGTACTTTTATTAATATTTCCTAGGTCTTTTTTGGGTTAGTTGTCATTAATTGAGCCACCTGTTCTGACCCCACTTTCTTGGGGGATCATGACCCCAAATGTAGGGAGGTTTCTAGCTGCAACATAGGAAGTGTTTGAGGATGCTTCCACTTGTCTTTTTGCTCTCCACCTAGTTCCCTCCACCAACTTGACCAGTAACACTCGTTTTAACAACTCTCCCAAGCTATTGTCTCCACTTTTATTTATTTAAAATTAAAATATTCAGAATTAAATTCCACATCTTTGACTCGATTGAGTCATCGATTTCAACTTAGCATTAAATTTAACATAATGTCTTGGAATAAAATCAAAATAAGATAACATTATTTTACAAAATTGGGGCATGTGACATACACACCCCCTTAGAATATAACATCGTCCTTGATGTTATTTATTCTTCATCCTCTGAATTCCCCTGGAACAAAATTGGATATGCATCTCGCATTGTACTTTCCAATTCCCAGGTGGCTTCCTCTGGACTAAGGTGCTTCCATTGCACCTTCACCTGTCTAATGGTGCGGTTTCGAAGTGTAATTTCCCTCCTCCCAAGGATACAGTCCAGTTCCACCAGAAATTCTCCTTCTAGTTCCACCTGTACAACATTCCAGTTAACAACATGAGTAGCATCATGAAAATATTTCTTTAAAATGGAAATGTGAAAAACATTATGTACTCTTAAGTTAGGTGGTAATGCTAATTGATAAGATAATTGACCAATCCTAGACAGAATTTCAAATGGGCCACAGTAACGAGGTGCCAATTTTACACAACTCCCTAGTCTTAGAGAGCTCTTTTTGGGCCTTACCTTGATGAACACATGTTCACCTACCTGAAAATACTTTGGATTTCTTTTCAAGTCTGCTTGACTTTTCTGCCGATCCTGTGCCACTTTCAAATTTCCCTACACTTGTTTCACAATTTCTTCCATTTATTTTAATAGTTATGGACCTAATACAAATCTATCTACTAGATTACTCCAAGAGATAGGAGTATTACATTTCCGTTTGTATAAAATTTCAAATGGACTAAATTTAGCTGATGTCTGATAATTATTATTATATGCAAATTCTACTAGATGTAAATAGTCCTCCCATTTACCTTGCTGATCTTTCACATACATTCTCAATTAATCTTCTAGTACCTGGTTTACCCATTCAGTTTTTCCATCTGTTTGAGGATAGAAAGAAGTACTAAAATTCAATGTAGTATTTAATCCTTTAAACACGGTGTTAACACCCAAAAATGGTTCACTACCTCATCTACCCCATTATATGGCTCATTTGTCCATTTTCCTACCATATCTCCATCAAAAACCCATGAAACCATCTAAAAAGTCTCCAAAAGGCTTAAAATACCTCCAAAAGGCCATAAAACCCTTTTTTCCTCCAGAAATATCCAAAATTCCTCCAAAAATAGAAAAAAACCCTAAAAGGGAAGAAAAATATAAAATAATGAGGAAAAGGAGGAAAAAACCCTAAAAAGCTGAAACCCTAATCAGCAAACCCTAAAAAGCTAAAACCCTAATCAACAAACCCTAAACCTAAAACCGCATGGTTTCCAATTATAAATAAGTGATGGAGACACCTTATTTCATATCCACAATCACAAGTATCCTGCCTCTGCCAAAATTGCTCTTGAAACCCTAGCTCACCATCGAGCTACTTTCACCATTGAGAGCCCCTTTTGGCCCATTTCCACCATCAGAGAAAGAGAAGGAGCAACTTGGAGCTCGGAGCCACCGACTCGGACCAGCGCAACGGGCTTCACCAACCTCCACATTGGAGGTGAGATCAATAAAAAATCATTATTTAATTTTTGCTGTTATGCTTCATGAACATGTTTAGATTAGTTTTTATTTCTGTTTAGCATCTTTTATTTCATATATTATTGAACTGCTACTAAGGAATCCATTGTCCTTAGTAGGTGCTCATTCGCACAAGCTAGGGAGAAAACCCTAGCAACAGTTTTGGCGACTCTGCTGGTTTTTTATTTTATTTTACTTCCCGTTTTGTCCTTTCGGTTGTCGTTTTCGGCCGCCGTACACCGCACTTTTTCCTTTCGTAGTCGCGTCTCGACCGGCCTTTCCAGCTCTTAGCTGTGACCCGACCGCGACTGTTGACCCATTTCCTGCAGCCCGACCACGCCTTTTCAGCTCTTAGCTGCGACCCGACCGCGACTGTTGACCTTTTTCCTGCGGCTCGACCGCGCCATTTTTCCAATTTGCTGCGTCCCGACCGCCGCTGTTTGCCAGAAAGCCGCGCTCTGTGCGCGCCTGTTTCCTTCAAACCCGCGGTCCGACCGCGTGATTTTGCCCCAAACCCGCGATCTGAATTTTGCACTTGTTCCTGCTTTTGAACCCAGCCCCTTTGCTACCATATTTTCTGCACCTGCACAGCCATCTGTCATACCTGCAGCCCTATAGCCTTGTGTGCCCCTATTATTTCTGTTATCTTTTTACAGCATTGTTTTTAAAATTTCAGCATTCTTATTTCAGTAACTTTTGCATGTTTAAATTTTGAATTCAATAGCACTATTAGTTCAATATTATTGTTAGTTCATAACCTCACAAGCACACAATCTGTCACCTATTTCAAGTGAGACTTAAAAATTACTTAACTCAACCAACATTCTAACCCCATTTGGGGAACACAAAAAAAATTGTGTAGTTAGGTAGGATCGAGGGGATAGGCTTCCAATAACACCCCTCAGTTACTTACACTTGAGACATAGTTGTTGTCCATTAGGGAACCAAAATCCCCTAGTATTTTTTGACACGATCACAACCGGTTTATCAGAGGGCCTCTCCCTTAGGAGGGTTGAAGTCGTGAGATTGGTTCTGGAAGTCTGAGTGGAGTACCGAACTCCATTCAGTAACTGAAGGGCTACCTTTCGCAGTTCTCGGGATATCCCTGAATAGGGGTATTGCGGTTAAAGGACCAAGCGACAGATTTACCTTTCTGGATGTGTCATGAACGGGGTATCTTAGTTGCCATTCTTCTAGGATTTGACTACCCGGTGTCCCTCCCGGTAGGGGGATACCTTAGCCACTTGATTTTCCTATTCATATTGTCTGACTTGGATTTCATCACCTTGCAGAGGATATGTCTAGTTGAGTCAGAATACTGTTAGTTAGGTGTTTGCATGCTCCCTTACCTCCTTTTGGTCTAGCGAGTCCACCGATTTTTATTTTGTAGACAACCTGCTGTTTTTTGGTATTCTGACCATTTTTGTTGATACTCCGCCCATTGTAGCATGCAGTTACAGTGGGTTTTTTGAGTTAGTTGTTGGCCTGAGTGCCCTATTTTTTGAGCTCTCCTTCTGCACACTCGGTTGTATTAGGGTTTTTGAGCTGTTTTGTACCTACCTCAACCCACAGAGATTTGACACCACTTGTCACCATTGAGCCCCCGAGACACTCTCGGCGCCTCAGAGGTGAAGCTCCACAGTACGGTTCACTTGACACCACCCATCATCGACACCGGTCATCATCACTTGATACCACTCATCATAGATCTCGAGCCTTGTCACTTGACTCCACTCGTCAATGGCACAGGACTCTGTCACCAGATTCTGACGCCCCTTACTTTACCTCCGATTCTAAGGTAGAATCCGAGAACCCCCTTTACACTGCCCCTACTAGCCCCATGGCTGGCGTGACTCCCACTCCCATCTTGGTGGGGACCGGTGGTGGCACATCCACCACTATCCCAGTTACCACACCTATTATGGGTATGCCCTCCACGGGGCCCCCATTTACCGTTCCCCTCACGGCACCTATTCCTGCAGCGGGAATACCCATCCCCACTCCATTAGTGGCCCATACTACCCTGGGTGGTGCAGGTCCATCCTATACCACCTCAGTTCCCCCACTTGGGGGCAACCTCCCTCACATTACCCCTCCACTTGGGGGCATTGGCCCCAAATTAATCCAACCCACTACTGTGTCACATATTTCATCCAGTTTTCCATTCATGGCTAGCCTCAACCTGCCTGACCTAGCCATATTAACCAATGACCCCATCCGACACGACCCTGCGTGGCCTCACATGCCTACCAAGCTCCCCTCTGACATCCCTAAGTTCGAGGGCAAGGCAGGTGAAGACCCACAAAACCATATCATGTCCTTCCATCTATGGTGTTCCTCCAACTCCATAGTAGAAGACTCTATTCGCCTCCATTTATTACAGTGCACTTTCACTGGCTCTGCTGCCAAGTGGTATATCGAACAGCCCCATGGAACCCATGCCACCTTTACATCCCTGGCCTCGACATTCTTCCAGTTCTTCCAGTTACCCGTCCGCTATGATGCAGGCGTTGAGATCCTTCTGTCACGCAGACAGAACACGGCTACCCATATCACAGACCACATTCATGAATGGCGTCGACGCCATAGCCTATGCAAAATCAAATTAGATGACCAGATCTTCCTCGACTGGTTCCTCAAATCCCTCCTTCCTATCATTGCGAAGGATGTAGCATATGAACGACCCCAGTCTGAAGAAGAGGCTATCCTTAAATCCAAATAGTTCGATCTCATTTACGCCCAGTCGGGTTATCTCTATACCATTATACCTGACGCCCCTCGCGATAATTCCTCCCAGCAGGATGTGCCGGGGGCATCCCACACTGCCGACGGCATCATTGGCCGTGTCTCTTCACAGCCTCAACCATTTTCCATAGCCCGTCCTACCCCTGGCCCTGACCCTTCACGGGCTACCTCACAGTCGGGAGCAACCAACCCGTATGCTCCCATGACACATCACCACCATACCCATGGACCCTCATGTCCACCTCAGTGTTTTGGTCATATGACTCCCACTTACGCCCCCTCGGGTGCACCTCAGCCTTACTACAACCAGCAGGCTGCACAAGCTCCTGCACCGTCGCAAGCCCAACCTCATTATTACCTGCCATAGCTAGCCCCTGCGGCCAACCCACAACCCGCTCCACAGCACTATTAGCAACCTCCTCAGGTTGCTGCACCTGCGCAACCTCAGAATCCACCTGTTGTCCAAGGGCAAGTGTATGCTCAACAAAACCCACCGCAAAACCAGAACAGCCAATGTAACCAGGGTCAACAGAACCGCGGCAGAGGCCAAAATCGTGGGAACAACCAACCGACCGAGCAAGCTGGTCAACACCCTAATCCCCCCACTAGAAATAATGCAGCCCCTGCTAACCAAAACCCTAATCGCCCGCCCAAGTAGGCTAAAGACCCCAATTTGTGCACAAACTATCCTTGTTCTGTTTGCGGGGTCTATGGCCACTACACACATTTTTGTCCATATATGGAGCGAGTTCGGCAACTTCTGGTTGCTGATATACACCGCTTAGGGCAGGTGGCTCCTAAAGCACCACCCAACCCCCCACAACCTCAGCAGCCACCTTTGGTGCTGCAAAACCCCTTACCAACCCAAGGCGTAGTGAACACTGAACCGTTGGCTCCCCCTCAAGCTAACACCCCAACCCAAAAAATCACTTACGCTGCTCCTGATCAACCCATGTTTGACTCAGGGACCCACCACTTGTTGATGATGTCCTCCGAGGCGGTCAATCTCCAGACCCGACGGAACCAATATGGCTCCACCCCTGACGCCCCTGCCACCGATAAACCTACTAACGCCCATCCCACTGATCAAGCATTACGTATACCTCCACCTCCACTAGATGGTGCTCCCAAAACACCTCGTTTCCCACTTCGTCGTATCAACAATAACCCCAATGCACGGGCTGCGTCTAACTACAACATTGTCGATGACTTAGCCCAATCCCCCGTAGCCATGTCTGCGTTAGAAGTCTTAAAAACCTGCCCTTCGCAGCGCAAGACTTTACTATCAGCCATTGGGGCTATTGATCCAAATGACTTACAGTTAATGGCATTTGATTTGGACCAATCCGAACCACGCCTGCCTTCCACGTTGGCATTCCAAGTTTCTGTTTCCATTCGGAATTTTGTCGTCCATCGATGCATTATTGATGAAGGTGCCTCTACATGTGTCATGCCCATCTCCATCTAGCAGAAAATGGGATCCCCCCCTCTCCAGCAGTCCTCTACTGCGTTGCGAGCCTACGACGGCCGTTCAGCCCAACCACAAGGCCTATTAACCAATGTCCCCGTCCAGCTGGCTGGAAAAACCGTCCTCATAAACATCGAGGTTATTAATGCACAGCTTGATTATAACCTTTTACTTGGCCGCAGCTACATGTATGCCATACGGGCGGTTGCTTCCACCGTCTTTCATATCATGACGTTCCCCCATGAGGGATGCGTGGTTACGGTTGACCAACTCACTTACCATGATCCCAATGCCCCTGCGGCACCCGAAAATGTTCTCCCCATGGTTGAACAACCTATTTCAGGTGCCACCACCTCACTCGTTTTGTCTATGGGGCCCGGAGTTTACTCAGACGCACCAATGACCTCAACCTTCCCATCTATTCCACCCCCGTCACCCGCCACTGACGTGACTGACGTATGTACCCTATCCCATAACATGCAAACTCCTCCTACTCAACCGCCCTTGTTGCCTCAACCCCCGTTGGTACCTAGTCACATTGGTGCTACACCCATCTATACCATTCCTTTCCTCTTCCCCCCATCAGGAGTAGTTAGCACCCCAGTCATGGCTACCTTCAGCCTCCTCGGGTTAACCTTAGGATTACCCATTTGGTATCTTTCACCTCCCGTTCGTCCGCCGACACCAAATGTCGTCCTGCAACCGGTACAACTCATTGTCACTACTAGTCAACCACCTCCCAGTATCGCTACCCCGTCGTCCGCCACGAACCCCCCTCTTCTTCCCAAACCCACTGGGGGCAGAGGCCCCCAACCTTACACTGCTGTCCCACCTCCCAAGACAGTCAGAAACCCCCCCGTGTTTCGTGCTCCTCCCAAATGCGCGCTGTGCGATGAGTTGGGCCATGCGACTCACCTATGTCCTCAGTTACTGGCATTACAGGAACACATGCAAATGCTTGACGACGACCCCAGCATACCAGTTGTCTACCTAGCTCCAACCCCTAAGCCTCGCGACAAATCCCTGCGCACTAACCACTCATGTGCCATATGCGGTGTTTATGGGAATTACACCAGTTACTGTCCCGATCTCCCTGATTATAGAGCAGCTCTCTTTGAAATGAACAATCAGGATCTTGAGACGGCACCACCCACCATTGTGGAGATCCACCCCCCAGAATCTTCCTCTTCTGAAGAGGTTAATACCATTTATATGGTCTCTTCCACCACTACTCCTTCGTCAACCGATTTGATGACACAAACATTCCGTATGGATGAGGAGATTCTCGAGGCTCTCACTGCCCCGGATTATCCCTGGGATGATATGCACCATCGTTCCTACTTCCTCCCAGATGAACCCTCCTCTAACACTGCTCCTCAGTTTGCAGTTGAATCCAAAGACTTCCTTCCCCCCAAGGTCGACTGGTTCAAGGACCCTATTCCTGCTCCTGACGCCTTCGAAGAGGGTAACATGGCCAACATCTCACCTGTCATCCAAATTGATATCGCTTCCCCCAGAGACACCCCCAAACTCATCGCTTTAGGAGCATCTTGCACTGAGCAGGAGATTGAGGAATACAAAACACTCTTCAAAGAATTCTGTGATGTATTTGCCTGGTCCTATACCGAAATGCCCGACCTTGACCCTACTATTATTGAGCACCACATTGACACATGGCCTGATGTACCCCCCGTTCGTCAGAAGCAACGTCCCATTCATCCCTCAAAACTCCCAGCTGTCAAAGCTGAGATTGAGAAACTTCGTACGGCAGGCTTCATTTATCCTATTGCCTATACCACCTGGGTTTCAAACCCTGTCCCCGTTAACAAGAAATAAGGCACCATTCGAGTATGCACTGACTTCCGAGATTTAAACCACGCTTGTCCCAAAGACAACTTCCCCATGCCATTTATTGACCAACTCATCGATGCGTGTGCGGGGCATGAAGTCCTCTCATTCATGGACGGTTTTTCCGGATACAATCAGATCCAAATCCGAAAGGAAGACCAGTACAAAACTGCCTTTACTACCCCATGGGGCACCTTTGCCTATCATGTCATGCCTTTTGGCCTCAAAAATGCTGGTGCACATTCCAGCGGGCCATGACCTATTGCTTTCATGATTTGGTCCACATCTTGCTTGTCTACCTTGATGACCTTACCGATCGTTCCCGAAAATGATCAGACCACCTTAATGACCTTTGCCAGGTTTTTCTGCGTTGTCGCAAATATCAGATCCACTTGAACCCACACAAGTGTGTCTTTTGCATTTCGACCGGCCGATTGTTGGGTTTCATTGTTTCCCAGAAGGGAATTACTGTTGATCCCCTGAAAGTCCAAGCTATCTTAGGCCTTCCCTCTCCTCGCATGCTCCGGCAACTCCAAAGTCTGCAAGGGCGATCTAACTTCCTTTGACGCTTCATTCCCGATTATGCCACAACCGTTCACGGCTTCTTGTGCCTACTCCGCACCCACATACCCTTTGTTTGGGACGAGCAAGCTGAAGCTGCATTCGAAGCCCTCAAGAAAGCTTTCACACAAGCCCCCTTGATCTCCCCGCCGGATTTCTCTCAGGACTTCATCCTCTACGTCTCGGAATCTGAGCATGCTGTGTCTGGAGTCTTGGTTCAAGAAGACACCTCACGCCAAGAGCATGTCATTTACTACGTCAGCCAGACATTATCCGGCCCACCCCTCCGTTACCCATATGAAGAGAGACTAGCCCTCGCCGTAGTCTTTTCCGTCCAAAAATTGCGACACTACATTCTACTTAGTCATACCACAGTCATCGCCGACTCAAACCCCATGGTCTACCTCCTAAACCGGCGTCTCCTGCAAGGTCGTGTGGCTAAATGGGTCATTATCCTCCAGGAATATGACCTCACATTCCGAACACCTAAGAACACTAAAGCCCTTGCGCTTGCCCAGCTCCTCACGGATCTCCCCTCCTTTTGCCCGGTCCCACCTATATCCGATGAGTTACCTGACAATCAGTTGTTCACTATCTCGTCTGATGACTCGTGGTACGGTGATATCTTTTTATACCTCCGCACGTAGAAGTTCCGACCCACAGTCAATCGTAATGAACGTCGTCGTATCCGTCACCAAGCCTATCGATACCTCCTCCTAGGAGATGTCCTTTACCGGCGAGGGGTTGACACAATTCTTCGTCGTTGCCTCACACACGAAGAAGCTGAACACGTCCTTAATGATTGTCATAACGGTGCCTACGGCGGCCATTTCTCAGGGATGGCCAGTGCCCAAAAGGTCGTCCGCACCGGATACTTTTGGCCCACACTTTTCACCGACTGCATCACTTTGGTCAAGCATTGCCATAACTGCCAAATTTTTTCCCCCAAAGCCTGGACACCACCTGCTCCGTTACACCCAGTCGTCACCGTTGGTCCCTTTTGTAAGTGGGCCATCAACTTCATGGAGTGTAGACCCCCATCTACGAACGGCCATAAGTATATCATTGTCGCCATCGATTACTTCACTAAATGGGCGGAAGCCATGCCCACCTTCAACTGTAAAGCTGACACCGCTGCCCGTTTCTTTTTCAACCATGTTATCGCTCGCTTCGGAGTCCCTAAACAGTTGGTCTCAGACCATGGATCACACTTTGAAGATTCCATTTGGCGCGAGTTATCCACTCTCCTCAAGTTTGAACACCAATTTTCCTCTGCTTACTACCCTCAAGGGAACGGTCAAGTAGAAGCTGTTAACAAAATCCTGAAAAACATACTCCAACGCACTGTTGACCGACATAAGTATTGGCACCATATGCTATTCCCTGCTCTATGGGCTTACCGTACCTCCACTAAGACCGCCACTGGTTTTACCCCGTTTCATTTAGTTCACGGTGTAGAGTCTGTCCTCCCCATCGAATGTCAGATACCTACCTTACACATAGCCATTGAGCTTCTCCCCGATACCTCCCCCCTTGAGCAACGTCTGCTATCCCTCGAACAAGCCGATGAAGATCGTCGTGCCACTCTCTAGAACATCGAAGCTGCAAAAAACCGCTCCAAAGCCAGTTATGACAAACATGTTCACCCTCGAACTTTCCACGAAGGGGACCTTGTCCTCGCCTATGACCAAGCCCACGACAAAACCAGTAAAGGAAAATTTGAGTCCATGTGGCAAGGCCCTTACATCGTGCAGACTTGCCTCGGCAAGGGGGCATACGTTTTAGCCGACTCTGAAGGCCACCCTTTAGGCAACCCCCGTAATGGGTTGTACCTTAAACGTTTTTACCCATAACTGAAGCCGCAACCTCATTGGTCTGCATTGTAAAGTTTTCTCTCCTTTTTGTTTTTCACCTTTTTTACCATAATCTCACATTCATCGTCTTTGCATGCCAAAAGATGGACCATCTTCCACCTCGTTACATTGGCTTCGCTGATGGCGCAAGCCGCTGGTCTCCCAACCTGGCTTCTGTAGCATGGGTCTTGTATTCCCATTCCAATGAACTGATTCACCTTGACGGAATATGTATAGGCTACCAATAACCAGGTGAAGTATGATGCCGTGACCGGTCTCCTGATTGCTGCCCTCCATATGGGCATACGTCACCTTCATGCATTCTTGGACTCCCAGCTACTTGTCTCCCAGCTCAACAACTGCTACCAGGTGCACGATCCTTTCCTTTTTAGAAAATTCCTATGTACAAAACAACTTAGCCGACAGTTTGAATCCATCACATTCACACATGTCCCAAGAGCTCAAAATAGTGTCGCAGATCAAATGGCCAATAACATCCTAGATTGGCATATCAATCACACCATGTAAACACCTCCATCATGCATCTCATCCACATATATATAAAAAAATAAAAAGACTGCATTACATCAACATTTGCATCCATACACATAAACCATAAATATCCATAGGGCATCCACGTGCCTAATCATACATACATCATACTGCATATCACATAAAAATACACAGGGGGCATCCACGTGCCCAACACCCTAGACCACTTGCATCCACGTGCAATAAAACCATATCAAACATCATAAAGCGCATCCACATGCGTACAAATGAGACAATATCACCAAAAATGTGCATCCATGTGCATATATATATATCAACAAAAATACATCTTACAATAATATACATGTCCTGAGTACCCCTGTACTCAGCTATACAAAAAAATATATATATATGTACATCCCTCAAAGCTCATAAAGTACAGGCCAGAGCTACAAAAAATCGGGGGGAGTCCCCTGCACTCCCTAATGGGAGTCACACCCTGGATCACTATCTGTGTCAGCAGCCTCTGACTCCTCCCCCTGCTCCTCCTCCGGCGAGTCCTCATCTCGCCTGGGCCCCTGAGCCCGTGCCCGGTCCGCCAATATGGCCACACGGATCGCAATCGATCTAAAGTCACGCGGCGCCCCCAAGCAATCCTGAATCACAGCAGGATCAATGTCTCGCCACCCCTGGTCAGTCACTCCCTCTAGTAGCCGCTCTAACAGCACCCGTACGGCCTCCAGTGTCCCCTCAGCGTCTGGGCGATGAACCTCCCCCCGCCCAGGCAAAGCTGGAACGGCCACAACCCCTCTACGTGGCACATGCCCTGGCGGTGGCCTCGAACCCACATCTGCAAACACTCAGTTGTCAGTCACAATATATCAACCATATATCATATAACATAAAACTGGACAATACAATCAAATCATACATACCATCTGGACCCCATGCCTATCCTGGTGGCCGTGGAGCATCTGGATCTCCTGTGAAGTCCATATCCCTGTATGGATAATCCTCCAGCGTCAGTGGTAACTGGAGCCACTGCATGTACAGCTCCTGCGTAAAATACCACCCAACGTCCCCGCCGCCACGGCGGCGCATCATCTCCCCCCACCGTATCATCCGAGGCTCCCTCAAGCCTCCCGCTCTGACCGGCACCCGCGGCCGTAGTGTGGGGACCCTCTCCATAAAGAATGCACATAAAAAGGAACCATAATAGAATCCCTTCCCAGACTCCTTCGCTGCGGTCAGCTGCCATTGCACGCAGGTCAGGAACATCTAGCCCCATGCAAAATAAGTCCTGGCCAGTACACGATCCACGAGCTGCATCTGACCCCCAGACACCTTCTCAGGTGACTGGGATCCCAGGATCCGCACCACACATGCTGCCATCGCACGTACTGCTGGCTCCCGTAAGTCCTGAACCCGGAGTGCATTCCTATGCACCCTAGCGTTTTCCCTACAGAACCGCTCTGCCATGTCATCCATATCCAGATCCGCAGACACCCGCGGCTGTGTATCTGCTACCCTCCCCAGGCAGGGCAACCCCGTCAAAAAATACACATCGGTCAGGGTGAGGTCCACCCTCTCTCCCTGCACCCGAAATTCCAGTGTCTCTGGCTCCCAAAAACCCACCAATCGGTTCAGCAGCAATCCTGCTGACCGTATCATAAGGATCTCAGCGAACTTCAGCAGTCCGAAAAGTCCGAGCATCGTCCGCACCCTACGATTCTCTCGGATGATGGTCACAAGGTCATCCGGCATCTCTCGCTCCCTCCACATCACCTGCGGCATCCTATCAATCACACAATGAAGTCTCATCAGACTCATGTCCAAATAATAGAAATACCTACCCACCCATAAAACCAGGACAGTCGCGGTCTCCGACCGCGGCTGTCAAGCCGGACAGTCGCAGTCTCCGACCGCGGCTATCAAGTGGACAGTCACGGTCTCCGACCGCGGCTGTCCCGGTCGAAACCCGCGGTCTGAGACCGCGATTTTGACCACTGATCCCGCGGTCCACCCATGTGGACTGTACAAAATCCTCCCATGGGACCCACCAACCCCCCCCCAACCCAAAAACAAAACAAGTGTAAGTTTAACGGAATACCTGGCTCTCCCGAATATCAAATCCGCCGGTCAGATCGTCCAGAAATCACACGTAAGCTCTGGTTCACTCCGATTGCGAGTCAAACTCGAATAGTAAAAATGACACGTGTCATGTTGGGCCCACTTACTATTTATAGTCCGTTGACTTTGTTCTTGTTTTTGCCATTCTGAATCCATACGGAGTCCGTTCTCCGAACCATTTACACCATTGGACTCAGCACGACGAGACCATCACGATGGTCACCTCGTTGCATTATTTTCACTATGTCATTTTTTACCCATCTTTTAGACACCACTAGTCGCCTCGGTCTATGCGCCACTTCGGCCGCTCTCCGTTTTTAACACTTTTTATATTGCTGGATTCATTTTTCCAAGCTCGTGATGATGCTTGAGATCATGTCTCGCTCTCACTTGGTACAATTGCAACATTGCGTCCCTACACCTTGCCGCATCGATTTGCGCACCACATCGGCCGTCATCAGATTATTTCACACTTTTTTACATGAGCCATCCACTCCTGTCATACTACAAATGTCTTGTTATTTTGCCACCATTCATCCACCCCGCAAGGAGGCCCACCAGTGTTCCACCCTACCCTCAGTCCTGGTCATCATTAATGTTCCTTGATTGAACACTTCCTCCTTGCCTGGCTATTAATTCAGAGTCTTCTTATTTTCTTTCAGACTCCTTAAAATTGAAAGCAACCATGAGCATGTACTGTCCTGGGCTCGTAAAATCCACATGACAGTACCATTCCATTACTTCAGAGTCGTCTTATTTGGATTTCAAACTCCTTAAAATTGAAAGAAACCACGAGCATGAACTATCATGGGCTCGTAAAATCCACATGACAGTACCATTTTATAGCCACACTTCTTCTAGTTCCCTAACCTATGAAAAAGTTCCCTCGCGCCTCTTGGCACTATGATCGATCCTCTCGGCAGCACCCCTACTAAGGTCGCCTTTGTTCAGAGTATTCTGCAGTCTCCCACCATTTTACCACAGCCTGAGTCTCCATCAGCCCATTCACCCTCAGATCCTATACCGATATGATCCCTTCACCACCAATGAGTCTCATATGCTGCTCGATCATCCCCGCCATCATACTCTGAACAAAGGAAGTTTGAGTCCACCCACTCTACTTACCTAGTTATTCACCCAGTTTATCACTCCTGCCATCAGTAGTATCACAGTTCGGTTTTTCACCTCACGCTCCTGTCAAGGAAACATCATTGCCTTGATAGTTGCAGGTCTCCCTCTGTCGACAACAGCCACTCTATTCCAGAGGATAGACCTAGAGGCCCCTGCGCCTTGGACCCATCACCATCTGTGGTGAGTGCCTACGGACCATTTCGGGGAGGAGTCATCATTGCCTCTCCGAATAGTTGTTTCTCACATGCTCGACTTCAGCACCTTAATCACATCGTTGAGACTCGCGTAGGATGTATATACTTTCCATTATGTGTCAAAGACCCCGGATTTCCCTCGACTCTAGCACATTGGTGAGTCACTTCAGAACGCCCAGTCCTATGTTCCTGTGGGTGTCTAGGCTGCGTTGGCGATTGTATTCAGAAGCAATCCAGTTACATGCTTCCTTGAGTACCCGGTTCAGTTCCAGATCAGCGTACCATTGCGAGTGTGACCCATGTCACTCTGATCCAGCAGCGCATCAGTTCCTTTGGTACCACATTTCAGTAGCACTGCCATCATTCCAGTGCATCAGTTGTTCAGCTCAGACATGATCAATCCAGCAGTATGTCCCAGATTTGTGTCCCTTCTGGATCCTTCCGATATACACAACTATTTTTATGTATCTTGATACGAGCATGGGTATGCCCGCCTCATCCATATATTGAGATTCTTCCTCATTCAGTATTTGAGGACATGTATATGTCAGGTCCCCATATTTTGGATCTCATTGTTATTACTATGCTATATCCTGATACGAGCATGGGAATGCCCGCCTCGGTCAGATGATCAGATGATTCCTCATCCATTGAGGTTATGTACTTTTCAGTCCTTGCAGGTGGTTCGATATCGTTGTTCCGGACTTCAGTTGGTTCCTTCTCTTCTCCACACCCCAGGAAAATCAATTATGACTTATGATGTCCATCGGCCATATGATGAGCTCCTACCCTCGCACATCAGGGGGCAATCTGTTAACACCCAAAAATGGTTCACTACCTCATCTACCCCATTATATGGCTCATTTGTCCATTTTCCTACCATATCTCCATCAAAAACCCATGAAACCATCTAAAAAGTCTCCAAAAGGCTTAAAATACCTCCAAAAGGCCATAAAACCCTTTTTTCCTCCAGAAATATCCAAAATTCCTCCAAAATAGCAAAAAACCCTAAAAGGGAAGAAAAATATAAAATAATGAGGAAAAGGAGGAAAAAACCCTAAAAAGCTGAAACCCTAATCAGCAAACCCTAAAAAGCTGAAACCATAATCAGCAAACCCTAAACCTAAAACCGCATGGTTTCCAATTATAAATAAGTGATGGAGACACCTTATTTCATATCCACAATCACAAGTATCCTGCCTCTGCCAAAATTGCTCTTGAAACCCTAGCTCACCATCGAGCTACTTTCACCATTGAGAGCCCCTTTTGGCCCATTTCCACCATCGGAGAAAGAGAAGGAGTAGCTTGGAGCTCGGAGCCACCGACTCGGACCAGTGCAACGGGCTTCACCAACCTCCACATTGGAGGTCAGATCAATAAAAAATAATTATTTACTTTTTGCTGTTATGCTTCATGAACATGTTTAGATTAGTTTCTATTTCTGTTTAGCATCTTTTATTTCATATATTATTGAACTGCTACTAAGGAATCCATTGTCCTTAGTAGGTGCTCATTCGCACAAGCTAGGGCGAAAACCCTAGCAACACACGGACTTCCAAAAGTTTCCTGTAAACTTAGGATCTCTGTCTAAGATTATGACTTTTGGTACTCCATGTAATTGAAAAATCTTCTTTAGAAAAATATCAGTTATGTTGGCAGCTTTGTAAGTAGTTTTAACAGGTATAAAATGAGCTTCCTTACTTAACTTATCAACCACTACCATGATAGAATCATTCTGATTTTGATTTCTAGGGAGTCCAATAATAAAATATAGACTAATTACCTCCCATTTCCAGCTAGGGATAGGTAAAGGTTGTAGAAAACCAGCTAGGTATTAGTGTTCAGTTTTTACCTATTGACATTCTAAACACCTTGCAACATATTTATCTACTTCTGTTTTCATATTTGGCCAGAAATACTCTTTTCTGAACATGGTTATAGTCTTTTGATAACCTGGATGACCTGAATATGGTGTTTTATGAATTTCATCCAGAATTAACAGCTTGACCTTAGGTACGTTAGGTATATACAATTTATCTTTATACAGTAAAAATTCTTTTTCATTTAAACTGTAACCTTTTATTAAGTTTTCTATTGGGTTTTCCTTAGCTTTAGCTTGCAAATTCTGGTAAATTTCATCTTGTTTTATTCCTTCTTTAAGTTGTTCATCTAAGTCTGAAACATAAGTGTTGATTGCTATTGCAAAATTCAGCCTTGCGTTCCTACTTAATGCATCGACAACTTTATTTTCTTTACCTTTTATATGCTGGATTTCAAAATCATACTCGATTAAGAAAACTAACCACCTAGCTTGTCTAGCATTTAAATTAGGTTGATCTAAAAGATACTTCAATCCTTTATTATCAGTCATTAAAACAAATTTTATGCCAATTAGGTGATGTCACCACATTTTTAAGGTGTGTATTACAGTTGCTAGTTCGAGATCATACGTTGCGTAATTCTTTTCCTGAACTTTTAACTTTCTAGACTCATAGGCAATAACATGCCCTTCTTGAGTCAGAACACCGCCTAAGCCTTCATTATAGGCCTCAGTGCATACTACAAATTCTTTATTAGGATCTGCTATTCTTAAAATAAGTGCGCTGGTTAATAAAGTTTTTAACTTCTTAAATCTTTCTTCACATTTCTGGTTCTAGTCGAACTTCTTTCCTTTCTTTTGCAAGGAAGTCATCGGATTTGCTATCCTTGAAAAGCCTTCAATGAACCTCTGGTAGTAACCAGTAATGCCCATGAAAGATCCAACATCCGTCACATCCTTAGGAACCGGCCAATCTTCGATTGCCTGTATCTTTTCAGGATCTACAAATATTCCTTCCTTCGTCACTACGTGACCTAAATACTGAATCTTATCCTTGAAGAAGTCACACTTACTAAATTTTGCGAAGAGTTGATGTTCTCGCAACTCTTGCAAAACAATTTTTAGATGTTCTTTATGTTCTTCCTCTGTTTTTTAATAGATTAGAATGTCGTCGATAAACACGACCACAAACTTATTTAAATACTTATGCATTATGTTGTTCATTAAACACATGAAGACAGCTGGGGCGTTAGTAAGCCCGAATGGAATTATGACAAATTCGTAATGACCATATCTTGTTCTAAAGACTGTCTTGAGGATGTCTTCATCTTTAATCCTCACTTGATCATATCCAGACCTTAAATATATTTTCAAAAACACTCTGGCTCCACGTATTTGATCAAACAGATCATCTAATGCGAGGCAATGGATATCGATTTTTGATAGTCATCTTGTTTAGCTGAAGGTAGTCTATGCATAGTCGCATAGTTCCCTTTTTATTATTAACGAAGATGACAGGTGCCCCCCAGGGAGACACACTTGGTCGAATATAATTTTTATCAATTAACTCTTTTAATTACGATGTTAATTCATTAAGTTCCACTATGTTCATTCGATAAGGGCCTTTGAGCTAGGTACTACACCCGGTACCAGCTCAATGGTGAAATCCAATTCCCTTTTCAGAGGTAATCCCAGAATTTCTTCTGGGAATACATCAACATATTATTTTAAAACTGGGATGTCTTCTACTTTTAACTTATCTGTGTTAATTTTACTTTCCTCATCAGTAATTGTTACTGCGTAAGCTTTACACCCATGTCTAACAACCCTTTTCAGTTGCAGAGCAGAAATTTGTCTTACAGTAGTTTTTCTAGGAATACCTTTAACACTTATTGTTTAGGCATGTGAAATTTTTATCATAATAGTTTAGAATTACTCTATGTTGTTCTAACCAGTCCATACCAATCAGCAAATCATAAGGGATAAGTGGAAAAACATTAAGTTTAACAACAGTTTCAAACTTATCCATAAGTAAAGCACATTCTTTCACAACAGAAGTTACTTTTCTTTTAGCACCAGTGGCTAACTGAACTAACCATGAATTATCAAACTTATCGACAGATAACTTACATTTTTCCACTATCTGAGGTGCAATATAACTGAGACTAGCTCCTGGATCAATTAAAATAGTTACAGGGGTCTGATTAATCATACCTTCTACTTCCACCATGGAAGTATGATATTCAGCTTGTCGATTCTCGAAGGCTGCGTTGATTCTGGGAAGGCTCCTTGCTAGTTCCCCAATGGGTCATATCTTCCTATATAGTATGAATGTTGCTAACAGTCTTATTCCGGTTTGGACAGACTGCAGCATAGTGTGGGCCATTACAGTCCCAGCACTTGACAGGCTCTTTACGCTCAAAATTCTTGGTAAAGTTTCCATGATTATTTGCAATTTCCTTACCTTTAGAATTATTCTGATTGTTTGGTGTATTGTTCCTATTTCCTTGGTAGTTCTTGTTATTAGAATAGTTTTTGGCCTTATTTTTCTTAAAATTTCTGTTAGGTTCAAAATCCTTCTTCTTAGATTCAAACTGATTACTATTTTTCTTAGCCTTCCAGTTGGCCAGGATTTTTTTCTTCTAATTCTGCTCAAAACAAAAGTAAGCCTTCCTCATAGCTTCCTCCAAGGTCTTTGGGTTATCATATTCAATTCTATCTTTAATATGATATGGTAGACATCTAAGGAATCACTGTACTTTTGGTTTCTCATCTACAAGGTAGGGTACATACCTAAGTAGACTTAAGAACTTGTTGTTCAGATCCTTCATTGTCATTGAACCTAACTTCAGTTCATAAAACGATTTAGCTCTCTCCTCATAATACTGCTCATATAGGAATTTCTTTTTAAATACCTCTTAAAGGTACTCCAATTAACTTCTTTCTCTTGTATACCCTTAACTCTCTTCAAGTCCTATCACCATATGTCAACCTTTCCTGAGAGGTTATATATAGCCATCCTAGCCTTTAACTGGTTAGAATAATTATATATTTGGAAGTACTTCTTCATCCTGGACAATCAGGACTCAGCTTCCTCCCCCTTCTTAGTCTCTCCATTAAAAGTTGGTGGTTTTATCTTTTTGAATTCCTTTGAAATTTCCTCATAAGGTTTGTATTTCTCTTCTTGGCGTACAGATCATCATCACTATAGTCACTAGTATTATGGTAACTTTGTCGTTCACCAAACACTTCAGACGACGAACTACTTTCAGTTTTTGTATGCTTCATCTTTTTAAATTTTCGTTGATGACAGGAATCTTCAGATTATAACCTTCTACCCCTTCCCTCAGTTTGAAACTTTTTAATTATGATCTGATTTAGCTCTTCTTGAGCCCTCAGAATCCTTTCATTCTCTCGCTTTACAGAATCCACTTCAGTTTTTAAATCTTTTACAGTCTGTAACAGCTCTGAGGAATTTGTAGTTAAATCCTCTGGTATAGGATCTCTAGGTAAATTTTTTGTTTTTGTAGCTGGAGACTCCTCCTGTGCATACTCTTCCAGCCTTTCCATACCTGCCTGTTAAACTTCAGAAAAAGACAATTCTCTGTTGAATAACATTTTAAAAATAAAATACGTTAGCATAATAATTTAATTTACTGTTTTATGAAAGCTAGTTGGGTTGCATTAAGGCCCTGGTGTTTGAACCTTGTTCCCTAATACCACATGTCAAAACCCCAAATTTTCACAAAAATTTAAAATTTTGAGATAACAATAAATGCTAAAACCCGCGGTCTACTAACAGCTAACGGTTTGCATAAAAAGAAACAGTCAAGTAATTAGTTTCAGTAAATTCTACTTTAATAACTTAACATTTTATTTTTGTAATAAGAATAAAGTCTTCTTGTGTGCTGTTTTTCTTCAGTTTTTTTATTAGTCTTTTCATGTCAAGTAAGTGGAATCTACTTTTGAGTACGGGGCTTACTTAGCAATTGTGCTAACGTAGAGGAATACTGATTCTTACAGGTTTACAGGTATGATCAAATGAGTCTATATTAAAAGATCTTTTAAAAGTGTCAGCAGTATTTTTTTTGCAATTTAAAAGCTTAGTAATTAAGCTGCTAAACTCTAGACAACTCCTGTAAGATACCATCATTTGGCTTCCTTCAGTATTTCTAGTAGACATGCTCAGGATAAGTAACGACAGTAAAATGTATCTGCGACTCTAAGCATTAGCATCTCCGTTACAAAGTATTTCTACTTTAGTCTATGTAATTTGTAATGTTATAATGATTATTTTATCAGCATTTATGCAAAAGTACATTATCTTATCTGAATAATCATTATCCCACGTTTTGCTTCTGCAATAAAACTTACAGTCTGATAAACTTGGTTAGTGTAAGTTCAGTTGTACAAGCTGCAAGTCATCAAGCCTTCTTACATAAGATCATTGTTTCACCTATACTTTAATTTTTCATATTAAACCATGAGGTTCTAATAACTTTTGGACTCAAAAGATTCATTCCTATTCTGGTTATCTTATCTAGTTTTATAACTACTTAGTACCCAGCTGACCTGATGAATCTTTTAGTAATTTGCACTTGAGTCGTAACTCAAAATTCATCAATGTTTTGTTGCTTTGAACTATGTAACGGAATTCCATAAAAGTACTCTTACAATAAGTTTTGTATCACTTTAGATTTTTGTTATCGTTTGAGTTGTTAGTTTATGTAAGTCTCATAGACAAGCATAAACTGTTGTTTGATGGACATTTAATCTATACTTAGTTTATGATCATAATGTATTCAAAATAAAATTTATAACCCTTTGGGCTAATGCATTATGCCATTCATAACATTATGACTTGTTATATTGTTATTGCCAGAGATTTACAAAGTATAAACTATAGTTTTATTACTAGGAAATACTATAGTTGTTTATTGGTTAGCAAGAAATCTCCCAACCCAATATTTAATCTCTTATATATATTAAAGACTTAAACTTTGGTCTTTATTTATAAACAAGACATAAATTAATTGATTTCTATCTTATCATAAACAATGTTTAGAGAATAGTTATGCAACCATTCATATCGTTATTGTGATGTTATGATATGACAATATAATTTTATTGGTAGAAAGGGTTTAATGCATAAACAAAATCGGGCTTTAAACTATGATTTATAAATAACACTATTAGTTAGGTCAACATAACCCTCACGTTGATCATTTGTCACTATACTACATATTATAATGTGCAAATGATTACAGATTTGGATAGCGAATTATTGGGTTAACATTATGGTTTGATCCATGCTCCAATGATCAAATAATTGGATTATTGTTTTACGCAGGAACTATAGGACACGACCCTCGTTGCATTGATTAATTTGTTTGCTACATGGTCGATTCCTGTCCACGCATGGGAAATATATAAAGCTATCGAAACCTAACCATTATCATTTTTGTCCCGCAGTTTTTGCTGGCTCTAGGGTTTTTTGGCTTGTCTTCCATGGCGGTCATCGTTCCTTCTGGTTCTGGTTGTCTTGTGCCTTGACTTCGTGTTTCTTTTGCCATTAGTGCATGGTTTTAAAAGCCATTTCCATTGGCTTGGTTCTCGGTCTGCGATTTGTGGAGGTTACTACTGCTCGTGACTTGTTGTCTGTGTAGTTCTCCTTTCGCTTCCTTCGTAGCTTGTAGTATACTTAAGTTTACCGGTTACTATTTTCGTGGCTTGCCAATGTGTGAGGTATTTACCTTGCAGACTACTGGGTCTTCGCTTTCACAACCTATAGGTGACAGTGCTTTGTTAAGGCTGCTCGTTGTTCTCTTCTGTCAGGTAAGTAATGCTTGAGTTCATTTACTTTATTGCCAATTTTACTTTGCTGTTATAGTAGATGTATTTGTATATTTAATTGACAGTGGTTTTCTACTTTGCTATAGGTGCTCGCCACTGTAAAGCTTGTACAAAGAAAAAAAGACAGTACCCCACAAAAGTCGTGGCTCGTGGTTTGATCGTGGGTAAGCCCCATGGTTCAAATGATGGATTTTCACTCTGCTAGTGTTAGGGTGGTCGTTGGACTTGCCCAAGGTTTTGGAAAACCCTCCCTTGTCTCGCCATGAGTTATGTTATTGTTTTAATGTTTTTACAGGCTATTGTTAAAATACTTAAATCAAACCCTTGCTAGGGTAGACTTGATTTATATTGAGCACTGTACTTAGTCGAAGCTTTGGCTTTATGGCTAGGTTTAAGTTTATAAATTTTGTAATGACAGTACTGTCAGTAGACTTGTTTGGTTTAACAATGTTTTACATTACACTATGTGTAAAAAGTTAGGGTTTTACCCTTCTTGAATGTAATGAAGTTTATACTCTGTTTGTGTACTCTATAAGAGTTTATAAATGAAAACTTAAGGCTGATACTTATAGCCGTAACTTAATTCTTGCTTGTTTGATTGGAAATATGGATCAGGGTTTGACTTGTAAAAACCCTTGTGTTGATATAATTTATTCTTGTTATAAAAATTATTTAGTTTTCTATTTGTCCTTAAAGGACTATGAGCCATTATATTAAACTAGTTATTAATAATTACATAAATTATGTAAAGTTGGTTTTTGATATTTTGATACTTGTAAATGTAATAGTTTTAAGGGTTTTAACCCTGACATTTATTTCTATATATGTATGCTGTTAGTAAAAGAAAGGGCACAGTTTCTTTATAAACACATTTTGTATATGTTGAACAGTAATGTGATTCATTTCTGTGCATAATATTTTTAGTTGGTTGTTTAATAGTTTTTAAAAGAATTAACTTGTGTTTAACCTAGGTTACTACAGTATTTAAAATATAAATAGATTACGCTCAGAATATGAGCTAGGGTTTATCCTCCTTTAACTTTTATAGAGAATTATTTTCTGTATTGTTATCTTGTAAATTCGATTACGGTCACACATTTTTATTCATTTTGTTTTTATGAATTATTAAAACATCACTGTTTACTATTAATAATACTATTATTTGTATAAATAATATTATTATGTATGTATAATGTGTCCTCTTAAGTTTATGTTGGTATCTATTTGTATAATATATAAGACTAAGAGCAGTCTATAGTAATTGTATTTATTTAATAAAATTATCTTTGTAATATTGCTGAAAGAAAATAAGAGCTTTCCTGTTTGTTAATACTCTTTACATCTATACTGTTTGTAAGTGTATAAGGACAATTTCATAATAATAATAACTTAAGCATAGGTTACTACTGTCCTTTAGTTAACAATACTAAGAAAAGAATACTAAAGTATTTATCAAGTTCTTATTTCAAGTTTAGATGGTTACAGGTAAAATAGGTAGTACTAAAAGAAAAGAGATACTATCTGTATTATTTTTACATATTTTCTTTAACATAGATGATAAACATGAACATTCATCTAGTAATACTAGTTCTTCCATTTCAGTATAAGTGTATAGTTTATGGAAGTAGATATTGTGTAGAAGAATGAATTATATACTTAAACATACTACTATCAGTAAATAACATGATTCTTGTTCTTTTCTTATAATCTGAGTACACAGTCTAGTTCTGATAACCTCTCTATAAAACAGATTAATATTCTTTCTAGAAAACAAGTAACTACTGAAACAAAACATTTCAATACTATGAAAAACATAAGTATTCTCTTCATTCATTTCCTATCATACTTCATTCATTTAAATGCACTACCTGTGCTAGAGTATGATCTGGATTACTCCAGATGGAAAAAAACACAGGTAGGATTTATCTTTCATCAAAGTACAGATTCAGCCTTGAAACAACTAAGAGATTTCAACTTAACAATTTACAGCATAACATATAATCATTCATTATTTGCTCACACACAGATATAAACTATAACACAGAAATTAAAATATAATGGAACCTGTCTTTAAAGTTGGACGACAATAGCAATGGGAGGCCTTTCCTCCCTACCAGCACCTGGAGAGCGCTCAAACAACGACTTCTAAGGACCCTCGAGCTTGTTCTGGTCTCCTTGGCTGGAACTAGGTGGAGAAAACAACAAAGTACTAGTCCTGAGACTCAATACCAACTTTACATACTGCAGTAAGACCTTTCAGCTACAAAGCTGTAATAGATCACCTTCCTGCAGTTTACCCATTTGAACACCTTCCTCAAAATTTCCCTTCCCCAATGAATTCCTTGAAGTGCATTCACCTGAATTATTCTTCTCTTGAGCAACCTCAGCTCTCTACATTGGGTATTTGTATTAAGATTTCCTAAGTCTTTTTTTGGTTAGTTTTCATTAATTGAGCCACTTGCTCTGATCCCACTTTCTTGGGGGATCATGACCCCAAATGTAGGGAGGTTGCCACTTGCAACATAGGAAGTGTTGGAGGATGCTGCCACTTGTATTTTTGCTCTCCACCTAGGTCCCTCCACCAACTTGACTAGTAACACTCTTTTTAACAGCTCTCCGAAGCTGTTGTCTCCACTTTTATTTATTTAAAATTAAAATATTCAGAATTACATTCCACATCTTTGACTCTGCTGAGTCATTAGTTTCAACTTAGCATTAAATTTAACATAATGTCTTGTAATAAAATCAAAATAAGATAACATTATTTTACAAAATTGGGGCATGTGACATAAAAAGGAAAAGATCACGTACCCAGTAGCAGCTATTCAACTGGGAGACAAGCAGTTGGGAGTCTAAGAAGACGTCGAGGTGATGAATACTCAATTGGAGGGTGGTGGCCAAGAGGCCAGTGACACCATCATATTCATCTTGGTTGTTGGTTGTGATGCCAACACACATTCTGTCAATGTGGATCAACTCATGTGACAGGGTATAGAGAACCCACGCAGCCGAGGTCAGATTCAGAGACCATCTGCTTTCTCCATTATCAAATCCAATGTAGCGACGTGAGGGAGGATCCATATGGAGCAGTCAAGGAAACAAATTGTAAGACTCGTGTTAAAAATGGTGTAAAACAAAAAGAATAAAACTTTCTCCTACAATGGTAAGCATGGTGAGTGATGTCAAGCATGTAACTTCTTGAGGTAGAGCCCATTATGGGGATCCTTCAAGAGGTGATTGTCAGAGTCACTGAGCAAATATTCCCCCTTGCTGAGACATCGATAGATGGAATATGGCCCATACCACATGGAATCAAACTTCCTTTTCCCTAATTTATCTTGGACTTGGTTATAGATGAGGACCAAATCACCCTCGCTAAAGGTGCTAGGGTGGGCTCGAGAGTCAACATGGGAATTCGAACGAGTGTTGGCTACTTCAATCATTTGGGGAGTATCACGAAAGTCCTCATTGGTTTTTTTCAACATAAGTAGGGGTTCTTCTAATGGTGAAGAATCCAGTAGATTTTTTTCGGCAAGGTGAGGTGATGAAATCTGACCTTCAATGGGAAGAAATGTTTCCACACCATTGACTAAGTGGAATGGGATAAAACCGGTGGCGGTTTGAGAGGTCTCTCTATCATCATGAGAGTGGTGTCAAGATATATCAAGTGCATCCTCCATAGTAAAATATGGGAAAGGACTACTAGAAGTAGAGATCGAAGGTGAGTTTGTTCCCGATCCAAAATGTTGTGTAAATACCTGATAGCAAAGGTGTCCCGGTGTACTTAGTGAAATAAGAATGAGAAAAAGGAAGGGAATCATGCGAATAAGGAATGAACCCTAATAGTTCCCTAGTGACTGAGGTTGAGGTTGCGCCTGAGGTTATGACATGGTCATAATGGTGTTGGATGAGAGAGTACACAAATATGCTATGTCATTCGGTGTGGACAGCGGTGGTAAGGATGGGAAGGTAGCTTCCAGTGGTGCTTCGGCGAAAAATATTGGGCCTCTAGCAGATAAGGATAGGATGGATACACTATCGATGGTTGTATCGATGGTAGGGATGACATGTTCTAGCATGTCCGACCCATGTGGATCGTAGTAAGTAAGTTGGTCAACTGTCACAATCTTTTCATCATGGGGAAACATCATCAGTCGGAAGACAGTGGATGCCACGGCTCTCATAGAATACATGTAACTATGTCTAAGGAGGAGATTTGTAGTTGAGTTGAGAATTAAAAACCTCAATGTCGATCAACACCATTTTACCGAGTAAAGAAATGGGGACATTTGAGAGGATTCCCTTGGTCTTTGCAGCATGCCTGTTGTAGGCACGAAGCGTAGTAGAGGATGGTTGGAGGGTAGGGGACCTGAGATTTTGCTAGACAAAGGTTGACATGAAAAAGGTGGATTCCCCTTCATCAACGATGCAGAGGTGTGTGACTAGATTCCAAATTGAAAGTAGAATCTAGAAGGCCATGGTAGATGGAATTCTGGGTTCACCACGATCCAAATCGAATGTGATTAATATGGAGTCGAAGGGATCCACGAAACTGAGGGCGGATAAAAGCACTTTCTGCTACCGCAGACAGGTTTTGAGCACTTCTAAAGCGGACATGGTTGTGGGTGATTGGGCCAAGTCATCAACAATGATGTAATTTGAGGCACCTCGCGCAGTTACATTGTTAGCGATACATCATAGTGGAAACTGTTGACCTTTGGTCACCCTGTCAATGGGGGGTGTAGGTAAGTGAAGGGGTATGCTAGAAGTGTTGGAAGTTGATGCCACTGATGGGTCAGAGGTCACCGTGGTGGACCCGTATTGGTTGCACCTAGTCTAGAGGTTCAGCTCTTCAATTGACAATGTCAATAGGTGATGGATACCAGTTTTCATAGGTGGAGCCGTGGTGGGTTCTGTAGGATCAGGTGGGGGCATGGGTACAATTGCAACCAATACTTGGAGTGGTAACAGGTTTTGGAGTACCATAGGTGGAGGACATGGTGGTATCAGGTTGGGATGAGCCTATTCTACCACATTAGTGTCTCATTGAGCTTCATTTTGGAGAAACTCTTTGACACGGTCCATATGAGGGAATTCATGAGTGTAGTGACCATAGATGTTGCATAATTTACACTGATGATTAGTCCTTAATAGAGTGTTTCATCTCGATAGATTAGGCTATTGAGGATTTTGCATCGGTGATTTAGCATCATTGTTTTTAGGAGGATTGGGTTGTTGGCCACCTCCTTGTGGTTGGTTGTTACCTTGGTTCATTTCGCATTTTTTCTTACCTTTCCCTTGATGGTTATTTGGGTTTTGTTGGTTGGGAATATTATGCTGCACAAAAACTTGTCCTGTGGAAGTTGGTGGAAATGGGGCAAGGACCGGAGCGACTTGCATAGGTGGCACATAGTAGGCTAGAGGACCTGGGGGAGCTACAAATCTGGTCATTAATCCCGAGTGCAATTGTGCTGGCCAAGTTGGTGTATGGGCATGATGAGTTAGCGCAGGATGTGCATAAGAGGGTGTGGCTCCGGATTGAGCCATCATCCTTGAGTAGTTGGGTACTTGGCTTGGTTGCGCAACAATAGGGGTGTTGCTTGGGTTCGGTGGCATCATGGGGGATGCCGCGTAGTACTGTGGATGTTGGGAGACAAAACCTATGATGCCATCTGCAGTATGGGATGCCCCTGGTGCATCGTGATGAGAGGTTCTAGCATGAGGAGTGTCTAGAATGATGGTGTATAGGTATCCAAACTGAGCGTAAATCAAATCAAAATATTGGGCCTTCAAGATGGCCTCTTCCTTAGATTGGGAAAGTTTGGAGGTGACGTCCTTGGATATAGGTGGTAGCAAGGTTTTTAAGAACCAATCGATGAAAATCATGTCATAAAGATGAATTTTGCATAGACTACACCACCGCCACCACTCATGGATGTGGTCACTGATGTGCGTAACAGTTTTCTAATGGAAAGACAACAAGATTTCAATGCCCTTATCATATCTACCAAGGAGTTGGAAGTATTACAGGAACATGAAGGCTAGTGAAATAAAGTTAGGGTAAGAGGCTTGGGGTAGCTAAATATACCATTTGGCTGTGGCACTTGTGAGGGTGCCCTGGAACAACCTAAGTCTGATCGAATCATCCATGGTGTTTTTTGACGAGCACCATAGATGAAACAACAAGATGTGGTTTTGGGGGAACTCACCTACCTTCCCTTCAAACTTTGGAATGTTTGACGGGAGTTTGGTTGGCATGGGAGGCTAATTGGGTCATTGGTTAACCTGGCCAAATTAGGAAAGTTGAGGTGAGCCATGAATGGGAGGTTATACCCAAGGTTGGTGTGGGAGGGACTGGTAATGGCATTGGATTTTGCAGGAGCATCATGTGCATGCATGATTGGGGGCACATGAGCTTGACTTCCCACGATGGGGATAGTCGAGATGGTTGTAGAAGGGCCACTGCTCCTAGGTATGAAACATGGTATTGTAGGAATGGCAAGAGTTGGTGTGGGACCACTGCTAATGGGTAGTAGACTCATAACAATGTGTGCCATAGTGCTAGGACCGCTGATGGGAATGTTGGTGATGATGTGAGGCATGGACATGGGACCGTTTTCGACCACCACTCCGAAGAAGGGATTGAAATTTACACCAACCATGGGACTAGACAGTGTAGTGAAAAGATTAAAATCGGAATGGTAGGAGTTTGAGTCAGAATCAAAGGCCATGTGACCTTTTGATGGTAAGGAGGGTTGTCGAGGAGGGCCTTGATAGTGCTGGTATAAACACCCAAACTAAGGGGGATCCCCCCTAAGGTGTGAGAAAGAGCATGGTGGATCAATGGTTGTTTGATGGTAGTATCCAAGAATGAATTTCGGACACCGGTTTAAATGACTTCCTATTGGTTCACAGGTGGTCACTCGGCTACCAAGACTACCAGAAGACAGCGCTTGGATTTTTCCTCATAAGGGTGCATCTAGTCAATCGGAAGGGGTCATTTTCCGTTTCACTTAGCACTTCCTCTCGTTGGCCAAGTAATTTGGGGTTCCTGTGGTTCTCCTCATAGTGAGTTTTAGGGAAAATCCCAAGTACTTCCCATAGTTGAGTTGGTTGAGACTTATGTCCCAAACCAAAAAATTGTTAAGTAAATTGCTTACTTTTATGGTTCGCTCGGGATCATGAACCACGTTTGGTTGGATTATATGGTATGAATGTGTGCACTTTGTGTATGAGAGTGTTCTTTTAATTTTTCAATTATTTAATGAGTAAACAATATTGGTTTCTCTGAAAGGATCAAGCAAAGGGCTTGGATCAAAACAAAGTTGAAAAAAGAAACCATAACCAAAATGCAATACAAACTGTAATGATGGAAAACTAACTGAAACATGTTGTGAATCAATAGTGTGACTATCCCTATTTTTTATCCCTCACATCCAAGAAGGAGTGATGGGCTATCATCAAAGTGGAAACAAGTCCACCCATAGATCCACAAGTCACACCTCAAATGCCCGGTGCTCAACAGGGAGGACGCGAACGCCATGAAACCTCCAATGGTTTCCACTCCCTCTAGCTGCCAAGGTCACTTGTTTTTAATGGACAAGAACAATGATAGAAATAGATGCATATTACTACACTCACTTAACCCCCCATCTTATCTCAGAAGACCCCGAAAGGTGATGACTTAGTAGAGGAGGAAGGGCTGAATGAGATGGTTAATTTCCAATGTTTTTAATAATGAAAAACAAAATATAACTTGTAGAAACTAACACAGAAATAGGAAGATTTTCATTTAACAGTTAGCTGGTGGCGAATGAGCCATGCAAATAGGAAAACAAATGTAAAACTAATTCAAAAATAGTTGGTTCGCTTCTGATTGCTGAACAATGGCGACCGAGTCACATAAACAGTCCACACAGAAGCGACTGGGTCACCTATGGGGCAAAAAACAGTAGTGACAGTGACCTGGGGGAAAAGTCGCACCTTTTGAGTCTAAACCAATGACTAGGTCGCACCTTTCAAGGCTAAAGCAGTGACTGGGTCGCACTTTTCTTCCCAAAAGAAACGACTAGGCCAGAAAATAGGAATTTTTTTAAAAACTATGCCGAAAGTGGCCGGCTGGGGGAGGCATAGGTGTTGTACGGACTCGGATCGACCTCGTGAGGGCCTGATCAGGGACATCTTTGAAGGAAAACCTGTAAAAAAAGGGATCCTAAGGGATCAACCAGTAGATTCGCCAAAACTGTAGCCAGGAAAAAACCCTGGCTACGTGCTAATGCACCTCCCTTCAAATGGAAAAAAAACTACAATAAAAAAGAACATTAGTAACAATAAACAAACAAGGAGGACTACCCTAGAACTTAAAATAAACACAAGAAAATTATACCCTTTGTTTGAAATTGGGCCACCGTGCCCTGATCTTTGGATATGGGTCACCTCTCCACAAGGCTGAAAGGTATGGAGGATGCCTCAACGTATGGGATGGGGATGCCATGGCTATCAAGTGATGATTGGATGGTGTGAGTATTTTGAGAAGAGTAGGTTCTCAATGTACTCAATGATTTGAATAATGAGAAAAGGGCATAAGAATCTTGTTGATGGGGACCTCCACCCTAATTTTATAATGATTTTTTCTCCTTATCTCTCTTTTAGGGTTTTGGAACCCTATTTAGGGTTTTTATCCCCTTTTTGGGGTTTTAAGCCCCTTTGTGGGTGTTTAGCTCTTTTGAGGGGTTTTAAGCCCTTTTGGGGGTTTTTAACCTATTTTTAATGTTTTTTGAGCTTATTAAGAGAAACTAAGGGTAAACCATAGGTGTGGAGGTTGAAAAATGAGGGAAAATGATAGGGAATGGTGTCTGCATATGTTTTAGGCTAGTTGAGCAATTTTTGGCATTAATAGTCTTGAAACCAGTCATGAAGTTCTAAAACCAGTCATGGTGGGTCAATCACAAACCTGTGCAGAGAAGATTGCAGTCAAATCCTTGCAGTCAACTCCATAAAGGTAGAGAAAACAAGTCAAATCACAAAGCAAACAAGTCAAAAACTAGAGTATCAACCTATGAAGGAACTTGCTCTGCGAGGGAAATGAAAAATGGAGTGTTTCTTAACACACGGGAGGGGACTTAACTGGAGGTAAAACGAACGTAAATGTTTAATTTTTATATGTTTTGATATTTTTTATATGTTATTTTTTTATGTATTGTTTTATTTTTTATTATTTGTTTATATTTTTTATTTTTTTTTAATCTAAAATTGCCTTAAACAAAAAAAGTGTGCATGTTCCATTGAACTATCGTTGCTCATTAAAGAGATGAAGTAACAATAGTTTATAGGAACCTCAAGTTTCAGTCATGTTTGACAATGAAGATCAACATGATGATGACAATTACGACAACGATGATGATGAAGATGAAGATAGTGGTGGCGATGAATATGGTGATGATGATGATGACAATGATGACGATGGTGATGATGAAGATGATGATGATGATGATGATGATGATGATGATGATGATGACGACGATGACGATGATGATGATGATGTTGATGATGACGATGATGATGACGATGATGATGACGACGATGATGATGATGATGATGATGATGATGATGACGACAATGGTGATGACGATGATTATGATGATGTTAGTTATGACAACAATGATGACGATGACGATGACGACGACGATGCTGAATATGGTGATCACAATGTTGATGTCATATGAAATTATGAAGATGATGATGATGATGAAGATGAGAACGATGATGATGATGATGATGATGATGATGATGTCGATGACGATGACCATGATTATGATGATGATAGTTATGATCACGATGACAGTGACAACGACGACAATGAAGATGACAATGATGATGATGTTTGAGTTTAGAAACCCTCCCACACTGTCAATGCATGCATCTAGTCTAACCATGCCAATATTCAGACCAAGCCAACACATATATAAAAAATTTCAACATTGGCCCCACATAGCGTAGCACATTAATTAATCTACAGGTATGGTTTTTACTTCTTGAATTGTTAGTGTCAGCCATGTTTGACGATGAAGATGATGATGATGATGACGATGATGATGATGACGATGATGATGATGATGATGGTGATGACGACGATGATGATGAATATGATTATGATGATGTTAGTCATGATGATGACGATGACAACGACGACGACGACGACGACGATGATGATGAAGATGGTGATCACGATGTTGATGTCATATGAAATGATGATGATGATGATGATGATGATGATGATGGTGATGATGATGATGATGACAATGACGAAGATGATGGTGATGATAATGATGATGATGATGTTATTCATGATCATGATCATGCCAAATTTCAGACCAAGCTGACACACATATAAAAAATTTCAATGTTGGCCCCATGTAGCACATTAATTAATATATAGGTATGGCTTTTGTTGCTCGAATTATTAGTGTCAGCCATGTTTGACGATGAAGATGACGATGATTATGATGATGTTAGTTATGATCATGAAGACGATGATGATGATGATGATAATGTTTGAGTCTGGAAACCCTCCCACATCATCAATGCATGCGTCTAGTCTAACCACGCCAAATTTCAGACCAAGCTGGCACATATATAAAAAATTCAACGTTGGCCCCATGTAGCACATTAATTAATATATAGGTATGGTTTTTGCTTCTCGAATTGTTAGTGTCAGTCATGTTTGACGATGAAGATGACAATGATTATGATGATGCTAGTTATGATGATGATGGTGATCAATATGTTGACGTCATATGAAATGATGAAGATGATGATGATGATGGTGATTGTGATGATGTTAGTCATGATCACAACCATGCTAAATTTTAGACCAATTCGGCACATATATACAAATTTCCAACGTTGGCCCTACATAGTAAATTGCTCCGAGTAGCTATTTGGCCGGTGCCGAGGACTGTTTCCCTCTCGAGGGTTTTAACCACGTGACAAACATTCATGTATTGATTTGTGATACATTTGTGTGAAGTGGTTGTTCTTGGTGTTCAGTCCTTTGGGAGTACCCTGTGTACCCTAACATGGTATCAGAGCTTTTATGAAGAGCTGCTTTTGGTTTTGATCAAGATCTGGAACCGGTGTTGCCGAAACTTTGAAAGGGTTTCTGGTTTTTGGATTTTTTGTGCATTTTTGGCCTGTGGGAGCTATTCCATTGCGTTCGGAGCGCTGTTTCCATTTAGAAACAGTTTTCATTTCACCAAAAATCGTTTCCCTTTGCTCCAGAAACACCCATTTCGGCAAATCTGAAGGTATAATGTTACAGTGACGGATTTGTTTTTTTAAATCTCTCATATTTATCAGTTTATTATTAGATCTTTTATTTTTTTTGTCTCAGGCTGTTGTTTTCCCTGGATGCATATGCTCTTTGCTGTGCACCTTGCGCGATCGCGGCAAATCAGAAACAGTGAGGGAAAGTTTTTTTTGTCTTCTCGGCTAAAACTTAAAAACGTAGACTTTCCGGGTAAGATAACAAAGATCTAACCCCATTATCTGGAAAAAGTTTTTTTGTTTTTTGTTTTTTCGGTTTTCTTTTGTGATTTGCAGGAAAAGAAAGCAAGCATGGAAAACGAGACAGAAGACTAAAAAAAAAAAACAAAAAACAGCCCCCTTCCTCTTTCCATACTTTTACGTACCTTTTAAACTTAGTTCACTTGGTCCAAAGTTGCTTTACACCTTGATAAGTCTTGAGTTCAAGTCTTATCAAGCTACTTTTAGTGCATGCAATTTCTATTTTCAAGTTACTTTATTGTAAAAGTGCATCTCACATTAATAAAATAAAGTAAAAGTGAGTCACTTAAGTCTTTTAATTTATTGCCGCACTATTTAAAAGTACATTATTGTAAAAGTGAACCTCACTTATTCTACAAAAGTGATTCACTTCAAAGAAACTTTATTGTAAAGTGATTGTCAAAGGTTGATATTTGGAAGAGGGGGGTTCTTTTTTTTGGTTAAGTTAATATCTACCACGTCACTATTGGGACATCTTCAACATTTCCTTTGATCAAGCATAACTTCATCATCCAGAATCCGTTTTAAGTGCCGTTTTTTTTAAAACCGTATATTTTTTCGAGCTCTTTGCATCTAGATAGTTAGTTTTTGTTCTTTCAGCCATTATTTTATAGTATGGCTGCCCCTTGTGATATTATACTTATAAGTTCTAACTATTTCTCATGGAAATCTCGTATGGAGGATGTTCTACGAAGTAGGGGAATTTTCAGGATAACCTCAGGGAAAGAAACAGAACCCACTGATGATGATAAGAAAATTAAATGGAAAAATAGATGTGATGAAGCTCGTGGATTGATTGGGATGTCAATCTCTACTGATTTGCGATTCCATATATCTCGCATTGATGAACCTGATAAAGCTTGGGAAAAGTTGGAATCTGTGTTTGGTAAACACAATGAAATTCGGGGTCATCAACTTGAGAATGAGTTGCTTACCTTGAATCTAAATGATTTTTCTTGCATTCAAGTCTATTTATCTAAGTATAAAACTCTTAGACTATTATGTGCAGAATGCAAGATTAAGAAAGAAGACAAACAGTGTATTTATCATATTCTTTCCAAACTTGGACCTGCATATTCTGTTTTTGTATCTACATTCTACTCCATGAAAGAATCCTTGACTATAGCCAGCTATGTAGAGCCTAGTCTTGAATCCTTTTGTGATTCCTTAATTAGAGAGCAAGATAAGCTCATTCATCTTGGAATAATTAACAATGCAGATACATCTGGGAAAGCCTTATTGTCCCAACAGAAAGAAAAGTCCAAGCCTCCCAAGAAACAGAATTTTCACAATAAAAAGAAAACAGCAAGGGTCCCAAACCCTCTTAGTCAGCTCCTCCCTTAAAAAATTATAAAGGATCCAAGCAAAAAGGAAAGAAGACTGAGCGTCATTGCAATTTTTGTGAAAAAGATAATCATGATGAATCTAAGTGTTTTAAGAAGATGGTAGCCTTGGAAGCAGCAATGAAGAAGCACCACATCAGCCTAGATTCGTCTTCAGAATCTAAATCTCATGGACATGTACTTTGTGCTTCTGGTTACTCTTATACTGCATCTTCTTCTTCTACTTCAAATGAATGGCTCATTGATTCTGGAGCATCTTATCATATGGCTAAGGATAAAGCCATGTTTTCTACTATGCATGAATGTAACACCAAACAAATATTTGTTGGTGATGATAGATCTCTAAGTGTTGTAGGATCTGGAACATTTCTGATAGAAAATGGTCATTTCAGTGATGTACTATGTGTTCCAAAAATTTCCTGCAATTTGTTATCAGTCTATCAAATTACTCATTCAGGTGAAGGTAAAATTGTGACGTTTACACCTCACCAAGTTGTAATCAAGGATTTTAAAAATCCTCAAAATGTCCTCGCTACTGGAACTGTTGATGATATTACCAGGTTGTACAAATTTAACAACTTTGGGTCATCATGTTTTTCAGTTTTTGTTGCTCATAGTGATAACTTGAGCAAACTTTGGCATGAGCGATTTGGTCACTTAAATTATCGCTCATTGCAACAACTATGTAAAGACAATATGCTGACTGGTCTTCCGCTGGTATCTTGCAAGGATGGTGTTTGTTCCGGTTGTGTACTCAAAAAACATCATCGGGACAGTTTTGACAAGTGTGCCTCTTGGCACGCCTCGATTCCCTTAGAGCTTGTGGATAGTGACTTGTGTGGCCCTCTTCCATCTGCTTCATTTTCTAGTTTCAAATATTTCTTAACTTTCATTGATGACTACTCCAGATGCACTTGGGTTTACTTCTTAAAACTTAAGCATGAAATATTTAACATGTTCTTGGCCTACAAGGCCCTTGTTGAAAAACAATATGGTCATCAAATTATGAATTTAAGATCTGACAATGGAGGAGAATATGTTAACAACAAGTTCACTACTTTCTGCACTGAACAAGGAATCCAACAACAGCACACTGTTCCATATACACCACAGCAAAATGGTGTAGCTGAAAGGAAGAACCGCACTTTAAAAGAAATGGCTAATTGTATGATCCAATCTAAGGGACTAAGTCTTCAATATTGGGATGAGGCCATAAATTGTGCAAATTACATAGTAAATCGCACACCCACTAAAGTTTTACAGGGTATAACACCGAAAGAAGCATGGAGTAAAATTAAACCAGATGTAAGTCACTTTCGTGTGTTTGGTTGTGAAGCATGGGCTCACATTCCGGATGAAAAATGGAAAGCATTGCAGCCTAAAAGTGAAAAGTGCATATTTGTTGGATATTCTTAAGATGTAAAAGGTTATAGACTTCTTCAGCCACATTCTTATGATATAATCATTAGAAGAGATGTTAAATTTGATGAAAATCTCTTGGCCTGCGAGCCTACCTTGGCGGGTGTGCCATCTTTGGCCTGCGAGCCTGATTCGGCGATTGTGCCTTCTTCTTCTTCTTTTTCCAGCTTCCTTGACAGGTTTCCAACTCCAGTTTCTGATGATGACTGTGAGGATGAAAATCCACCTCCGCCTGCTCATGTTCCTCCAATTGCACCAGCACCTATACTTCCTCTATGGGTCTGTTCAACATGTGAAGCAGCTGGTGATATTGCTGGTGATCCTAGAGATCAACGTCGAACACGTTCTCAGTTTCAGTGATCCTCTTCTCTTTTGGCTCAAGTTTCTGAGAATCATGATCCAGAAACTTTTGCAGAAGCTTCAGAACATCCAGATTGGGATGCATCATGGATGAAGAATATCGTTCCTTAATGGCGAACGATACTTGGGATCTTGTTCCTCTTGCAAAAGGAAGAAAACTTGTCAGATGTAAATGGGTCTACAGAACTAAGTATGCATCAGATGGAAGTGCTTAAAGACTTAAGGAAATGTTATTTGCCAAAGGTTTTTCCCAAGTTGAAGGGATGGACTACAATGAAACCTTTGCCCCTGTAGCAAAAATGAACTCCATCCCCCTTGTTCTTTCCCTTGCAGCCTTACATAACTGGGAATTCCATCAAATGGATGTCAAATCTGCCTTCTTACATGGTGATTTACATGAGGAAATTTACATGGAACAACCTCCTGGATATGTTCAGAATAACTCTAGCCTTGTCTGTCTCCTTAAGAAATCCTTATATGGCCTTAAGCAAGCTCCTAGAGCTTGGTATGCCAAAATGGATAGCTTTCTCCTTGACACTGGTTTTTCTAGATGCCATTCTGACCCCAATGTCTATACCAAGAAAGTAGGAAACCATCTCATCATACTTGTTCCTTATCTTGATGATCTTATCCTTACTGGTAGTGACCCTAACCTTATAACCCATGTGAAATCCAGTCTTAAGCAAAATTTTGAAATGTCAGACTTAGGATATTTGCATTATTTTCTTGGTCTCCAAGTCTTGCAAACCAAAGAAGGAATCTTTCTTTGTCAGTCTAAGTATGCTTGTGACCTTCTTCGTTGCTTCCACATGGAAGATTGTAAACTAGCCCCTTCTCCCTTCTAGTATGGAGTCAAACTTTCTACCACTTGTACTTCCTCTGAAGTAGATTTCACCTTGTATCGTTAGCTTGTTGGTAGTCTTTTATACTTGACTCATTCCCGTCCTGACCTTTCCTTTGCCGTTGGTCGTGTTGCCCGTTATATGAAAACTCCTCATGAAAGTCATTGGAAAGCAACAAAAAGAATACTTCGATATATTCGAGGTACAATTCAGTTTGGGATTCATTACAGTACAGGGGGGAAACCTTTGGTGGTTGGTTTCACTGATTCAGATTGGGCCGGTGATCCTGATGATCAAAAGTCTACTACAGGTTATGTTTTCAGTCTGGGATCTGGACCTGTCACTTGGGATTGTAAGAAACAACAAACTCTTGCTCTTTCTTCAGCAGAAGCAGAATATCGAGCCGCAGTTAATGCTAGTCAAGAAGCTTTATGGCTTCGACAGATCCTTTCAGAGTTTGGATTCGAGCAGCAGCAGCCTACTCCACTTTGGTGCGACAATCAAAGTTCCATCAAGCTTACCAAAGATCCAGTTCTACATCAGCGCAGCAAACACATTGAGCTACACATGCACTTCATCAAAAATCTTGTTCATGATAGTGTTATTGAAGTTCTCTATTGCCCTACAGATGATCAAGTTGCAGACATCTTCACCAAGTCTCTTACAGAAGCAAAGTTTTCTAAACTTCGATCTACATTAGGAGTTCAGGAATGTGTCCTTAAGGGGGGGTAGGCTCTAATGCCTCCTTCCTTCTCCTAATAGTGTCACTTTTGTAAATCCTTCAATCCTATCCCAAGTTGTTCTTAAGGGGGGATGTTAGGATATTTAGACACTTATGAGTTAGTTAAGATAAACTTGTGTAATATATCCATTAGGTAAAAGTGTGTTTCTTTAGTATGCATTAGTATGCATTTGTAAATATTCTAATCCGACGGTCATGATATGTTCTAGAAATAGAGGGATCCGACGGCTCAACTTCTCTTAGATCATACCTACCATTTATTCATGGCTTAACACTCGATTGGTCTATGATCTCTATTTAAAGAGCATAGAGGGTCCTTGGCTAGTCGATCGATTATGAGAAACTCATGTAATTTTCTTTCTTTTGCATAATAAATTGCTCTGAGTAGCTATTTGGCCGGGGCCGTGGACTGTTTCCCTCTCGATGGTTTTAACCACATGACAAACATTGGTGTATTGATCTGTGATCTGTTTGTTGAAGTGGTTGTTCTTGGTGTTCGGTCCTTTGGGAGTACCCTGTGTACCCTAACAGGACCCACGTAGCACATTAATTAATCTATAGGTATGGTTTTTGCTGCTTGAATTGTTAGTGTCATTCATGTTTGATGATGAATATGACGATGATGATGACGACGATTATGATGATGATGATGATGATGATGACGATGATGATAACGAGGATGATAATGATGATGTTAGTTATGACGACGACGACGACGATGACGATGATGATGCAGATGCTGATCACGATGTTGATGTCATATGAAATGATGAAGATGATGATGATTTTGATAATGATGATGATGGTAATTGTTATCTCCCAAAATAAATTTATTTTCAATAAGTTCACCCATACAATTTATTTTTAATAGGATGAAGATTTCAAGTCATATTATGAAGGATATTGGGATGACTAACAAATTTTGGGTATCTGATGTTTTGTTATATGAAAAATTCAAATTTTTTAGCTTTCGATGGCTTAGGAGAGATTTTCAATAACTCATTAGCCACCAAAAATCCTAGCTTTCGGCAGCTAATAGTTTAATGTAGGACCATTATTATCCACCGAAAGCTTGCTCATCATGTTCTTATTAAAATTTTGGGAAAAGGACTTTTAGTGGCTTAGGCGAGTTTTCCATCAGCTCATTAGCCACCGAAAAGCTTTGGTTTCGACAGCTTAGTGAGTGTTTGCAAGAGGACATTAACCACCGAAAGAAAATGAGATACATTTTTGTAAAGGGAAACTTTTGGTGGCTTTGGATAACTTTCAAATAGTTCATTATCCACCGAAATCCCTGCCTTTTGGCAACTAAACAATGAGATCCGAAAAGACAGTAAATCACTGAAAGCTCGTTACACATGTTCTTTTGGAAATAAATTTTCGGTGGCTTGGACGAATGTGGTGGTGGTTCATTAGAAACCAAAAGCTCAGCTTTCGACAGCTAGCAAACAAAACCCTAAAAACTCTTAACCACCAAAAAGGATGAAAAGTGAAAACGGTTGTCTACCCATTAAAATCAAATTCATCAGCATGAGGCATGTAATACTTTAGCATTATTAACCACCTAAAAGGTTAGGGAACTATAGTAAAGCATGAGTTTATGTCCAAGAAGACGTTATTGATCTCAAAATACCGATGCAAATCTAAACCCTAGCCTTCCCTCCATCTGTCCCACGACTGCAGTAAACCTCCACGAAACACCAAGTTCACATTAAAATGATTGCTAGGCTGTCTATCTCATGGATATCACCAAAATTCACCATCAACTCATTCAAGTACAAATAAAATAGATAACCCCTTAGAATCATCGCCATACCTTTAGTACACTCATTTGTTGCATGCATCCTTACTACTCGAGGTCATCTCTGAAAAACCAATCCGCTAACCTCCTCCACATGATTTGAATTTCAATTTTGCAAGCACAGGGAGGAGGACCCGCTCAAAAAACTCAAAACATAGGTTTTCATGGCTAATCTTTGTTTCAAAATGGTCTCTAAGTGACCGAAAGTAGACTTTCGGCAGCTAAGACCAAAATTTCAGGGCGCTCTAAGCCACTAAAATTGGCGTTTTACTTTGAAAAGGCATCATTTTAAAACAGTGATTTTGAGCGACTGGAGAATAATTTTACAAAAATATTGGAGGTTTTTGTTCCTAACATGTCATCAAACAATAATTTCTCTCAATTTTTATATAGGCATTTCATATTGGGAGAATCAAATCCATCTCTGAGACCTAATTTTTGGATCTCAGAATTTCCCTATTTTACATGTGTTTTTGAAATATAGATACCTGGAAAATGGAAATGAATTTCAAAAACCTGAGAGAGGTTTTTGCTCAAATAAAACCAATATAGAAAAACCTATTTAAATTTATATATAGGTATCACATATTTGGAGAACCAAATGCATCTCTGAGCCCCATTGTTTCAGCAGTTTGGCCAAATTTTTAGGGCAAAAGTTGACCTAACAGGGCAGGTTACAGCAGAAAAATGAAGAGTTTACTTCACCAACACCTAGGAAAGAGAAGGATGAACAAAGAGCAGAGACCTCCTCAAGCAAACCTAGGTCTCAAAGAGTAAACGAACTACTAGAGGAGATACATGAACTAAAGGTTTTGGATAGGGAGGTAAAGAGGAATAACAACATTTTGAACAAGAGGAACACGAATTGCACAATTCTGTTCTAGAGAAGAGAGCAGTGTATGTCCTATTGAAAAGAAGGAATCTGAGGCTGATGAAGTACAACGCTAGAATTTACAGAATGATCATATTGATGAGATTACAAAAGAAAAATGCAAACCCTAGCCCTCAAACTCAGCTTGCATTGGAAACCCTAGCAGAGGTAGCAACAAGCTTTTAGGATCCATAGGTAGCCCATGATGTTTCAAATCTTATGCAAGTTGAAGAAATACTAGAATATCAACAACAAAACTAAAAAGGATGAATTTGGGAGATGAATGACAAATTTTGCAAAAAACAGGGCTTTCGGTGGCTTAGGTAGACATAGAAGCAGTTCATTAGCCACCGCAAGCAGAGCTTTCGGTAGCTAACAGACTCAAAATTTTGACTCCTTAACCACCGAAAGTAGAAAAGGAATAGAATCAAATTTTGGCACAAAAGGCCAGTTTTGGGCAAACATAAATATCTCAGGGATGAAGTGTAAAAGCTAAAAGTTATTGAAGTGCACCATCAAAGGACTTCTATTCCAGTTTTGGGGATACATCAAAGAGGAGAGGGTCACAAAGCCCTACCTATTTTAACCAACAGTGGCTCATCCATCAGAAGAACAGTTACAGCTTTCCTCCAGTACTCACTGCAGTCATCAAAAGGTTCAAAGAGTGAACAAGTGTTAGAGTTAGTTAAACTAGTAGTTAAATTAGGGTTATTGACCTAATTTTGCAAAAACATTAATTTTATCTATTTTTAGCAAAATAGATCCAATTTTTCAAGATCTGAATATTTTTGTAAATGTTATAAATCCTAAGACTTATGTTATAGAAAAGGTTTGACTTCGGGGACTTGTAGACCATTACTATTATTGAGCTTCTCATATTGCTCATGACCTAATATAAGCTCTTTTTGTATCATATATTCAGCTTCCATTTCTTGTCTATTCTGTGCTTATGCTTGAATGTGTTATTCCAGTTTATTCAGGTGAATTGATGTCTGATAGCTCTCATCCTATTGGCATATTGATGATTTGAATTATAAGTACTTTCCTTGTTATGATTAGCCATTTATAAATATCTATTTTATGTATGAATCTTCCAGCATGATAAGTTCTCCATCTCTACGCAATATTATCAAACCTCTGAATAATGGTAGTTAGAAGCCTTATCCCTGATTGAGTTTCATGCATGTCTTAAGAGTGTGAGGTCCTATAGGTCACCTTACTTGATCCATTTAGAAAACCATAAAAACATTTAAGTTAACAGGCATCCTCGATCTGCAACCTAGAGGAGTTTCCTGGAGTGATAACAAATTGGCACCATTTCTATTGAGAGTAGACTGAAGCTCAGCTTCCCTGGGAGACAACATAGATCCTACTTTGATGATAGACAAAGTTTGGAAACTATTTTGGTTGTAATCATCTATTTGGCAACTCCATTGAAATAAGGTGGCTTCAAGAAGATCAAGTACTAGAGCAAACCCTAAAGGGCCACCAGTAACACCTGATTTAGGTCCAGAAGATATCCTAAGAAGAGGTAGGGATTCGCTAAGGAAAACCTCCAGAGCTGCAAAGGAAGCTAAATTAGGTATTTCAAGAGATATTTCTGCTATTATTTCTTCTGCTAAAACATTCAAATCTCAAGAATTTATATATACATCAGAAAATTTTAGGGTTGAGGAATCTTCAAGCATTGTTACTTGTCAAGATCTCATCCCTGGTGACTCCATGAAGGACGAAATCAGTGGTGACTCCAAAATATTAAGATGTCAAAATAATTTGCTAATCTGTTGGCTTGGAGGTTTGCATTTCTTGACTTCTCTTCAGTTTCTAGTTTCCCACATCCAGTACCTGATATGTCTAAATGGGGAGATTTTCTACTTGTCTTCAAAGAGGAGGAAGAAGACAATCATGCAGAACAGCTCCTCAAGTTTCATGAATGTATGGATCTATTAGATCAGTAGCATGAAGATGTTCATGTATTCATTATATGGTGATGCACATCAGTGGTATTTTTCTTTACCTCTTTCCAGTATTTCATCATTGAAGGATTTTCACAAAGAATTCACTGAGCATTGTAAAATGTACTATTCAGTTGAGTTTGCATTTGATAATTGTTGTAAAGAATATAAGTTGCATTCTGAGGATGAACAGGTAAATAGAGAAGAATATCTCCCTCAAGAGATACCTCATCTCTCTTATGATCTTCACGATGAGGTACTTTCCCATAAACATAAATTAGAAAGGAGTAATGAAGAAGCTGAAGGTTCTCCGAATACTATTATTTTTGATTTCCATAAATCTGAAGAGTTAATCTCTTTAATTATGAACCATGAGGATCAGTTTTCTATTGGTCAAAAGCCAATATAAATCAGTAAGAGTTATCCATATTTTTTAGTTTTATAGACTAGGGGAAATAGCAGCAGACATGAGGAGATAAATTTACAGAGGTCATCAAGTAATAAAGAAGAACAACAAGAAAATTGTTTTTCTCCTTATGTACCTTTCATTTTAAATTTTGATGGAAAGATTGCTGATGATGAAGAAGAAGATTTTAAGTTTTGTGAGGATTTGTATACTTATGGAACTTATTTTAGTTCTACTTTTCAGCAAAGAGATGATCAGAGACATATGCATGATGTGGTTAATGATAGCTATGAAGAGTATGCTGCAATAGGGGACACCTCTCATTGTAATTGAGCTATTAATGATCTTTAGAATGTTAACCATAATATAGATGATTTTGACTTTGTACCAAATGCATCTGCTGAACTAGGGTGTCAGAAGATCAGTTTGTCCCATTTGGAAACCCAAAAGATAATAAGCAGATTGAAGGAACAACATGTAACAAATTTGGATCTGCAGCAAATACAAAAGGCAGCCCTCAGTTTTCTGATTTGCAGAAAAAGGAAGAATGCAATAGATACGAAGAGGAAGATGATGACCTAAAAGGTCTAGAATAGCAGGGTATAACTCATCCTTCCCAGTCAGAGGTTGAGAAATCTACAGTTGACATGGAGATCAATGAAAGTAGCCAGCAACAACATTTCATTCAGTTGGAACAGCAGCATAGAGAGGTATTCCTTTATGGTTTTTATGACCCTGTTGCTGACTATCTAGAACTTATAAGAGGCTTAGATATCAAAATATTTTTGTCAGATGATAGCTGGTTCTGTCACCCTTTGAAACTACATTGTTGCATGCTAGGGTTTCATTTATTTTTCGGGTCAAGATCAAGGATAAGTTCAGTAGAGAAACATCTAACATGGCTTCATTGGAAGCATGATGTCATGTGAGAAGAAGCCTCTACTGATTAGAATTAGGAGAAGGAATAGGTAGGAAAATCAGCTCTTAATATGAGCAGCTAGGTCATTTTCAGTTGTTTTCATGACTAAGCAAAGCGGGCTACAGGTAGGTTGCAGTGGATCAGTTATAAAAGACAAAGGAATTTTCAGGAAAGGAATTTTGGTCTGGGGTTCTTGGGACCTAATAGGGAGGCTCCCATCCCTGAGTAGGAGCCAGATGTTATCTCCCAAAATAAATTTATTTTCAATAAGTTCACTCATACAATTGATTTTTGATAGGATGAAGATTTCAAGTCATATTATGAAAGATATTGAAATGACTAACAAATTTGGGGTATATGATGTTCTGTTATATAATAAATTTGAAATTTTTAGCTTTCGGTGGCTTAGGCGAGATTTTCAATAACTCATTAGCCACCAAAAAGCCTAGCTTTCGGTAGCTAATAGTTTAATGCAGGACCATGATTATCCACTGAAATCTTGCTCATCATGTTCTTAATAAAATTTTGGAAAAAGGACTTTCGGTGGCTTATGCGAGTTTTCCAACAGCTCATTAGCCACCGAAAAGCTTTGGTTTCGGCAGCTTAGGGAGTGTTTGCAGGAGGACATTAACCACCGAAATCAAATGAGATACATTTTTGGAAAGGGAAATTTTTGGTGGCTTGGGAAAACTTTCAAATAGTTCATTAGCCACCGAAAGCCCTGCCTTTCGGCAGCTAAACAATGAGATCCGGAAAGATAGTAAATCACCGAAAGCTCGTTACACATGTTATTTTGGAAAGAAAATTTTGGTGGCTTGGGAGAACATGGCGGAGGTTCATTAGCCATCAAAATATCAGCTTTTGGTAGCTAGCAAACAAAACCCTAAATACTCTTAAGCACCGAAAAGGACGAAAAGTGAAAACGGTTGTCTGCCCATCAAAATCAAATTCATCAGCATGAGGCATGTCATAATTTAGCATGATTAACCACCTAAAAGCTCAAGGAACTATAGTAAAGCATTATTTGATGTCTAAGAATTTGTTATTGATCTCAAAATATTGATGGAAATATAAACCCTATCTTTCCCTCCATCTGTCCCACGACTACAGTAAACCTCCACGAAACACCAAGTTCACATTAAAATGATTGCTAGGATGGCTATCTTATGGATATCACTAGAATTCACCATCATATCATTCAAGTACAAATCAAATAGTTAATCCCTTAGAATCAGCACCATACCTTCAGTACACTCCTCATTTGTTGCATGCATCTTTACTACTCAAGGTCATCTCTGAAAACCATCCCACTAACCTCCTCCACATGACTTGAATTTCAATTTTTTAGGCACAAGGAGGAGGACCCTCTCAAAAAACTAAAAACACAGGTTTATGTGGCTAAGCATGGTTTCAAAACGGTCTCTAAGCCACCGAAAGCAAACTTTCGGCAGCTAAGACCAAAATTTCAGGGTGCTCTAAGCCACCGAAATTGGTGTTTTACTGTGAAAAGGCATCATTTTAAAACCGTGATTCTGAGTGACTAGAGAATCATTTTGCAAAATGATCATTCTTTTTCCTAACATGTCAGAGAACAATAACATCTCTCAGTTTTCCTACAGGTATTTCATATTGGGAGAATCGAATCCATCTCTGAGCCCTAATTTTCGGATGTCAGAATTTCCCTATTTTACATGTGTTTTTGAAATATAGATATTTGGAAAATGGAAACGAATTTCAAGAAACTGAGAGAGTTTTTTGCTAAAAAAAAACCAATCTACAAAAACCCCTTTCAATTTATACACATGTGTCATAGATTTGGAGAAAAAAATGCATCTATGAGCCCCAGTTTTCTGCAATTTGGCCAAATTTTTAGGGCAAAAGTTGACCTAACAAGGCAAGTTACAGTAGAAAAATGAAGAGTTTACTTCACCAACACCTAGGAAAGAGAAGGATGAACAAAGAGCAGACCTCCTCAAGCAAACCTAGGTCTCAAAGAGTAAACAAAATGCTAGAGGAGATACATGAACTAGAGGTTTTGGATAGGGAGGTAAAGAGGAATAATAACATTTTGACCAAGAGGAATAAGAATTGCACAATTTTGTTTTGGAGATGAGAGGAGTGTATGTCCTATTGAAAAGAAGGAATTTGAGGCTCATGAAGGACAATACCAAGCTTTATAGAATGATCAGATTGATGATATTACAGAAGAAAAATGCAAACCCTAGCCCTCAAACTCAGCTTGCGCTGGAAACCCTAGCAAAGGCAGTAGCAAGATTTCAGGATCCATAGGTAGCCCATGATGTTTCAAATCTTATGCAAGCTAAAGAAATTCCAAAATATCAATAGAAAAACTGAAAAGGATGAAGTTGGGAGGTGAATGACAAATTTTGCAAAAAATAGGGATTTCGGTGGCTTAGGTGGACACAGAAGCAGTTCATTAGCCACCGAAAGCAGAGCTTTCGGCAGCTAACAGACTCAAAATTTTGACTCAATCACTGAAAGAAAAAAAGGCACAGAATCAAATTTTGGCACAAAAGGCCAGTTTTGGGCAAACATAAATATCTCAGGGATGAAGTGTAAAAGATGAAAGTTGTTGAAGTGCACCATCAAAGGAGGTCTGTTCCAATTTTGGGGATACATCAAAGAGGAGAGGGTCACAAAACCCTACCTATTTTAACCAATAGTGGCTCATCCATCAGAAGAACAGTTACAAATTTCCTCCAGTACTCACTATAGTCATCAAAAGGTTCAAAGAGTGAACAAGTGTTAGAGTTAGTTAAACTAGTAGTTAAATTAGGGTTTCTGACCTAATTTTGCAAAAACATTAATTTTATCTATTTTTAGTAAAACTGATCCAATTTTTCAGGATCTGAATATTTTTGTAAAGGCTATAAATCCTAAGACTTATGTTATAGAAAAGGTTCTACTTCGGGGACCTGTATACCATTACTATTATCAAGCTTCTCATATTTCTCATGAACTAATATAAGATCTTTTGCTATCATATGTTCAGCTTCCATTTCTTTTCTATTCTGTGTTTATGCTTGAATGTGTTATTCAGGTTTATTCATGTTAATTGATGTATGATAGCTGTCATCATATTGGCATGTTGATGATTTGAATTATAAGTACTTTCCTTGTTATGATTAGCCATTTATATATATCTGTTTTATGTATGAATCTTCCAGCATGATAAGTTCTCCATCTCTGCACCATATTATCAAACCTCTGAACAGTGGTAGTTAGAAGCCTTATACCTGATTGTGTTTCATGCATGTCTTGAGAGTGTGAGGTCCTATAGGTCACCTGAATTGATCCATTTAGAAAACCATAAAAACATTTAAGTTACCAGGCATCGTCGATCTGCAACCTAGAGGAGTTTCTTGGGGTGATAACAGTCATGATGATGAAGATGTTGATCACAATGTTGGTGTCCTATGAAATGATGAAGATGATGATGATGATGATGATGGTGACGGTGATGATGATGATGATGACAATGATGATGACAATGACTATGATGATGATGATGATAATTATGATTATTATGATGTTAGTTATGATGACAATGACAACGACGACGACAACGATGATGATGATGACGATGGTGATGGTCATGATGATGACAATGACGATGACAGTGATGATGACAATGATGATGATCATGATCATGATGACGACGACGATGATTATGATGATGTTAGTTATGATGACAATGACGATGATGATGATGATGATGATGAATATGATGATGACGATGATGATGATGACAATGATTATGATAATGTTATTCATGATCACAACTATGCCAAATTTTAGACAAAGTCGGCACATATATAAAAAAACTCAACATTGGCCCCACGATGAAGATGAAAATAATGATAACGATGAAGATAGACTATGATGATGATGGTGATGACGTAGCACATTAATTAATATATACATATGGTGTTTTTTGCTCAAATTGTTAGAGCCATTCATGTTTGATTCTAGAAACCCTCCCACGCCATCAATGCATGTGTCAGGTCTAACAATGCCAAATTTACACGTACCAATAAAATTCAATATTTCTATCACAATATTTCATCAAAACATATAGAGTAGATATATTATTGCATAACTCATACACTTCAATAGACTTCATCATATTGTTCATCCAAGTCATCATCTGTATCATCCAAACCAGAGTCAACATTGTAAGGATTGGCCATATCATCATCGTCATCTATGTCAGTTAGGATCATCATGTCATCGTCAATATCATCTTCATGGACATTTTCTGCTACATCATCTGATTCAACTAATTCTTTGACATATTCTTCTAGAACATGATAATCTAACTCATGTTGATGATTATATTCATCGTCATCTTCTTATTTGAGACCCTCTTCATTACCTTCCTCTAGGTTATACTTTACCAACCTTCCCCTTGGATCGTGTCTCACAACAATTGACCTACTCATTTTACCTAGAACCTTAGAGTAAAATACCCATTCAAATTGGCTTGAAAGAACACAGGGCTTCGTTCCTAGCTCTAAAAAACATTGTATTTAGCATGATAAATCTATTATCAGGTTCAATAATAGTTCTATAGGGATCACGTTGATTCAATCGTAACCTGTACCATTTGACAATGAACAGAACTACCTTGAAGGAGTAAAAGTCACACTAAATAATATCTTGCAAATACCCATAGTATCAATTTTCTGAGAATTCTGGATGTTTCTCATTCTAGAGGAAATATTGGTCACCTCAAATACTGCACATATCCCACAATCTGATGTTTTCTTCATTTCATCCAACTTTTTGATGTGATATCTACAACCATTGCACAACATAGCCTTATGGTGTTTTACCTATAACAATCCATACATGAAAACATTACATAATGATTCAATATTTATGATTAAGTGCATGTTTATGCCATACAAGGAAAAAATCGATATGTACATCAATATGTAATTTGCAAAAATAAAAATAGAGTGGTTGATTAATATGCTTTCCTGCTTATCTTTTAAACCATATGCTAAATCGATTGCCCTTCGTGTAATATTGGTATCTCCATTGCGATGTGTTGCTTTAACCAATGAAGCCACACCTTCCCATGATATTCCATGACCAAATTGTTCACATCGTTCAATACATACCTTCATCCAGTCAAGATTGTTTGTGATCTATAAATGAATTGCATCCCACTCTCGAGGAACTGCTTGATGACAATAAAAATTTAAATTCAATACAAATGTAAATTATCTTAACAAAGTATATGCTTTTAATTGATGCAATATATTGAATATAAAAATAGAATATGTATGATTTATATACATAAAAGTCAATAGTCAAATTTCTTATATTAATTAATATCCACTAGCTAATAATTACCTTTCACCTTCCTCTATCTACCTTTCCCCTTCAAGTAGTCCCCTTAAAAATTGTTATTGGAGTCTAAATAAAAAATGGGATGTAAATTAAGCTTTGAGGCTAAATTAGGAAGATATTCACTAATATACAACATGTTTTGGTATATCGTATATATCTCCATCATAGAACCCTCATCGTGAGATCGTTGTCTAACCAAACCATTCATAAATTTTAAGTGCCTCTCAACCATCCACATGGACCTTGAGTGCACAGGTCCACACAATTCAATCTCCTTGACTTGGTGTAAGAGGTAGTGTTGCTATGCATTGAAAAATGCGAAGGTAGATGCTTTTTCATTTCACACATGAGACAAGGAATTTCTCTCCTTCAATACTTTATATCTTCTTTATGTATTTATTTATATGACAACCATCTACAAGTGACGCAAACCAATAACGATATTTAACAAAAAACCATTAAATTACATAACATTAATTAGTGCACAAAAAACAAATATAAGTTCTACGATGAATTAAACAAACACTAAGCACATATAAAAAATCACTATTTACCTCATGTATTTCCAAATATTATATATAACTTGTTTGACATTGCTGTCGAAGTTGTCTGGGAGAGAGAAAGGTAGAACATACTGTAATAATATACAGACCACATCATTTTTTAAACAAAGAGTAGACAAACAAAATAACAACAATATGCACTGGAATTGAAAAAAGCAATAATTATATAGATACCCTAATAATTACCTTCATGAAGACATGCCAATCATGCGTTTCACCCTTGCAAAATCACCTTTCCTTGTTATGATATTCTTCATGTTTGCACAAAATCTAGTGGGAAATTTAATTTTCCGCGTGACTTCTTTTACAACATTACTTTGTTTCTTTGTTAACATCCATGGAAATGAGTTTATATTAATTTGGTCTTTATTGCTATGAAATTGAATGGTGTCTTTCATTGCATGGTTTCCTTCTTGAATGTCTTTGCAAATTTTGACATTTTTTTCTTTATCGCTTCTTAGATCCAATATTTTCCATAATGTTTCAATCACATTCTTTCTGATATGCATTGTATCAAACAGATGGGCAATTTGTAGGTGCTCATAGCAGGGAAACCTATTGAATTGTTTAGTATATATTTTCATTCCTCGTGGAATCCCATTAATTCCTTCATGATCACGACGAACATCATGAATCGTAGATTATAAAGAAATTACAGAAATAAATGGAAACTACAGTAAACAAAACATAATAATAAAAAATTACGTAACATTTCATATACGATGATCCATATGTACCAGCTTGACAATTTCTATTATATTGCAACTTCCATAGGTGAGGTGTCATTCTCTATTGTTTTAATGCAGTCTCTTGCTTCCCATTGAATAGATTTTTTTTGGTTGTTTGATACCTATGATACTTAGAGAGGAAGTTCCTATACTCATCAAAAACCTCCTTTCTTAAGCTTTTGGGTGATGAGATTTGATCTTAGGACCACAAACTGGGCATGCAAATTTTCCCTTTGTCTAAATCCCTACATAAAGATATGAAATATCTATGTCAATTATAATTATATATAAAATGAATGGAATATTTATAAAAACATGTGTGCATAGTAATATATTAAGTAGTTCATAAAATAAAATGCAATCAAAGTGGAACTTAAAAATACAAACCACAAAAATGGGTTAACACTGGGGTATCGTGTATTGTCCATACAAGCATTGCAAGGAATTGAAATTGCCTTTGTCATATTGGTCTAGATACGTCATACCTACTGATGCCATTCCATAACTTTAGTGGCTCTTCTATAAGAGGTTCGATATATGCATTCATATCTTTAACTTTGTACTTACCTGATTGATTTGAACATATAAAATATATAGTGCCATTTAGATATATAAACCATGTGAAAGAGAATATATATATATATATATATATATATATATGACATTAGCAAACAAAATACGACAAATGAGATGCCACAACTACATTAAAAATAAAATAGTTGTAGACACAATATACATGGAATAATCATCGACAACATTATGTGCTCCCTCTTGATTGACAACCATGGAAGATTGTTATTGTTGATAAAAAAAATAGGCCACACTATGTAAACGGATCTCATCTCTACAAATGGATTGCCACCATCTGCTGCCAAAGAAATCCTAATATTACAGGGTTACTTTTTAAAGTGAGGCCACTTTTCCTCCATATCTATAAATGCAGAACCATCTGCATGAATTTTAATAACGCCATCTTGACTTATGTTCCTTACATGGAAGTCCATAAATTTCACTATGTTTTTTCACCTAAACAGTCGTTGCAAATGTGGAATAATGGGAATATAACGAAGAACCTTGCGAGGCACCTTTTTTGTTACTTGATCTATTTGATATCTACTTATATGGCATTCCGTACATTCTATTGGAAATTCATGCCGATGATAATATATAACATGGTCATCAAGGCATGCATGAATTTCTTCATAATACATTCCAATTTATTTCATGATAAGAAATAAATCTTGATATGTGCAAGTTAAAATATTTGACGGCGGTAACAAAAATTCAGCTATCAAGACACATAAAATTAAAATAAAAAACGACTTAATATAATATATAAATAATATTAATGAAACTCATTTCATCCGTATTAATTTAAATTATGAATTAAAAATACAATTATTAGAGGAACAAAGGTAACCTTTATCACAATCATATATATGTGATGGATTATTTTACATACCTTAACATCTGTGTGATTGATATGTTTGAAATACAATTCATAACCTTCAAGTTCATTATAAACAATATAGAAAAGAGAATATTGTGTTGGAGCATTCATAAAGGGGTTCGTAAGCCTTCTCAAGAAGAGGTATATCATGAACATCATCAAAGTCATCAATATTTTCATGATCATCGTCATCATCATCATCATCGATTCTAACATTAAATTAATCATGGATCAATGTATTTGTACCATCATATTCAACTATGTTATCAGTATGATCATCTTCTTCAATAGGATCATTAACTTGTTCCCCATTAATCATAGCTCCATGTTCCTGTGGTACTTGTTCTAAAAGAACTTCCTTTGGACAATATGTTCTAGGATACATTTCCTTTATAATTACATGAATACATCAATAGATATAAATTAATATAAGAAATATTAAAATAATACATACATTTATCAAAGAAAAAAATAAAATAAAAAATTATAATGCTAAACTTACAAATAGACGATATTCATTCCCATCCTTAGTGTGTCTATGTCCTCTACAATGTTTTCTGGTTGTTGTGATCAATATTCTTTTCCTCTTAAATCCCCTTCACTGACTACATGGACAATAACATTTCCTATCACCCATTCTTTTCGCTGCATCCCACAATCTAGCAAGCAATTGCCGATTTTATTCGTTTGGATTAGGAATATTGCTATTTATTTTATCAAAAAAATATTGAATGAATACTATCAACGATATTAAAAAATCAAGCTCCACACATAACTATTTCTGCAAACCGTCTATCGAAGAATGAAATGAATACGCAAACTGCCTGTCGAAGAATAAAATAATTCTGCAAATCATCCATCAAGCAATAAAATAATTACCACAAACATTCGCTTATATAGCAAACATGTCGTAATGTTTCTCTAATTTATATATTTTCAAATTCAACCATTGTCGTATATCCGACGAAATGGAGCCTACTTAACATTTCAAAAAAATGCCAAGGAGCCTAGTTACCGTTGCAAAAATATGCCAAATACGTCAAAAATACAACAACTAGGGCCGTCAAAAATCCGATGAATGCTCGTCGAAAATACAACATAGGCTCATTGAAACTCTGAAAAAGACTCATAGAAAATATGACAAAGTCTCGTCGAAAATCCAACAACGTCTCGTTGAAAATATGACAAAAGAAACGTCGAAGATTTACGTCAAAAATTCGACATATAATTCTATGAATTTAAAAAAAAAATAATCAAATTTCTTAATTTGAAAGTGAAATCCGACAAGACAGTACTTTTCATCAGATGTCGTCGGATTTTCTCATCGTATTTTGGGTACAAATCTTGTTGTGACTAGCTTAAGTGAACTATGGCATAGAAGGCTTTCTCACATCAACTATAAAGCATTACCCTATGTGAGAAAGGTGGTAACATGTTTACCAAATTTGAATATTGATCATGAAGGTGCTTGCAAAGGATATGTTAGAGGAAAGAACATCAAGAATCCATTTCTGGAGAGTGAAGCAAACACTAAAGGTACATTGGAATTAATTCATTATAATGTATTTGGTCCTATGACCTCCACATATTTAAGTGGATATGAATAATATGTTACATTTATTTATGACTATTCAAGAAATACATGGATGTACTTCTTGAAGACAAAGAGTGAAGTGTTCGGGAAATTCAAGGAAGTCAAAGCCTTGATAGAGAACCATTCAAAAAGAAGAATGAACACACTCAAAATAGATAATGGTGGATAATATACTTCAAAATAATTTGAAGACTTCTGCAAAGAAGATGGAATCAAGAGGGAACTAACCACTCCCTACAATCCCCAATAGAATGGTTTTGGGAAAAGAAAGAATAGGACAATTATGGAAGCAATGAACTCAATGATTCATGATCAATATCTTCCCATGCATCTATGGACTGAAGCAGCAAGAAAAACTTTGTATGTGAAAAATAAATGATCTCATAGTGCTCTTGGATTCAAGACTCCTAAAGAAATGTATACAGGAAATAAACCTAAAGTGAGACATCTCAAGATATTTGTATGTCCATATATGTTCGCATTGCAAAAGAAAAGAGAACCATGTTGGATCTTGCCAGAAAGAAGGGAATATTTGTTGGATACTGTGAAGTCTCCAAAGCCTTCGGGATATACATTTTAGGATTCCATTATATATATATTAGTAGGGATGTAACATTTGACGAAGAAACAACTCTTAAGAAATCCAGAAGGTGTCATCTTGAAGAAGTATATGAAGAGGATGTACCTCCCAGAAAGGTAGAAGTTGAACCCTCTCCTGAAATAGTAGCATCAAAAGATCATGATATGATAGAACCTCAGGAACTCCCTACTATGGATATATCCCGAAAGATAAAAAATTCTTGGGTAAGAGAATTTATAAATCATACAAGAAGTAGAGAAGTATGGATCTCTAAAAGGATCCACAAGAACAAGCAAGAGATCAAATCCATTCTCCAACTATGTAGCTTTGATGTGTGATATTGTAGATCAAGAACCCACTTGATACGAGGAATATGTACAAAAGAAAGAATGGGAATAAGCAGTGACAAAAGAAAATACCAATCAATAATGAAGAATGATGTTTGGGATATAGTACCCAAACCAGAAAACAAGAGTGTGGTATATTCTAAGTGGAGCTACAAGGTAAAACATGCAACTGATGCAATTATTGAAAAATACAAGGAAATATTTGTGGCTAGAGGATTCTCTCGGAAAGAGGGAATTTATTATGAAGATACATTTGCATCAGTATCAAGGTACACTTCCATCAGAACCATGATGGCACTTGCTTCCATGATGAAGTGGATCTACACCAAATGGATGTAAAGACAACCTTCCTGAATGGTGTGATTGAGGAATAATTTTACATTGAACAACCACATGCATTTGAATTTGAAGACATAGTGACTCATGTATGTAAGTTGAAGAAGGATCTGTATGGAATGAAGAAATATCCTAGAGCTTGGTATGGAAGAATAGACATCTTCTTGACAAGCTTGGGATTTACCAAAAGTAAAGTTGATCCTAACCTTTACCTTAAGGTTATGGATGATGAACTTGTCATATTATTACTTTATGTGGATTATATATTTCTGGAAGGAAATGAGAAACATATTGCAGAAAGAATGAAAAAGATATCTGAAGAATTTGAGATGAAATATATTGGATCAATCCACTATTTTATCAGTCTGGAAGTGTGGCAGAGCCCAGAAGGAATCTTTCTGAACTAGGGAAAGTATGCAGTGGAAATATTAAAAATATTTGATATGTTGGATTGTAAATCTATGGCCACACCCATGGATACCAACCTAAATCTATTATCTGATGAATCATCAGAGTTAGTCGATGTGACTCAATACATATAGATTATTGGGTCGTTAATGTATCTAACGAATACTAGACCAGATATATTCTTGGTTGTGAACACGCTGAGTCAATATCTAGTTAATCCTAGATGTGTTCACCTGATAGATTCAAATCATGTGACGAGGTACCTAAAAATTATGATAGACTTTGGACTATACTATGATATAGATCATGACTACATATTATATGGATATATGTATTCATATTGGGAAGGAAGTGTCGCAGACAAAAAGAGCACCTCAGGTGGATTTTATTGTCTAGGATCCACCGTGATCTCATGGTTTATCAAGAAACAGTCCAGTGTTTCTCTTAGCACAGTTGAAGCAGAGCATATAGTAGCTTGCCCCTCTAGTTGTGAAGCCATGTGGCTTCAAAATCTGATTTCAAGTCTATTTGACATGGAGTTAGATACCACAACGATTTTATGTGATAACCAGAGTTGTATAAACACGAAAAAGAATCATGTGTTCCATGATAAATCAAAGCAAATAGAAATCCGATATTTTTACATAAGGGATATGCTACAAAAGGGAGCTATAAAAATCTAGTATGTGAGTACCGATGAGAAAGTTGCTAATGTGCTGACCAAGACTCTATCTCAAGTAAACTTTGAATACTTCCATGACAAGATTGGTGTAGTTTGAAAGGATTTTCCATGTAAGGAGGAACAATGATGTTGATGTTACAGACCTTCCTTGCAAGAAGGAAGGATGATGATATGAACCCTCCTAGAAAAGGGGGAGTAGGTTGATGATATAAATCTCCCTCGAAAGGGGGAGCAATGATGATATTGTAATTTATGATGGGATGGTTGTGATGTTCCAATATAAAATTAGAGGCCAAGTGCACCTTCATATGCTAATTAGGTTCGACATTCACTTGTGGACGATAGTATACTCTTTTAAAGATGGCCTTGTGGACAATAACACTCTCTTAATGAGAGTGGTACTATCCCTTACTAGCTGAGGATGGTCCTGCATGCTATACTCTCACATGGAGAGTGTTTCTACATTAACTTGTAGGTTTCATAGAAAATAACACTCGCTTGGGAGTGGTCCTACCTTTAACAAGCTAAGGATGGTATACGATCAGTCCTTCACTCAATTACAGACCACACATCTTGCATTTAGTTGTAGATGAGATCTTCATTCATTTGCAAACAATACTCTCACATGGAGAGTGTTCCTGCATTCACTTGTAGATGTCATAGAAAATTACACTCGCTTGCAAGTGGTCATAGCTTTAAAAATATGAGGATGGTCTACTATGAGTCATGCACTTAGTTGCAGATGACAGCTCTTGCATTTAGTTGTGGATGAGATATGCATTCAGTTGTAGATGATACTCTTGCATGGAAAGTGTTCCTTCATTCACTTGTATATGTAATAGAAAAGGCACTCGCTTGGGAGTGTTCCTAACTCTAGCATAATGAGGATGGTCTACAATGAGTCCTTCATTTAGTTGCGAATGATAGGTCATGCATTCATTTGTTGGTCGATGCTATGGACCCTCCTCATTAAAGGGGATTATGTTAATGAGGATTGCATCATCCTTGGACCTATGTCCTAAAGTGATATGGATTAATCATCCTGCAAATATATCATGGGTATTGTAGGTAGTGTTGCAACAAAGTATCAAGAATATCAAAGTGTTGCTGCAAAGCATCGAGAAGATTGAAGTGTTGCTGCAAAGAATCAATAATATAGAAGTGTTATTGCAAAGGATCAAGAAGATCAAAGTCCTACTACAAAGGATCGAGAATATTGAAGCACTGCTGCAAAGCATCAAGAAGATTGAAGTGTTGTTGCAAATGATCAAGAATATCGAAGTGCTACTGCAAAGGATCGAGAAGATCGAAGTGTTGCTACAAAGGATCAAGAAGATCAAAAGTATTGTTGCAAAGGATTAAGAAGATCAAAGTGCTATTGTAAAGGATCAAGAAGATCGAAGTGCTACTGCAAAGGATCAAGAAGATCAAAGTGCTTCCACAAGGTATCAAAAGATCTAAGTATTGTTGCAAAGGATCAACTGATCGAGTGCTGTAGAAGATGAAGACTCGGTGTTGTAGAAGATTAAGACTTGGTGTTGTAGAAGATGATGTTGCAGTACTAAAAATATTGAAGATATTCCAGTAACGGTTCTAGTTGTTGATGATTGTGGAAAACTTCCTGTTACATATAGATGTATTACCTTGATACTACTGAAGATTCTTTCTCTCTCTCGTTACTCCTATAGTTGATAATGTTGTTGTCAGTAGAATACCCTTCTAGTTAAGGGGGAGTGTTGAAATATTGTAACTTTGAAGAATATTCTAAATGTATTTTATCGATGTACCCCAAGGGAGATGTCTTATTCCTCTATCGGGATGTTACTATTGTATTTTTTCATCATATATTCATGAGGTATGACCTCAATTGTAAGTCGGGTCAATAGTACCCTAATGAATATAATATAATATTGTTTTGAGTATTCCTAGGTGAAGTTGGCCTAGTCATTTTAGTGGGGACAACTTGTTAGATTAAAATTCAAGTGACAGAAAGAGTATAGATGGAGAAGTTGTGTTCCTCATTTGAAAACACACACACTCTTGTGTATAACGCATAGGAGAGAGAAAGAGACATACCAACAAGGAGGAGGATCACCTATTTTGGGGTTTTATCTTATACATCTATATAGAGTAAGCTTTTTTGGGTTTCCTTCTCCTTCAGGATTTCCCAGGATAAATCTGTGTCTATATTGTGATTGTGTTTATTTCAGTTATTTTTCATATGCTACTGCTGTGAATTTGGATTAAACACTAATGNCCTAACCCCCCCTCCTCCTCTCCTGACCTCTAACCCTTCTTCCTCCTCTCTCAACCTCTATCTCGCCCCCCCCTCATCCTCCTCTCATGACCTATAACCCCCCATATTCCTCCTCTACCGACATTTAACCCCCCTTCCTCCTCCTCTCTATCTCCCCACTTACTAACTGTAATGCCCCAGTTTTTGACCCCATTTGAATTAAAAGATACATGATGTATATATTGTAATTAATCATGGTGTGGAGCTAAAGGCAAAAGCCCCACCATCGATTTGGTTGTGTATGTTTCAGAAATAGGGGTCATTGCTGATGTATATCATTCTATCTAGCACATTATAGTTTTGGGCATCATGTAAATATGCACATCAATTAAAATGAACCTACAGCCAGCTACGATGGTGCAACATTAAATGAAAAGGGCATGATTCCTAAGGTTAAGGGGGGGGGGGTTGTCTAACCCATGGGGGCCATTGGGAGTTTACCATGTGTAGATCACCTTTTTTACCTTTTTGTTGTTTGGAAGCAGTTATTGCTGAGTAGTGGTGGGTGTGGTAGGACTTTCAGTCCTTGCCCACGTGCCCACTCCACCAGCGGACTCTTCCTCTTCACGTCACTGGGGGTAGAGAAGTGACCTTCCATTCTTACCACTCACTCCACTCTCCCACGATACCACTCCCTTGGAGGTTTTGGTCTTGCTCACCCTCATGCAGGGGGATATTCTGCTTCCTCTCGCACCGTTGGGTTCTTTATCGGGGTTTTTGTCTTGACCATCTCACACCGACAGGGGTCTATTCTCTTCGCCTTGGAATGCACATGGATTTGGGGGTTATTCTTCCTCATGTAGGGATTTAGAGAAAGGGGGATTGGTCACATGAATTCCTGTGCAAAATCCATTCACACTTGGGGATTGTGTGTATGTGTGTTACTCTCACGGATTTGTGGTCTGCGTACCTATTTTTCCCCTGTCCAGGATTGAGAACCAGACTTCTCTCCCATTTGGGACTGTGTAATGTTGTCGTCACTTCATTGTTGAGCTGAGGTTGTGGTTTTTCCCCTGATTTAGTAGCTCGCTATAGTTTTCCCTCCATTGTTCATGGCTTGTTTTGGTTCCCCCCCACATTGTTGTTGCTGTGAATGCAATCATCTTTTGGGTGTCATTGAGTTGTTTTGGCCATGCTAGGGCCAAGAAAAAATCTGACTCACCTTGATTGACTTGAGCCATGTTCACCATCCTTGAGTTATCAACCTATTTCCTTGGGTTTCCTTCACAGAGCTGTGAACTGATTGTTTTACTACAGGTATGCAGTGGTTGGTCTTCGGACTGTTTAGAGTAGGATTGAAGGCTGGGTATACTTGAGAAACTTGGTGTTAGGGATCCACTCAGATAGAGTTAGACCGCTGGATTTCTTCTCCACCACCCTTGAAGAGTATTGGAAAGGGAATTCAGGGCCTGAGGGACTGTGAAGTAGAGAAAGGACTGATTCCTAGTGTTGGGTGTGTGGATGTATTAGAAGTTAGGTTAGCTCTAGTATAAGCACCCTTAAGGATTAGTCCTCCATTGAGACCACCATCTTAGCATTGAGCCTTCACTACAACAAAAGTTTGTGATTAGCGTCTCTTTTAGCTTCCCTTTTAGCGTCCATTATCACTTTTAGTGTATTTTTCATCATTTTTTGAACAAAGTGGACGCTTTTCCATAGGATGGCACTTTTAATGGTGTTATTTGCGTACCTTTTTAAAATTTGGCACTATTTTAGATGCTAATTAGCATCTCAATTAGTGTCCCAATTAGCGTCCCAATCAGCATCCCAATTAGTGCCCCCTTTTAAAAGTCGACGCTATTTTGGGCGCTAATTAGCATCCTAATTAGCGTCCCAATTAGCCTTCCCATTAGAATCCCAATTAGAATTCCAATTAGAATCCTAAGTAACATCCCTATTAGTGTCAATTTTTAAAATTTCACGCTATTCTGGATGCTAATTAGCATCCCAATTAGCATCCCAATTAGAATCCCAATTGGCGTCCCATTTAGCATCCCAATTAGCCTCCCAATTATCGTCCCTTTTTCAAAGTTGGATCTATTTTGGACAATAATTAGCATCCTAATTAGCATCCTAATTATCATCCCAAATAGCATTTGCAAAAGAATCCCATATAACACCAAGAATAGGCTCCAAAAAAATGCCCTTAATAACATAACACCATATATTAATCAAAGGTTAGCGACAGGAATTGCGCCATGAATTTCGACAGGAAAAACATTCAACATAGCGCCAAGTATAGAGCAAGGAATTGCACCTAGAAAACATCCAACATAGCACCTGGTATAGATCCATGTACAACGCTTGGAATAATGCTAGAAATTTCGAAAGGAACCGCGCTAGGTGGGGGATTATAAGCATTGCCCCTAAATATATTTTTCAAGTATATTCTCAATATCCATCATATTTAAGAGTACTTCAATTTACATCTAATTACCCTATAATTGACCTCTAATTATTACCCCCAGTTAACCACTAATTGCACCTAAATGACCCCTACTTGACCACTAATTAGCCCTAAATAATCCATGCTTACCACTAATTAACCCTTGATACCCTCTAAATGGTCCCTACGTTTTGAGAAGGAAAACCTCGTGGAGAAACCCAAGGGATGCTTCTAAACATTCATATATGGCATATTCCCTAGTAAACCCTTCGATGCAGACTAGTGTGCCTCACACACAAGGATTTGAAATTTGCACATGCCACCATGAACCTAACTAAATTCCCAACATCATGGGAAACCTTGGTTTAGCTAAGCCCTTGCGATATATGGACCCTATTTACCCATAACTGACCCATAATTACCCCTACTTAACTCATAATTGACCCCTAATTGCCACTAATTATCCCCTAACTACCCCCTAATTGACCTCGTATTAACCCTTAATTACCACTAATTATCCCTTAACTACCCCCTAATTACCGCAACTCATTACCTAATAATTACCCCTAAATGACCCTTAATTACCCGTAATTGACCACAAATTACCCATCAATGATTACTATTAAACCCTTAATTACCCTTCATTTACCCATAATCACCCATAAATGACCCCTAACTCCGCACGGGGGTCAAGTCCATCACAAAGGCCTTACAGAGGGAATCTTTTGGATTGTTAGTGAGATATGATGGCCATTTTGGGATGTTTAACACCATGAATAAGTTTTTACTACTAGGCCATGGTTTGGGATTAACCTCTAGGGCCTGAGTTCATTATGAGACTTCAAGTTTTTGGTGACTCTTTATTGATCATTAACTGGATGAAATATCACATACCACCGAGGAATATATATCTTAGGTCTATTTCTGAAGAGTTGCTCATAATTGTCTTTAAATTTTGGGAAATCTCCTTCCAACATGTTTTCAGAGAGATGAATCAAATTGTAGATCATTTATCAAAGGATGGTGTCTTATTGGGTGATGGTGAATGGAAAAAATGGGAATTCCAAAATGGCACCATCATGGAGGATGATCCAAGTCCTATCTATGTCTAAACTATACATCCCCAATTGCTAACATTATCTATGATCCATGGGGATTATTCATTTCTGTTGTTATCCATGAATAACATATTTTGTAACATATTTTGTAGTGTTTTTTATGGGTGTTGTAAGCACAAATAAAATGACTATTGAAAAATGTAAGTCCTATAGGATAGAGTTTCTCTTGAGTTTTTATACTCAGAAATTATCAATAGGTGAAGATATAGATGAGGTCTATATGATTGTAAAGAATTTCATTTCTCTTTTATAATGAATTGCAATATTTTTTCCTTGGAAAAAAAACTAAATATGACTACGGATTTCAAACCAATTTCCCTTTTTTTCTCTTGTATTTAATCCAACCAACCCCTTATTTGGGTATTGATGGGGTATTTAACACCATTACCCACGGTGTTGCAATGGATGATACTATGGTTGGATACCTTTCCCAATCTAAATAGTTTTATTTATGTCACCTCTTCCCTTTCCCATGAGAGTCTTACGACATTGAAACTAGTACAAGAGAAGTTTCCTTCAGAATGATAACCATATTAGTGTCTCCATCATGTCTATGCCAATATGAAATAATATTAGTGACCAAATTTTTTGATGTAGGTAATGTTGAAGTCATCTTGGATTCCACCCAATGGTGTCCCATCTTTGAATCTTTCCATTAGGAAGGCTTATTTTCTTTCCCTTTGGTAGGATGTGAATATTTTTCCATTAGACACAAGGCCTCCACATGCATGCTTTCAAAACAAATTTTGCATGGGAAAACAATGTTTGCAGAGTCGAAAATATTGTTTCCAACTTTTGTCTATGCTCTTTGATGCAATTTGGAAAGAATGAGTGGTCATGAATAAATGCAAAAATATATCCAAGCACATCTATTATAAATATTACTGTTAGTTTTTGCAGTGATGGTAATGAACCTACCCAAAGAATTTCCAATGGCTCTAAGAGTCTCGATATCACAATATTATAATAGTATACTAGGCAAGTAAACCCATATCAAGGCCTCCACCAATAATTTCATATGTGGATTAAATTTAGAGTGCCATCACTTCTAAAGAGATCTGCAACCTCCATAAACTAGGGTGCTTTGATAAAAACTCTTTTATTTTTCCATCCTCTTAAACAAATTATAAGATGAAGAAACCTTTTCACAATTTGGTGGATGCACCCTCCATAAACTAGGGTGCTTTGATTAAAACTCTTTTATTTTCCATCCTCTTAAACAAATTATAAGATGAAGAAACCTTTTCACAATTTGGTGGATGCGGATTGTGTCTAGCATGGGGGATCTGCAATTCAATTCTATCTATAATTGGATTTTTTTTCAACAAGGGGCAAAGACTATATAAATTGCAATTCAAGGCATGTGGCAATAAATGCGTTCCTTCCTCATTACAAACACAAGGGTGTCAATGATGAAAAACTTGAACCTTCCTGAAATAAATATCAACACTTCACTTTCACTAACCCAACATTAACACATGAAAAAAATACAATTTATTTTTTATCTTTAAATTTGTATAATAAAATAACCTTAAATTCATTAATACTTTATAAGTTAAATTTATTTTTTTCACAAAAATAGAGCAACAAATAATCAACGTACATGTTTTGATTGAGTTGAAAAGTCCACATGAGTTGGCTTGGACATGTTCTAATTTTGAACCCATGTTATGTGTACTTTTCCATGAAAATTTCAAGGAAGTGAAAAAATTAAATTATAAAACAAGATATTAAAGAGATGCAACTTCAAACAAGAAGATAACCAACTGGTAGGGTAGGGAATCTTATATTTTCAATTTCATTTGTGTACCTTTAAGTTGTGGCCTCAATGTGTTGGTTATTTAAACTTCACTTAAACTTATTTCAATATTTAATTAATAAATAAAAATGTAAAAAATTACATTTTCATGAAAAAATATAAATAATAACTCAAATCAATAAATTAGATTTTTATTATGGCCAACTTAGAATTATGAAATATTTAAATGTTGTACATTTTCATTAATAAATCCCAATAGTATATATATATATATATATATATATCATGTACTAACATAACCATGACTATAATCACATCACATTAAAAAAAATGAAAATTAAAACTTCCCACCTCTCTCAAGCCTAGAATTCGCACTCCTTTTCCTCCTATTCTCATCAAACTATCGAACTCACCGTCGTTTTCTTGCAGCCCTAGATTTCATCTTTGATTTTTTGGAATCTATTCACACTCTCAAACTTACTGTCGTTTTCGTCCACCTCTCTCCATTGAAATTCTCTTCCCTATCCACAACATGAACAGGTACTTCGCATCCCATTGTACCGATACTTTCTTCACATCTGGGATTTTTGGTGGAACGTACTCTGGTAACACCGATGGGATAGTAAATTAAGCTTCCTCGATTGTTTCTATGGTCTCTTTCCTCTGTCGATCTTGTTGAAATTAATGGTGTTATGGAAATTGTGAAAGAGGAGGACTGGGAAGGTATAATTCTTGTTTAGGGTATGCCAGATAGGAATAATAATTAAGGTTACATTTGTGGTTTCCATCAGGGTTTTATGACATGGCACTGACTAAAAGAGGAGGCGAAAAAACAACTACTTGCAAACAATGGAGGCTTGAAGATCTTGTGCTCGTTAAGGTCAAGTGATTTCTGGCATGGCTCGCTAAGGTAGGCCATTCTACTTTTCATCCCTATTTGTTTTCCCTTATTTGATGTATGCGATGTATGTTGTTGTTGTTATTTGCATTTTCCACATCAAATTATATACCTCTTGTGCCCTGTTTTTGTTAGTTTTTCATCACATTAAGCTAGCATTATGATCTTAGGATCTTTTCACTGAGAGAATAACAAGTACATCAATAAAACATAAGCACATCACAAGAGACAAGAGAGACAAAGAGATTTTCCTCAGGGAAACCATAAAGGAGAAAACCCCGCAACTTCCTCTAAGATAGAATCAGCACCAAAACAGTAAGAGATCTCCCAAAACAGCAGTAGTCTTCTGTCTTCTGTCTAGTCCCAAAATTTCCTTCTGTTGGGCAATAGGGCAGACCCGAGTTTAATCCTTTTGTGTCGCACCAACAAAAGACCCACAGTGTTGGCCCTTTCGGCAACAACCTGCGCGCAGGTTGTAGTCTCACTCGAAACAGCTATGGGGTGCCACCGAATCAGGTTTCTGCAAGCAAAGAGGGGAATTACTGTACCTTAGCCTTTAATAACCTTATTAATCAACACTTATAAAGTTTTACCATTCATTCACATATAACTTCGTAGATAGATAAACAGTCGTGACTTGCTTAACCCACTACAGGGAATTCACAGCGAAGCTTAATATTAGCAGCGATCTAACTTATCAGATGTATACAGTTATTAATGCATAAAAGACAACATAACAGAAACAACACAAGAAACCACGACACCCAATATAACGTGGTTCACCCCCAGTGTAGGGGTTACGTCCACAAACTGTGTTTTATTCAACTTGCTACAAAACCACAGTTTGATCTACGCACTCAGCTGCAGATCCCTTCAGCCCTTAATAAGCCGTGCACACAGCAGCAGGCCCCTGCGCACACAGCTGCAAGTCTTTCCTCAATCTTCTTTACAAAACCCTCTGCGCACACAGCTGGGACTTAACCTTTTCTCACAAAATCAACCTTATCTTCACCTTAATCTTTCTTACATCATAAAACCTAACCTATCTTCTTTACACAAGCGCTTATTTATACTGCGCATTTTTACAAAACCATGGTCTTAAACCATGGGCACCCAAAACCCTAAACCCTGGACTTAGACCATGGGTTTATTACAAGAGGCTTTTACTCAACCCTGACACCCCTAAGACTATTTTGAGTCCCAACTCACGGAGTTAATCCCTCTTAAGGACCGATAGGGTGCGCGTCCCAACACCTTCTTCAGTAGTGCGCCACACTTGGGAGAGAAAGTGATGTATTTCACAAGTGATAAATAGAGAGACTCTCACTCTCTATTTATATTCATCTGTTCACTTGAATTGCATTTTCACACATAGGCTCAACCTAACAATTACTACTCGAGCCTACACCTTAATTAGTGTATAATAATTCGAGTGCCCCGAAACTGTGGGGACTTACCTAATGACTTGATATGACTTGATTACATTATTAATCCTCCCAATTGGAACATCAGGGCATGAACACATGACTCAAATAGAAACATCCCGGAATAAACATCGGGTTACAATACATAAGATACATAGAAGAATACATTCTGAAGTTACATATACATCAACACTCCCTCTTAACTAGGAAGGTATTCTTTCGACACAACTTTCAGCACTGGTCTTCTTCTCTGTATCAGCTGGATCATCTCGTATTCAAGTCATCTTCGTCTTCAAGTCATCTTCGTCTTCAAGTCATCTTTGTCTTCAAGTCATCTTCACTGGATCTGGATCATCTCTCGATATGGATCATCATAGAACATCATCACTGGATCTGGATCATCTCTCGATCTGGATCAACATAAAACATCATCACTGGATCTAGATCATCTCTCAATCTAGATCAACATCATTGGACTAGATCTGGACCATCACTCGATCTGGATCATCACTGCTGGATCATCATTACTGGATCTGGATCATCACTCGATCTGGATCAACACTGGTGCTATCTCATGATTCTTCTCATCATAGGAAGTTCTACAGAGCCAGCCCTTTTTCATGTTGGTTGTAGGCCTACCCTCATGTAGGTCTTCGCTCAGCACTTACATCTAACCTGCTCGTCAGAAAGGCACGCCCAGCACTCACATCTGATCATGTAGTAAACTACAATCCCATCAGAAAGGCCCAACACTCACATTCACCAACATGATGGGACACACCTACTATCATCTGTGAAATGGCTCAGCACTTACAACCACCAGCATGATAGGACACACCTACTATCATCTGTGGAAAGGCACAGCGCTCACATCCACCAGCACGGTAGGACACACCTACTACCATCTGTGGAAAGGCTCAGCACTTATAATCACCAGCATGGTAGGACACACCTACTACCATCTGTGAAAAGGCTCCGCACTTACAATCACCAGCATGGTAGGACACACCTACTACCATCTGTGAAATGGCACTACACTTACATTCACCAGCATGATAGGACACACCTACTATCATCTGTGAAATGGCACAGCACTTACAGTCACCAGCATGATAGGACACACCTACTATCATCTATGACAAGGCTCAGCACTTACATCCATCCAGGCGGGAACACATCCTTCTCACAATGATGGAAGGGCATGCACTCATATCTGATCATGAGGGGAACACATCCCAGCAATCATATCAGATTGGCCCCCAGTCCTCCTCGACTGAGCTACCTGGTAACTGACCAGGCGCCTCCATTCTTCTAGAGAATGGCAGTTGCCCTTACATCCAACCTGCTCGTCGGAATAGCCAACACTCACATCTGACATGGAAGGAACTTAATCCTTTAGCCATGAACAGAATGGTTCAGCCATTACATTTGATCAAGTGGGAACACATCCCTCTATCACATCAGAATGGCTACTCAGTTCTTATACTGAGTGTTCCTGGTAACTGACCAGGTGCCTCCATTCCTAGAATGGAAATTTCTCTTACATCTATCCTGCTCGACAGAATGGCCAGCACTCATATCTGACATGGAAGGGAGAAACCCTACCACCATGACAAAATGGCTCAACCCTTATATCTGACCTACTTGTCAGAATGGCTATGGATCTCAGCACTCATATCTAACATGGAAGGAACCAATCCTCTCACCATGACAGAATGGCTCAACCCTTATATCTGACCTACTTGTCAGAATGGCTATGGATCTCAGCACTCATATCTAACATGGAAGGAACCAATCCTCTCACCATGACAGAATGGCTCAGCCCTTACATCTGACTATGGAAGGAACCAATCCTCTCACCATGTCAGAATGGCTATGGGTCTCATCAATTTCTCTGGGAGGAAGCCTCGATCTGGAGAACACCAAGTCTCTCTCTGAAGTACTCGAACTTCAGCCTAGCCAATGGATTCGTCAATACATGAGCTATCTGTTCCTCCATCGCAACATATAGGAGCTTCACTGCTCCTCTCTGCACCATATCCCTGATATAGTGATACTTGATCTCGATATGCTTCGACCTGTCATGAAACACTGGATTCTCTGACAACTTCACACAACTCTGGTTGTCATAATGTATACAAGTAGCATCTAATTGGAGATCAAATATATCAGACAGTAGCTTCCGCAGCCATACTACCTCACAACTAGCTGAACAAGTTGCGACATACTCTGCTTCAGCTGTACTCAGTGCCACACAGGATTGCTTCCTGCTAAACCAAGAGATCACACCTGATCCCATACTGAAGCAACATCCCGAAGTACTCTTCCTGTTGACGGCACTGCTTGCCCAATCTGAATCAACATAACCCTCCAGGTTAATCTTCTGATTCGCATCGTACTTGAGCCCATAATCAATTGTACCCTTCAGGTACCTCAGAATATGCTTTGCAGCAATCAAGTGAACACTTCTCGGATCTATCAAGTACTGGCCCAAGGTGTTCACAGCAAAGCAAGTGTCTGGTCTCGTCAGGTACATCAATGACCCAATCATCTGACGATACATTGTAGCATCAATCGAATCTGACGAAGCATCACTCAATAGCTTCAGGTTCGAAGCCATAGGTGTGGTCATGCAGTCCATCATCCTGAATCTCTTCAGGATCTCTACTGCATACTTCCCTTGTCCAAGGAAGATCCCATCTGTACTCTGCCACACCTCCATGCCTAGAACCATAGTGCATCGACACATAACAGGAGCATCACTGGTCTTCTGTCTTCAACCTTGAAGCAAAGGTTGAAATCCACTTTACTCTTAGTATAGCCTAGAATCATCAGTAATCTTCCCATCCTGTCGTACCATGTCGAACCTCAGGATCTTCTGCAATCACTCCCTCTGAAGTGGAGCATCATACTCCCTCTGTCTTCTGTACTCTATGCACTAAAACATTCTGTACTGGAGTGACAAGTAGTATCCATCTAGGATCACTGGATACTAAGATCCTCTATCTTGAACTTCTTCCAAAGTTCATCTTGCACCCATCTGTGAGCTTGTCATCCTCTATCAACCTTGTAGCAAAGGTTAAGATATTCATCAAGCTCATCATGTATGCGTTATCCCATGGGTGTCTTCTGAACTCGTACAAAGCCTTCTTTCATTTGCACACATGATTATGCATGTCATGTGACTTCACTTCTATTAGCGGTAAATGTTTCTTTGTATACTATGCCTTCTCTTCATGAGAATCCTCATGCTACGAATCTTGCTTTGTATCCCACGATGTTTCCATCTACTGCATGATGGAACTATGAACTTCTCTCCAGGTCTCGATACTACGCTCGGACATCATTCTTCTTGAACTGATCTTCCCTTTCTTCTTGGTGGCTGGAAGGTTCTGCATCAATGATGTCACTGTACTCATCATATTATTCTTTGTCTTTGAACTGTTGTCACTTGTTCTTCGGAACAAGTCTTCATTCTTCTTTTCTTGTAGGCGATTATCTATGCGATCTTTCCTACAAGTCAAATGCAATTGTATGGTTAGAAACATTTCATAAGGAATATTTATATTGGCAAACACTTATGCATAAATATATGATCATGCAACTACTTTAGCCAATACAACATTCATCCATATCTCATTGAAACTTTCTAGATGCCTTCCATCTCTACCAGGACAAGATTGAGATTGTGCACTAATCCAATATGTCAGCAAAGAGGTTGCATTCTAGATAAGTAGCAATGGAGAATTTGTATAGCCCCATGAGCTACTTACCCATCACATGCATATTAGTAGTATTCTATCATTAATGCAAACATCCTATCATGCATAATATAATAACTGAATATAAACAAATGCATAACAAAATAATATAATGAAATGAGAATTGAATACTTATCTTTATTTGTTTCGAGGGTAGACTCCTTCTTGAGCCTTCAGCTTCATCGTCTTCTTCATTCATAATAGCATCGTTTCTTATCCAAAAGCTAAGGTGGATAAGAATTTCTTCAAGAGTTGAGTTCTTCATATTCCTCATTGATTGAGGGATCTTCTTTGGATGGCGATATCTTGATCTTCAATTCCTCCCATATTCTCTTCTATTCCTATGATTCAAGCTTCTTCTTCTTCCCAAAGTTTGCTGAAAGCAAT
>LPNX010023453.1:0-24344 GCA_001517045.1 Pseudotsuga menziesii | reverse complement strand
ACAATACTTCTTTCATTGTTAGAGACTTACCAGAGTCTAGCTTGTATGAAGATTCCCCACTACCTGTTATTGGATATTGGTAGTCATCTCCTAGTTTCACTTTGTGAGGTGATTCATGTTCTGACAGTCTTACAAAGGATTCCTTGAATCCCGTCATATGTTTGGAAGCCCCATTGTCTATAAGCCAATCATCACTTCCATGAGTAATGTTACCTATGAGAGCTGATATCAGAACATATTCATCCTTGCTTGAAGAATCTTCACTTTCATATCTGGATCTCTTTCTGGATGGTTCATCATCCTCTGCAGCATGAGCATGATGTCTTCTTTGGCCTTGACCAAGTTCTTCTTGTGAAAGGATTCTAACCTCGTCTCCCTCTGAAACTGGAACCTCTATACTCAGGTAGGTGTCCAATCCCGTTTCTTCAGAGAGATCAGATACTTCCAGGCTTGGAAGTTGTCAACTTCCCCAAGCTTGTCACCAAGCTGATGTGATATATCATATTGAAATGAGAACCTCAAATGGAAATAGCAAAGGATTAGATCTTACCGATTTGAGGTGTCCGTCCTTGTCCCGAAGTTCGCTGATCTAGGGTTTGTCGCAGAAACCCTAATTTTCAAAATTTGGAAACTTTCAGATATTATTGGACAAACAGATATATCTCTTCAAATGGATCTATCCAATGTACTCCTTTTCTAAAAACAGTGGAGGGAAGCTCCCGAAAAAGGAAGCCCTAATTTTCTGATTTCTTTTGCAGAAATGCCTGTTACTGTTTCTGTGATATATCCGAAATTAATAATTATCTATGTCTGAAATTTTTCAATAAGGTAACCTCTCATGTCCCTGATCCAACACCATAGGTTTCATCAAAATTGGTTTCACCATTTTGGATTTATGATCCTTTTCCCAAGGTGACCTGTTACAGGACTGTTCAGAACATCGAAGTTGTACGGAATGCCACATGTCACTGGTTCATCTTATGAGTATGATATTCGGACCACCAAAATTAAATTCCGTGCCCTTTCTGGAACATCTTCAGGAATTCCATTTGGACCTCTGTAGCTCAATATATTGCAGATCTCCCCAGATGTCCTGTTTAGGGATGAATTCTGGAAGAGGCTCGAACCCTAACTTGAAAAGATCATATCTCCTGGAGTATAACGAATCTGAGTCTGATTTTTGGATACAGGCTTCATAAAGATTTTATACTTCGAGATTGTAATTTTCATATTTTGAGACGTTTCCAATCTCAGAATATAGCGACTGTACCAAAACTTAGCAGTTTTAGTATTTAGGGTTTCTCCTAGCTCAGGGTCAAACTAGGGTTTGACTTTCCTTGAGTTTCACCCAACCAAATTTCTTGATCCAAGTCTCTAAACTTCGGTTTTGGTGAGGAGAACAATCCTATGCTGGTCTCACTCAAAAATTCCTCTTCTGTAGAAAGCCCTAATTTCCTCATCGAAACTGAAAATGCTTGAAATTGAATTCCGCATCGACAGAAAGATGCACCCTTCAATGGAGAGTCATCCTAGCATACTTTTGCTGAAAATATGTGGAGGAAGATCCACAAAATAGGAAGCCCTAGTTCCTGTAGCTGCACAATGTCTTCTTCTCAGGTTGGCTCTGATTCCATGTTAGTTTTTCATCACATTAAGCTAGCATTATGATCTTAGGATCTTTTCACTGAGAGAATAACAAGTACAGCAATAAAACATAAGCACATCACAAGAGACAAGAGACACAAAGAGATTTTCCTCGGAGAAACCATAAAGGAGAAAACCCCGCAACTTCCTCTAAGATAGAATCAGCACCAAAACAGTAAGAGATCTCCCAAAACAGCAGTAGTCTTTTGTCTTCTGTCTAGTCCCAAAATTTCCTTCTTCAGTAGTGCACCACACTTGGGAGAGCAAGTGATGTATTTCACAAGTGATAAATAGAGAGACTCTCACTCTTTATTTATATTCATCTGTTCACTTGAATTGCATTTTCACACGTATGCTCAACCTAACAATTACTACTCGAGCCTACACCTTAATTAGTGTATAATAACCCGAGTGCCTCGAAACTGTAGGGACTTACCTAATGACTTGATATGACTTGATTACATTATTAATCCTCCCGATCGGAACATCGGGGCATGACCACATGACTCAAATAGAAACATCCCGGAATAAACATCGGGTTACAATACATAAGATACATAGAAGAATACATTCTGAAGTTACATATACATCAACAGTTTTAATACCCAATTGTCATCCAAGGGTTTGTGTGAATGTTTATATATTTTCATATTGTTTCATTTCCATTGTGCCGATTGCAATGGCTACCATCATCTTTTTCGATTTGCCAATATGTGTAGATATTTTCTTCTTAATCCTAGAATTGCAAAACTTGGTTGCTGCACGGGGATTCTCTAAAACCCTGCACGAGAAATCAAACCCTATATCATATATTATTCCATGCCCCCCAATAGTGAGAATCCCCCTTCCTTAATAATATTTTTATTTCTAAATGAAAAATACTTGAGCTTCCTACAGAAGGTCAAAAATCCATTGGGTCTACTTCTATTTTTGCATCCTCGGCTGTGGGATAAAAGATCAAAGCTGCAACGATGATGTGTGGGATGAGAAGTAGAACAAATTTACCATTAAAATATTTGAGAATCTCGGTGTAGTGGGCCAGGTGCTCTCCCCCCTTTTTATGCATTTCTTTGGGAAACCCGGTCGAGTATCAAAGTTGAGTCTCCAAGCCCATCTGAGTAACTGGGGCACTATTATTCATTTCCCCCTCTATATGCATTTCTTTGAGAGACCCGGTCGAGTATCAAAGTTGAGTCTCCAAGCCCATTTGAGTAACCGTGGCACTGTTATTCATTTCCCCCTCTATAAATCTCTGTTTCAGCTCCTTGGAAAATGTATGGAATTTCCTTATATTATGGAGAGTCCTTGAGGTGACCTTTTTTTTATTGGCTAGATGCATTTAAGGTAAGGTATCCAGATAAGAGACTTTGTTTTTAGCACTTCCTGGTAAAGGTGGCTAGATGCATAGTTTGTGCTTACTGCTTCCTAGAAAAGGAGATATTAGTGTTTAAACCCAAGCGATGGATGCAAGTTTTTTTTTTTTGGTGTTTAAACCCAACCTTTTTGCTGGGCTAATTAATAGAAAAGCTATAAATTCATTGAAATGTCCTTCCATTCCCAGCTTTCCAAGGGGATTTTAAATGATAAGCGGTCTTGCCGGGGAATCGGTAGCACAAAGACAAGTAGAGTACCAAGAGGCGATAAATTGATGTTCCAGATGTTCAAATCCTAGTTCGAGGAAATCACTTAACTAAACTCATCTCATCCACCTACCCCATTCAGTCGAATAAACATGCATGCATGCATCGACGCATTGAACTAATTACATCTTTATCTTTTTCCTTATAACAAGGGGAGGCTTGGAACCGCTTCAGTTTATGTTTATTATTTCTACTCCTTCTCAACCAAGCAAGCCACATCCATCGAAAGCGATAACCAACCCAATTGATGGATGCAAGTTTGTGTTTTTTAAGGTGGAAATTGCTTTTGTCTAGGTCCAAGAGGATTACAATTGGCCCACAAGCGGCCTATTTTTATCAATGTGATTTCCCTTAAAAGTTTGAATCAGTAATTACAACTAATTTTCATTTGGCTAAGTGCATACTCTTATGTCCTAATCACCCAGGACTTGCACCTGGAATTTAACATGACGAGTAGACTGATATTCCACTGTTGAAATACAACAAAGTAGAAATGTCAAAAGCATCTGTTAACAGAAAAGAAAAAAAATTGCAGGTGTTAGATGATGTACACAACTAAATTGAGAAACCATCTAAAATCAATTGATGGTTCATCTATAAATTCAAAATTCAGGATCATTTTGAAAAGATTTGAAAGATTCAATTAACGTCTTGCAATCATTTTACTTCAACTTCACTTGACAAATCGGTGCATCCTATATAACTAGCAGTAATCTTGGCAATGCTGAGAAACACCTTCAAAATACCTCTCTCTGCACTAGTTCTCCAAGAAGATGAGACCATCCATAGAAGCCAATCAAAATGATCACGACTTGATTTACAATGATGGCTTATAAGGCTGTGGCCTTAATATTCTAAACAAGCCTTAATATTCTAAACAAGTAATCACGTATGTCTGGTGGTAAGCATTCTATAAGAGAAGGGTAGTTGCACATAAAATTGATTATATAAATTTAGATAGATCCTGAAAAGTGCCTGGCTCCCACAGATCTCAGTGCTGAGGCTAGCCAATATCATAACAAAAAGGAAAAACTGAAATGAAATAGAAAAATACATGTGCAATAGAATATTCACACAAATGTTCGAGGCCTTCTAAAATATATTGATTAGCAGCTCTCAGAAGGTCTTGTGAAATATCTGTTGTCATCTCTACTATACTAGTGTATATAAATATGACACCAGTATGCCATCAGAATCGTCAAACATTCTTGGATAAAACATATTTGAGTTTTAACATGTCATAGTTTCTTTCATTTCAGCTTGAACTCTTTATAACAGGAATGAATCCTTCGTTATTTCCATAAGCAACACATAACACATAGAAGAAAAAATAAGAATTATTTCATTATTAGTTCAAAGACTTCTCAGGTTATATTTGGAATTTCAATATCCTTTTCCTCTTTTTCATGTTGAAGGTTCACAAATTTATCCCCAAACAATTTCTAGTTGTTGTTTCAAGCCACAAAAATTAACATGTTTGACAATATCTAATTCTAGGGTAAATAATGCAGTCTACAATAACTACAAATTATATCACTTGAATTTTATAGGAATCAGAAAATGAGAGACAATTCCAGAACATTCGATAACTTATAATACTCCAATTCCCATGCTCCTTTCTGCTGAATTAATTATGTTTTTGGGAAATTAAAAGACAATAAACTTTTTCAAGATTAGAAAGATTCGTTCCTTTTACCCGATCTTAAGTTTTAGAAAGATTCACCCGATCTTAAGTTTTTGTACTTTTTCAAGATTAGAAAGATTCCTTCCTTTCACCTGATCTTAAGTTTGATTCTCGTGTGTTAAAAGATATAGCTATGGCTCCTTCTCCCTAAGCATAGGCCCCTTAAAACTAAAGCACCTTATGCGTAAACGTTGGGATAAAATGTTTCTCAGACTGAAAAGCATTGAGTTTCTGGCTTTTATCCCTTATCTACAATGCTATAGCTTCCCTACGAATGGCATAAACTCGAGGTAATAACCAGGACTCATCAGATAGAATAAGATTCACTCTTTATTTTATTTGTTGTCCAGCCCGACCTACTTTACTTTTAGATAAAAACACCCTAAAATTTTAAAAAACAATTATATTGAATAATTTTATTTAAATAACATTTAAATTTAATTATAAAAAAGAATATTTTTATTTTAAAAACCCCTTTAAAACTTTTAAACCTAGGTCTTATACTAATTTATTTTAATATCAATTATATTATTTTAAACATACTAGCTAACTAAAAAATATTTTATAAAAAACATTTATAGTTAATGATTTTACAACATTTAAAACTAAACTTAAAAATTTTAAAACTTTTTTAAACTTTTCTTTGTTATAACATTAATAAAAATGGTTAGAATTAAAAAGGCTTTAAACATTAAAAACTAAATATGAAATTTAGGTTTGTTTACTTGGTAATTTATTTCATAATTTAAAAAGGTAAATCATAAAATCAAAACAATAACATTTTTTGATAACTTTAATAAAAAAACTTTATTAAGAATATTTATAAACTTAGAGACAACTATTTTAGGTTAAAAAACCTTAAATTAATAATAATTTTTACAAAACCTATCTTCACTTTAATAATATAAAAATTCAAACCAAACCAACATAATTAAAAATTTTAATTTTTTTTTAAATAATAAAAACTTATCGAATAAGAATTCTCTATGAAACACAAAAATTCCATATTTAAAAGATTTTGGGAAAATATTATTCTTCACCAAGCTTCTATTGGTGTCCTGAATATTATCTCACAGTAGAGATCAGAACGTCAAGAAAAACAAATATCTGAATGTAGTTCCACACTGCCCACCCTAATATTCATTAATTAAAGTTCATTATAACGTGTGAAAGTTCATTATAACGTGCTCGAAGGGTGCGAATCCAGTCTCCCTTAGTAGGAGGGGGAGGGAATTGAAACAGTTTTTACATTTTCCTAAGTTCTCTTGTTAAGTCTTAACACTTAGTTCTCCTTCACTGAAGTTGTATTATGCAAGCATTCGTTAGAGTAAGGTAATAGATTTGGCTACACCCACCTATGGGGATGAACCATCAGATATAGACTGGGCAAAGCTTGATGTATTTATAATTGTTCCCAACAAATCTTAATTGATTTATTAACTTACTCACTTTGAATAAACTTTTACTTGCCTCATAGAATTTGGTACGCTTCATAGACTTTGACTGATCACACTTAGTTAAACCAATAAGTTATTGTTTATTAAGCGTGCATTTAAACCAAAATTAAGTTACCAACCTTTGGTTGAGTGAATAACATCTACCTTTTTTGCTAACATGATCACTCTTGCGAATGATGGCAACCCATTCACCCTCAAATTCTTGAAGGTGGCTAGATCTGTCGTAAATTAGAGGTTACTTAAAGACTTATAGAAAGCCCTGTATTTTGTCTTCCCCTCATTTTGATCTGATATTTAAAGGTTATTTTTTTATTCTTTACTTGACGTGATGCCTACTTCTTTTCCATTTGTGAAAAGATTAGACTACTTACCTAAACGTCATCATGAATAGGGCAGATAGGTAGATTTATTGGAGGGTAAGAGCTCTTTTTCCTTCCAATGATTGAATGATTTGCCACAAGGGAAAGGTGATAGGTTGGATATCTATCAATGAAAAGTATGTTCATCTCTTAGCTCCTGTCCCACCTTTGACCCTCCCCTTCGATCTATGGTCAATCACACTATGCTATTTTCAATTCAATCCATAGGTGCAACTGGAAAGTCCATCCATATCAGAGTGAGCTGGGCCTTGTCTATTTCCTGAAGACTCCTTCAAAGAGATCAAACAACACATTCATTTAATCCTTGGCACCTACAAACTGAATAAAAAACTGTCTCAAAGGAAGCTGCTCAATATAGATCTACACAAGATTACACTATCCCATATCTCACTCGAATGAAGAAGGCACCTAAAAACCATGGAATTTACTATATCTATATTTCTCTAAAAAAGGAAGGATCAGGTGAGATTTTCAAAAGAATAATTCTTATTTCACAAACAACAAATATGCTGACCCACTCTCATCTGTTGGACATCTCTATCTCTTCTCTCAGCGTCTATTGGGAATGATGGGTACTCATGTGATGAATAAGAATGCCAAAAACATAAACTCATTTATTTATTTTAAGAGGGATAATTAGGGCTCCCCATTCTTAACCCATGGTAGCCAATAAAAACATCTGGTATTCTTACAATGCATGGATTGTTATAATCCTAGGTGAGATAAATTGTGGATCTAGTAGAAGATAAACATGTAAACCAGGTAGGAGGTGTAATAGAAGACTCTTTCACTCTGGATAATGGCTAGCTACTGCTGAATATTAATGGCTAAAGCTTCTACATGCTAGAATGAAGGGAAAAGTTAGATTTTTCGATAAATTAAAGGAGTACAATAAGGTTAGAAGTAAAACATAACAAAAGCATTCAAGTTATATTGGTTGGTCATGGAGGCGAGTACACTTCAAACGAGTCTACCCAATTTTGCATCAAATAGGAGCACCCTAGTCTTGAAACCTTGCTTATGATGAAATCACCTTAGAGATTGTCATGCATTTATTTTTTGAGGATGCGCCTAGACTACATGTGTCTTGTAGGTTTCTTGAGTGGATTAGGTCCAATTTATGTTGTAAAATTAAAGAAATCCATGGTTAGGCTTGACAAAAAACCTGTAAAGAAGAAACCTGGGATGAAAGGTCCATTCTGCTACTGGAAACCATGAACCTTAGGCCTATGGAACTTCTTCAATGATGGGGCAAGCCCATCGTTCTTCTTGCGACCTGGTGGCATCTTTTGGAGCCGTTTCCACTATTTGTTGTTGCTAATCAGGCATCGACTAGACATTTCCCACAAGCGCTTGAAGAGAGGCTCAATTGTCGAGGGGATGGGGAATGGAGGAGCTTGAGGAGCCATTGTTGTGCACCCGGTCGTGATCCCACTGCCACCTCCCCAATGACTAGCGAGAACCAAACGCCTAGTAGCAATTCCACTACCACCACCTCCCCAATCACGACCACCACCATTCAGACCGCCATGGTTAGAAATTCCTGCAGTTTCCTTCCATGAAAACGAGTTATCCATGGCTGTGAGTTGAGCGTATATCTTAGCAATTTTGGTTTTCACAGCAAGGATGGAGTTGCGAGCGTCAGATCATTTGCTGAGCATGTCTTCAACCAAATTGTATAACATGTTTTTCATGATCCAGTAATGGTTTATCTGGCTACCATCTTGGTCGGTTGCTAGATTTTGGTTCAGGACACGATCTTCCCAAGCTTCCACAAGGATGTGAACCTGAGAAGAGATGTGGGGTTCATAGTTGACCGCGACTTGGAGGCTACAAGCACACTGTGCTTTTCCTTTTCTTGAGCTTTCCCTTCTCAGTGTACCTCGTTGGTGCAACATGGCGACATGTCTACACCTACGTGTTCTAAACTTAATAGATTGAGAGATGCTGAAGAAAATGAACCAGAGATCCACCGCTCACATAGAGAGCCCGACTATGTGAAAATCTGAGCGGAGACCACACAAAATTTCGAAATTAATTTCCATGGAATTCATATCTGCCTTCCCCCCTGCCATGGTACTCGCGCGCAATGAATTCTATAGTAGATCCATGAAGGCTAAGAGGTAAATAGGTCGTCGCCAACCCACGTCACAGGTTCCAAAGAGTCAGATCGAGCTTCTCCCATGCGCGATGGATGTCGAAGGTTCTGGAGGCATGTGGAATCAAGGTTGATGGATGGGTCGAGATCTTGCTAGTCGCCACATGGAATGTGCATATGGCGAGGCAGGACGTGTCGCCGCTCCTCACACTAGTCACCCGCATCCAGTATAGAGAAGAGGAATGTTGTTCTACAAGATATTGTAAATTTGTATCACACATGGATCTTTTGTTTTTTAATTTATATGTTTTTTTATCATATGCATGTGCAACTATGCATAAATTATGTTATTCACTTTAGAAACTATTCATGTAATATGTTCTTATGAGGTACAAAGTGACCATGTAATATGTAATATGTTCTTTTTCCACTCCCAAATTTGGGATTTATACCTGCTTTCCCTCTTTTTTCCAGTAGTCCTCCATCAGCACCCAACTGGACCTTTTAGATTCATAGAATGTCTATGTTTTGTAGAAAAATAGAGTCATTTTATGCAACTGGTCTTCACTACGTGCCTCAATTTGTTAATATGAAGTGATCATAAACTCTTTATTTGTTTGTCTATCCACAGCGCTGATAATATCTTAGTTTATAGGCTTGGCTAAACTTAGATTACATACCCTAATAACATATTATTGCAAGATTTATCTAAAATTTAGTTCACACGTCTTAATAACATCTTATTTTAAATATTCATCTAAATTTAGATTGCATGCCCTACTAAGATATCATTTTAATGTTTTAGCCGAAATTTTACCTTGCATACCCTAATTACATCTTTATATTTAAGGATTTGGTTAATTTTTAGCTTTAATGGCTTAATACGTTCATATTTTAAAGATTTAGGTAATAAGATAGCCTATAGATCCTAATAACATCTCATTTTAAACATTTGGTTAAATTTACCCTACACACTCTAGTAAGATAGTATTTTAAAAACTTAGCTAAAATTTTAGGTTGCATATCCTAATAACATCTTATTTAATGAAATTAAATTGTTCGTGTGCTTCGACTCGTATTTGTTTTGTGCTCAATACTGATATAATCTCCATTCATGGCTTCCCCAAGGATGCAGAAGTGGCCCCCCCTCCCAATCCACTTCTTTGAAGAAGTTTGTTGCAGCCTTAGAAAAGGTGGCCAGGGCTTCACATTTAAACTGGTCAAGGTTTGTCAAAATATGTAAAAGTGCCAAAACTCAAGGTTTATGTGGATGCTCCAAAGAAGAGATTTTTACTCTATCTTGGGCAAGTACTATTGGAAAAAATTTAAACTTTACAAGGGCCTGATCCAACACAAAAACCATTGAGGGAATGATCTAGAAGTAGTGTAATCCCCATCTCAAAGTTGTATTCCACTTCTATTTCGGTGGAAGAGGTTATTTTTCCTTTCATTTTCAGCTAAACAACAACAAGACTGTGTGTTTCACAATGGACCATGGTTTATGAGCTTATGTTGCATTTATCTCAGTAGTTGGTCTCTGTATTTCGATCCAAAAGACGAAGTCCAACAAATATCACCATTTAGATCCACCTCCCTCACCTTCCTCTCATCATCTCGGACCCCAAAACCTTGGAGGCCACTCCAAACTCTATAGGGAAATGTTTTCACAGAGTCGATACTAATGCTAGTATGTATGTTAGTTCTTGTATTTCAGTTCAAGGGCTTCTAGAAGCGATTGTGTTGTAGGTAGATAACAAATCCCATATTTAGAAGTTATATTATGATCACGTTCTATTTAAATGTATGGGTTTCCATGAATATGGGTATTTTGCAAAAGACTTCCCACTGAATATGGAAATTTTGCAAAATACTGCCCACTGTGGTGGTAAACAGAGTATGGTGGATATAAATAAGGATTAAACCACTTTAGAGTTGTTCCAATCAAGTCAGTCAAATTCCCATATCAATATTATATTAATGCTATGGATACAACATTGGATTTCGTTTTATCAATTAAACACGGGTTGCCATGCATGTCTTTGGCCCACGTTGTTTTGTTATATGCATTTCTCTTTCCATATAATACACATTTTCATTGTTTGACAAGTCATAATGATTGATGATATTTTTTAGGACAAACATAATTAGAACATTGCTATGAACATTATGTAAGCATTCCATATTGAATTAATTTTTGGATTTAGAGATGACTTGACCATCACAACCTTTTTATATAGAAGACACATTTTACTGTTTTCCATTTCTTGTTTATTTAGATGAGACCAAGACCTCAAATTTCTCTAAATTCCTTAATGATACGTTCGTGAGATGATGATTTAGGTTCATTATGGTATTCCTCTATCATTGCTTCATGAACTATTCTTTCTTTAGTTTATTCTCCTTTATTACGTTGTTAGGATTATAATATGTTTATATATTTAGTTTATGTCCTAATTTTGTGATCAACCCCATTTCAAATACAAAACAAACAACTTTGGAAGTGAGTGTATGGATGGAAGTATGCAAACATAATCTAGGTTTTTACAAGGGTTAGAAGGTCCACTAACATTCTAGAATACAAACTAATTTTTAAAAGGAGGGTATCTTTAGTCGTCATTGTTGTCTCCTTGAGGCTATTTAATGCAGTTAAAGTTGGACTTTAACATCGAACACTCAAGAAAAGAGAAGAGATGTAGAATTACATATTCATCGAGTTAATTGATACAATTTGTTATCATCTTTTCATTGTGGTTTAATTACTTACTCTACATGGACATCCCTAACTACCAATACTAAATGTTATTCATTAACTTGATTGCTCGCTAACACTCATGATAATTATTTCACATTAATACATAATATATATTGGATCCTAATATATTATTGAGCGTCACTTATTCTAGCACCTCGTCTTAATACTAAATACAATTTTTGTAACTCCCCTCAATATAAAATCCATAGTAACTAAGAGTAATTACAAAAGTTGAAAGGAATTCTTGTTCAGTCTTCAATAATGCAACACTTCTCTCATTTTTAATATCTAAACACTATATTATGCTGTATGATGTAGGTTGTGTTGGTAAAGAAATGTATGCAATTTCATATCAACCAAGTTTTGCATTGGGACATCAAAGGTAATTTCTTTATTTTATCAATATTTTTTCTTGTCTTTCTTTCATTATGAGATATGACTATTGAAACAAGTGTTTGAACATGGTATTTTATGATTTAAATATGATATTATCTGTCAATTGATAATAATGGGATTCTAAAGATTATGGATTTTTTCATGACAAGATCTTTCTGTAGTGACCAAAATGGAAACTTGACCAATAGAGTAATCACATTGCGATATAGGTAAGTGAAATATGACCTATTTTATGATCACAGCCAATTTTTTCTATATTATGAATGATTCCTTGTTTACAATGCAAAATCTAGATGGAATTTCTTTAGGGTGTTGATTTTGTGTTCTAATGTTATGTGTCCCCCCCTGGAGCTTCCATTTTTAGCTTTTTTGTTTCTTTATGCTAGAAACAGTAAGCTGATTGCCATTGAGTATTCCTCTGACATGGAAGGTTTTGAATTCATATTTAAATAGATGTTGCTCATATTCCTTAGGCAGTTATACACATTTCTAAGATCTTCACAATGACTATAGAGTAGAGTCCCACTACAATAAAAAATGGATTTAGCGTCTCTTTTTGCATCCATTTTTGCGTCTAGACCATCTTTTAGTGTATTTTTCTTCATTTTTTGGACAAAATGGTGCAATTTCATGGGTTGGTGCTATTTTAGGCATTATTTGCATCCTTGTTCTAAATCTGGCGCAAATTGTGACGTAATTTGCACTGGGTTTGGCACCTGGTTATGCGCCAGGTGTTGCCTCAGGTTTTGCGATAGGTTTTGAGCCTAGTTTTGCACCTAATTTTGCGCCTAGTTTGTACATATACTCTTTTGCGCCCCCTTTTACGTCTATGTTTGCTTCAACTTTTACGTCCTTGTTTTCATCCACTTTTGCATCCTTTTTTACATCCACTTTTGCATCCACTTCTGCTTCTATTTTTGCAAACCTTCCTACACCAAGTTTTGCATCAAATTTTACATCATGTTTTGAGTCTCGTTTTGCATCTCATTTTGTTTCAGCCAATTTTGCATCCACTTTGCATCTATTTTTTCATCCTCTTTTGCACCCACATTTTCATCCCTTTTTGCATCCCATTTTGCATCCATGTTTATGTCTTTTTTTGCATCTACTATTGCATCCGCTTTTGCATCCACTTTTGTCACGTCCCAATTCACACCCATTTTTGCGCCTACTTTTACACCCACTTTTGATTCAACTTTTGCATCCAAGTTTGCATCTTTTTTTGTATCCAATTTTACATCAGTTATTGCATCCCTTTATGCATCCACTTTTTCATTGGGTTCTGCGTTGGGTGTTACAACTAATTTTGCATCTACTTTTGTTGCATCCACTTTCACATCCAATTTTGTATCCAATTTTGCATCCAATTTTACATCCATGGTTGTATCCAATTTTGCGCCACTTTTTTCATCATGTTTTGCTTCCACGTTTGCATCATTTTTTGCATCCACTTTTGCATCACCTTTTGCATCCATTTTTGGTGCACCCCATTATGCACCCACTTTTGCACCTACTTTTGTTGCATCCATGTTTGCATCCATGTTTTTATCCACTTTTGCATCCAGTTTTACACCCAGATATTGAACATAACAATGAGGATAATGATTATGATATTGAGGATGGTTATGATGATGATGATAATGTTGTTGATAATGAGGAGAACGATCACAATGATCATGATGAGGATAATGAAAATGATGTCATTGGCAATGAAATGAATGATGATGATGGTGATGATGACAATGACAATGATGATGAATACAATGAGAATGATGATGTTTATTATCTTAAAAAATAAGTTGTTATTTGTCATGCATAAATTGTATGTGTCCTCCATGACCCTTTTCCACTAATCACATATTTTGGGTAGATGTTATTTCTTATTCCAAATATAATGATGAATAACTGATGAAAATGCCAATAATCATGATGATGATGATGTCAAGGACAATGGTGGTGATGATGATGTCAAGGACAACAGTGATGATGATGACATGAATGCTGATTATGCCGATGATTATGACTATTGTGATCATCATGGTGACAATGACAACGATGATGATGATGATCATCATCATCATCATTTTCACCATCTTCATCATAAAAAACATCATCACTGTCATTGTCATCTAGTTCATCATCGTCATCATCTAAAGCATATGGGATATGTTTACCATTTTAAGCATGCATAACAAGTGGGATACAGTTACAATTTTAAGCATGCATAACTTATAACTATGATTGAGCACATTTTAATCTTGGATCTTGTAGTGAAACCGGGTTTATTTACCTCTACCAACACTTTCTTATAAGGATCATCATCATCATCATCATTTCTCATGTCATTCTCATTTTCTAAGATGTTTTCTTTCCTCTCCTCCTTGTATACCCTTCTTTTTCTTTTATTCATTCTCATATCCCTTCTAGCTCCCTTATTCTGGCCTCTTAGGTTAATTTTCTTATTATTATCTTCTCATAAGTTAATCTTTAATTCCCCTTTCCCTATCATCAATTTGATTTTTAATTCCAATATTAATAGCATTCTAAAACCCTAATTTTGATCTTTGTCATTTTATATCCAACGATCATTCTATATATTTTATAATTTTCACTTGATACATAAGAAATGTTCTCCCTTAATCCGTTATAAGCTGGTTTCTTCCATTCTCTTGACTTTCATATTTTTAATATTTCCCTATGTTCCAGACTCATTCTAGTGTAATGCATAATCACAGGATTTGGTTGTGGCTCAACTATATCTCCTCATTAAATATACATTCAAGCAATAAATCCATTCATACACTTTCATTTCCACTCACTGATTGCAATGGCTATAGGCAATCTTTTTTTATTTGCCAATATGTGTTGATATTTTCTTCTTAATCCTATAATTGCAAAATCTGGTTGCTATACGAGGGTTTTCTGAAACCCTGCACGAGAAATCAAACCCTATATCAGATATTACTGTTTAAACCCAAGCGATGGATGCAAGCTTATGTTTTTTTGTGTTTAAACCCAAGCGATGGATGCAATTTTTTGTTTTTTAAGGTGGAAATTGCCTTGTGTCTAGCTCCAAGAGGATTACAATTCGCCCGAATTTGTCAGGCCCATAAGAAGCTTGTTTTTACCAATACGATGGCCCTTAAAAATCTAAATCAGTAATTACAACTATTTTTCATTTGGCTAAGTCCATACTCTTATGTCATAATCACCCAGGACTTGCACCCGAAATTTAACTTGATGAGTAGACTGATATTCCATTGCTAAAATACAATGAAGTAGAAATGTCAAAAGCATCTGTTAATAGAAAAAAAAATTGCAAGTGTTAGATGAGATACACAATTAAATTGAGAAACCATCAAATATCAATTGATGGCTCATCTCTGACTTCAAAATTCTGGATCATTTTGAAAAGATTTGAAAATGTATCAGTCAATTGACATCTCACAATCATTTCACTTCAATTTCACTTGACAAATTGGTGCATCCTACATAATTAGCAGTAATATTGGAAATGCTGAGAACCACCTTCAAAATATCCAAGTTTTATCCAATTCGTCAAGTCTTCCAAGTCCCAAGCCAGCTGAGTATTTGTCAAGTCCGAGTCTGACTACACTAATATTATGAGATGTTGTACATTATAATACATATTATTGCTGCTACATTAGATGTATTTATTGTTTAATGAGTATAGTTAGTAGTACCACCCATGGGTTGACGAGGGTAGTATATTTTTTATTTAATTGTACCATTGAACCAAGGTGGCTTTTGGTCTTTACAAGGACTTTTTCCCCCTTCTTTGAGTCCACCTTTGGCCACTTACACATGATCCATCGTCACCTCTTTCATTTCACCTCTATAATCATTTCACCATGAGGTGTCTCCATGGCTCCCCTAGTGCCTTGGGATTTGTTGTGTTATAGTAATTCCTGTGATAATTCAGAAAGCCCCCAGGCATGTTCCCTGAGGCTAACTGCTATTAAACAGGATGAAATACCATTGAACAAAGCTTATTTCCCCAAATCCAACAAAAGGATTGTTATCTATTGCTTCACCTAAAGACCTTATAAAGCACCAAATAAGCTAGCGACTCCACTAGTCAAAAAGAAGGAAGAAAAAGTCAAAGAAATCTCCAATAAAAATCAAAGCATCACAAAAAGAAAAGTAAAGGGATAAAATAAAAATAAAAAGGAAAATACCTCTAAATTCCCCAAAACCTCAAAGGCCGAATCAAAGGAGCTACGAAGATGAACCAGTGTACTGAATACAAGTCAAAGAACAAAAGAAAGGCCTCAAAGAATAAAATCAAGTCCCAATCTATAAATTTTCAGCTCATTCCCCAACCCAGTTTCATGCCAACATTTTCATTATTTAATTCCCAACCCAATTTGTCTTTAATGCTACAAATTAGTGGTTTTTCTCATAAACAAATTGGCAAAAACACTTGAAGAATTTTACAACTTTTATGAGCAGAAATTTATAAACACAGTCACGCCTTAAAATCAGACTCAATAATTTTTGGTCAAATTGACCCAGGTAAAACCCCAACCTCCCAGGAAAACATGTGAGAGAGAGTTTCTTTACTTCTTCAATCAACAATACAGTAAAAATAAAAATTACAGTCACAACGTATCTCAACTAGATGAGAAAATCTTCAGCCTGGAAAACAATGTTGCTACAGAAATTTATCTTCAAACATTTATTGTCTTCTAACCACCTTGATTTTCGTGCCGCTACACGACTGCATAGACAATCTGTACAGGATGATACCTCTATTTTTGTGCCAACAAGAACAACAAATAACCGCCTCGTAATTCATGCCCTTCTGGCCTAAAATCTGCGCCTAGTCTATGACAAAAAATCATTGTACAAAATAGTACATTATGTCCGCAATAAATGCCCGAATTGCAGCCTCGAAAATCATGGTTGGTATGGGTTTTCTGCTCCTCGATTTTCATGCAAATTAATGTTGTATGAATGCAGTGGGAAATGTGTCAATTCAATGCTGGACGGATTCTGGGAATTTGTGCCATTGCTCAATTTCTGGGAATTCGTGCCTCTGCTTTGAATTCTCTCTCTCTCTCAATTTCGACTTGCTCTCCAAAGCTCATGGAAACAATGAATGAACTCTCTTTCCTTTCCCTTGCCTTTCTAGTGTGTAATGAGGGTAGTTGAATGGACATCTAATCCAAGGGCCCACATTAGCTTAGATCAAAGGATAAGAAATAATGTGCACTTTATTTCTCTCCAAAAATAATTTCACTCAACTTAAAATTAAATATTTCCAAAGAGTCACTTTAATCACTAAAGTGAAATTAAATGCTCATCTCAAGTCATTTAATGCAAGGGGCATGTTATTTTCCCCTTTTAAGTGACTTGGGCAAAAAAAAATCACTAGGGGAAAAACTTCCTAGGTACAAAAATCAACACAATCATTGTCCCAATGCTAAAGAAAAATCAAGTGAAGAATAAGAAAACAGTGATAGGGTGACTTGGTAGGAATTTAAGGAAGAGTATCTCATAACCTTCATTCGCATGCCAAGGCACTTCCCTATTGTTTGCACCAACGGAGAAACTTACAAAAGATCTCTTATCCTACATCTTGAGTCAGTCAATGAACTAAAGCCTACTTCACTTGTCTAGCCTAGTCTAATCCATATATAATCCACCCCAAAGAGAAAATTTGTCCTTGTGAAATGCTCAGATGTTATCATGGTGTTAGTTAATTTGTAAATCATTTTTCACCTAAACTTATTTGAATATATTTGTGGTGTTGGCATATTATCATGTTTATCATGACTAACTATATGATGACTCACTTTGATGATCAATTGCATCTGTATGTAATTGTCCATGTGAGCAGCCTTTGTTGTTGGTCCACTAAGGACACTTTTGATCATAGAACAACTTCACTTCACAACTGCTGAGATATCATCATGTCTTCTTTAGAGCTATTGTGTACAATACTAGTTTGCCAATGGTATACCAATAGGGGCCTATTGTATATATTTACTTGTACACGGGATCTAATGATTCTAAGAACATATTTGGATACCCATTTGGCCACTTACTCAGGTTTATGCAATCAAATTGATCATTTATGCCTCAAATCAATCACTTCCAGAAAGGTGGTGGGTCTTTCCTTAGTGTTCTATAGTCCTAATTTCCATGAAGATGCATGAGATTTATATATTCAGTATTTGGATTCCAAATATACTGATGGATTTGAATACCCATTTGGCTTTACTCTCATCTCCCAAGGTTGCATGTAAAAACACTCTTTCAAATTGGTCAGATCTAGAAGGGTCATTCAATGTAGTGTCAAATTTCAATGAGCAGCCTGAAAACTTCACCAAGTGCATGGCTTGTGTTGATGCAAGAGTTGAGGACTTAGGGTTTGAGGACTCAAACCCTAGGATGGGAATGTACACTTGGTGGCTCACACTAGAGTTGTCTTGCCATGTACTTGTGCAAAATACAACATAGCTAGGGTTTGTAAACCCTAAGGAAGACAAGAATGCCACTATGAACAGCTTGTGTGATACAAGCTTGGTGCATCTGCGAATGAGGACTTGCCAATGTTGATGCTAATTTGTTGAAGATCTTTATGGAGTGACCAGCACTGCTTGGGAATGAATCCTAGCTAAGAGTTGGTGGTGAGGGTTTTCTTATGGTTTCCCTAGCTAAAGTTTCCTGGGTTTGACTTGCACCAGCTTTGTGATAAAATTGTTGTATGTACTTCAATTTTCTCCATATATATGAAGTTTCCAGCAGTCCAAATTTTGTGTACCTGCACATTTTATTTTTAACTTATGTTTATCAGTATCTTCATGCTTGAGTAGATTCAGCCCTAGTTATGCATGGTGATTTGATAAAACATTGAGTTGAATTGATCAAGTGATTTAGCACATATCTGAAAGGTAAAGGAGAAGACTTACCGCTGTAATAGATCTATAATTTGCTTGGGAAGTGTGCCCTAAGGGCTGTAACTTGTTAGCCTTGAAGTACACTTATTCAAAATTTATTTTAGTGGGAAGCTTGGCAAATTGGGTTGGACAGTAGTAAAATATTAGCTGATGTAATTTAATATTTCAGATTCAGCCCCAAGGCTGAAAGTTCACAAGAAACAAAACCAAGAAACCTTAAGATTGAGGTGAAATTTCTGAAGCATCATTAATTGCCCGATTCACAAAATTTCTACAGGAAAAATGTATAACCAAGCATCAATGCTCTGGATAGCAGAAGAATACAGACAGAAGACTTGAAGAGGTATAATTATTACAATATTAATACTAAGTATACATCTTGACTTCCCTCGACCACAATAGTTCAAAGTTGTTCAAAGGTACAAACAAACTTCAAGGAATTTTGTTGTGTCCCTAAACATAACAATTGTGTTGTGTAAATGAAATCATGATATCATATGTAAATGAGCTATTTTGCTTGCAAGCTCATAAATTTGTAACCTAGTCATAAAGTTAGGTCCCAAATGCTTAGAATGTTTTAAGATAAAATTTGTCCAAGGAAACTTATGTGAAAAAAGGCTTAAAAGAGATAAATAGTGTGCTTGATTCTAAAGGTGGGCCTAACTATCCCTTTCTGGTAACTTATTAATCAGGTTAGGGATTCTCTAATTTTTTTGAATATATTGGGATTCCCCCTAATCATGTATCCATTCTCTCTAATAATTCCATGAATGAAATCTAATTTTCTCTCTGAATATAGATCTCTTGAAGAACTCTGCGGTTTTGTAATAGTAGTACCATTTTGCTTAATAAGATGCTACAACTGGTATCATAATCAAGGTTTCAAAACCTCTACTTATGGTTATTCAAATGGTTTACTGCAGGGGCCATAGTTTTTGACAAACAGCTTGAATTGAAACCATACTAGTGCCATTTGAAAGAGACTTCCAATGGTTTCGATTGATATATTAATTAGTATATGTTGCACTTCTAAGTTCTACCCAATATCAATAAAGTTGCAACCTATTATATTTGACCTTTTAGAAGTGTTTTTTTTGTTAAAAGAACAGTAACATGACTTGTAAAAGGCATGTCTCTTCTTCCATACCACTGATTTAGATGATTCATAAGTGCTTTAGAAGAGAATAAAAAGAGAAAGCTTCAATTACAAATCATCTTTATTGGGAGCAGTTTTAAAAAGATATGAAAATTTAAATTTCAGGGCCTAAACCTAGTTTGCTGAAAATTAACTAGCATATGGTGAAATCTGTAATTATCAAAATATTTCTTGTTTGGTGATGGCTCAAAACCATCACACTGGATCCCAGATTCATAGAAATATATAGGGATTCAAGGGGGTAATTTGTAAACAATGAGAAAAGACATGGAAAGTCTAGATGAAAGAGATGATTTGAAATTCTATCTATCAATCCATGAACAATGTTATCAGAACTCGACTAGTCATCAAACCGGTGGAGCCCAAAATGTGAACTGGACCGAAAACTAGACTAGAACCAGAAAAAAAATGGTAGACTAAAAAATACATAAAATAATCATATTTTGTAAAAATACATATATATTCATGTCCATACATATGAATCCAAACCATTAATACACAAATATGCAAAGTTTCTCATATATATAGCAAGTAAAGGTGTTAAAAACCAAAATAGCACTAAGTGCAATACATCTCTGATGTTCCGAACCAAAATACATGGAGGCTCTAAATGGCCCCTACAATCAAAAAAATAAGCATAGTAGTGTATTAATGAATAACTATAAACTAATAACATGAAAACTAGGGCCTAATAATCCTCGATCGGAGTGGGATTCTAAGCCCCACTATATTCCCCTGGCCCTGAAGGTAAAACCTCTGGAAGTGGGTCCAAATGCAACCAAGAGAGGTCTTCATTTTTCACTAGTGGATTAGGGTTAGGTTGGATGCATTAGATTAGGGAATTTTAAGTTTTTTTTTTAATTTGAAATTTGTGGGTTCCCAAGCATTGTCATACGGCACAGTACGGACCGAACCAGTTCCATACAGAACTGGTCAAAACAGGTCGGTTCCGTCCCCAAGCATTGTCATATAGCATAGTGCGAACAGAACCAGTTCCGTACAGAACCTGTCAAAACAGGTCGGTTCGACAATTTTGGGTTAGTTCTATATAGAACCAACTGGTTCACTGGTTGTCTGAGCTCAACTTCCAGGTGAAGTGGATTGGACCCAGACCAGACCAGTCGGTTTTGCCAGAACCGGACCAGTTCTAATAACACTGTCCATGAATGAAATCTATTCATTTTCTATCTTAATAGAAATCTCTTGGGTAAGTCCAAATTTTCAAACCGTGTGTAAATTCCATCCTTGGGTATGTAAGTTGTTAAAATTCATCAGTACATGGTAACAATCCTAGTTTGGTAAATAGGAAAACTGATAACAGAAATATCTATCAAAATTTTAATCTAAATTTTACCAAGAACTGAAACTCTAAAACACGTCAAGTTGAAGAAATTAGAAGCAAGTACACATATGAAACTCTTGAAATCAGGAATCAAACTATAATCTTCAAACTCTACCCTTCACCCATTTCTTTCTATTATAGAAAACTAAATTCAATTGAACAAAACCTATGCATTGCCTTCTCCTTTATAGACCAGGAGGTAGAATAAATTTGGGCACAAGCACAATAGTGCCTTCGTTGAAATGAACTTAAACCCTCGATCTATTCTTGGCCTTGGGGTTAGCATCATCAACCTAATGAAAGAACTATTCCTAAGAAAGTGCACCCACTAGAGGAGAGTGTAAAAAAGCATGCATGAATGTCTCTCTTCTAGATATATTTTCCCCATCTATTCTTTGAAACTTTTCACATGCAAAGCACACTAACTAACTATGCATGCAACTACTAACTAAAGAAAACTCAAAAATAGAATTTCACTTCTCTGTATAAAAAGTGCCTAAACTGGAATTCGATGGCACTTGCATGCTTTTGGCATGCAAGCACCCTCTATCTCTATCTCTCCATAAATGCCCCTGTGACCTCATTACCATCGTACAAAACTAGTAAAGGAGGGCATAATGTTGTTGCTGTATGGATTTTGGACTATGTACCAAATCTTTGTTAGAGTACCTACTACATGCCATCGTACTTTCTCTGCATGTGCCCAGATCTTCTCTACTCACTACTACCATTAATGGTTCTTTATTCCAAACTATTTGATGTCCTAAATGTCCAACAGTCCCTCTTACCAAGGAAAGTGTTCTTTTCCAAACACAAGATACATAAAAAGAGTCTAAACTGGAATTGGACGGCACATGCATGCTCTTGGCATGCAAGCACCCTCTATCTCTCTCATCCATAAATGCCCATGTGCCCTCATTACTGTTGTACAAAACTAGTAAAGGAAGGTATAATGTTGTTTCTATATAGATTTTGGACTATGTACCAAATCTCTGCTAGAGTACCTACTACCAACCATCATACCTTCTCTGCATGTGCCTGATCTTCTCTACTTGTTGCGACCAATAAAGGTTTTCTATTGGACACTATTTCATGTACTAAAGTCCAACACTCCCTCTTATGGAGGAAAGTATTCTTTTCCAAAGACAAGATACTCCCTTGGCATCTTGAATCCCCTACTGTTAGGGGCTTGATCAAACAATTGACCATCAATAATTGTAAAGAAACATGAATCTAAATCACTACTTCCTTCTGCACTCTAAACTCTCTTCAATATAAGAAACACTGCATTGACAACCTACCATCCTCACTTGTTATTCATGGCATCTTCATAAGTCAAAATCTTCTCACACCACATCATGCATTGTTCAAAACTTCCTGCAATATGGACTCATTTGTACACAAGGCCAACACAAGTGTATCAAATCTATTAAATAATGAATTGAAATCTACACTAGACTTAGAACAACCCAAGATGGGTACAATCTCAACGATACAAGGATCCAAAACTAGTGATGTGTGCATCAACCCATTCAAGGAAACTTCCTCGAAGAATCCCCCAACATGTAGGGTAAAATTATCAACAAGATTAGCTCCCTCTTCCTAAGAGAATCCTTCTGTAACAAACTTATCATAGTACTCTTCCAATCTCCAATTAGTTTCAATTAAGGAATCAATCATTGATTCCACGATTAGTCATGTAACTATCTCCTCCTCCATCATGGCATCTTTCCATATCTACTATACTTGATCTACAAGTAACCTATAAAGGCCACCTTCTTGCACTACTCTATCCAAAACTCAACCAACTCCATGGTTGTTGTCTCTATTGGTGACTTGTTAACCATCAAACTCAAGTTACTCAACCAAACACTGTATATCTATCATGCAAGAAAGTGAAAGCAGATTCTTTGCTAAATCAAGGGCATAAAAGACAAATCTAACTCAAAAACATCACCTAAAGGCATCTATAGAGGTATCCATTTATAGACATGGTGTCAATAAGCATCATGATTTTGTTTATATATCTATACAATGTGATTGTGAGGGATGTAGTTTTTTATTATTAGAAAATGTTAATCATTTAGTCTATTTGGCTGGAAGGAGATCCTTGTCTTGAGGTTGTGTTTGTTATTTAAAGTCATTAGCTATGTCTTGGTTAAATATGTGGGGGATTGATGAAAATGTCACTTTGCAACATATAGATGATATTAAAATTATTATTACTTCTAAGTTCAAAGAGAAGTTGTGGTGTGATGAAAATTTAGTGGAAAAAAGAAAATTAAAATACTACAATGAGGTCATTAACTCTAAGCATGAGGACAAAATTCTCTTTGTTTTAAATAATGTAACAAAAAGGAAGATCCACACATACACATAGCTAAAACAAGAACAAACTCTCAAGTGCTGCAAAACGAAACAAGGCATTGGAATCTTTTTAAAATTCCATGGGCTGAAAGGAATGTCGTTTTTGTGAGACTATGAGTGTTGAGGATGAAAAACACTTCCTCTTAGATTGCCCTTCATCCATCCACATAATATCTCATTTTCATGGTCCAACTCCAGGCCTGCTTTTACACAGAGAATTACCTGCAGGCCATCTTCACTTCAATCCCAACAAGTATATATAAGCACTTTTCTCTGTTTCTACTCCACGAAAAAATTATTAGGTGTCTTAATAATGCAATAGAGGATATAAACCTATTTTTCCATAGCAGCCTGCAATGAAGGATATGTATCATTTAATGGTGATACCAATTAGTATGCCCTAGTTGATTATGATGGACTGTAATTTTAGATATTTTTTCCTTCGTATACCCTCTCCGGTATTTTCTGTAGCCCATGCACTTATTTCATTCATATATATATA
>LPNX010023383.1:285401-303626 GCA_001517045.1 Pseudotsuga menziesii | reverse complement strand
ATGGGGGGAGTTAGAGATTCAATCCTTTTGTAATAATACCACAAATATAACAAAATGGGAGAATCTTCACACCACAAACACTATAAAGATAAAAGTATAAACGCATGTTATGTCCTTCCTAATATCTTCAACATCATCAAATTAATATTGTTTTCAATTTATTAAGCTAATATATATATATTTTATATTTTTTTTTCTAAGAATAAATATGGTTTACAAAATTGCAAGTAGATGATTTATCTTGTAAGTTTATTTTATAAAGTTCATTATACTCCATTCATAACATTTGGAAATGTATAAGATATAAGACGCCCTTTATTGACATTTTGTCCAACACACTTAATGATGGGGGTGTGCAATCCTAGCGCTGGGGCGAGTGGGGTTTAAACATAAACCCATAAACAAGAGTCCAACCAACCTACATGGAGTGAGTGTATTATGATACCAACCAAAGAAGTGTAGACGACTCAAGGTGATTGGTCTTCTCCTACACTCACATTTCGTCGTTTCATTTGAAATGAACTTGACCCAAAATTTTGGAACAACTCTTTGTAGTTATACAATTAATGGGATCCCTATCTCGAAATGTATATCAATGTCGGGCACATCTTCCCTCTACTCTTTTAAACCTTTTACAAATTTTTGAAAACTAACCTAACGACTGCGGCAAACAAAGCATGAAGACAATAATGCTCAAGGAGTCGATGATGCACGTGAAATGTCACATGTTTTGTTGTGATTATGTGATTACTTTACACATTTGGCCTGCGCATATTCCATTAATTTGTTCTTTTGAAAATAGAGTAAACAATCTTATTACAAAAAGTTTTTAGAATATAAAAAAAATTTAAATATATTGTAAAATACAACTTTTAAATATCAAAACTGTAACGCTTCATCTCAGAAATCTTAGAAATACTTTACTGTATTCTATAGTATTCTATATTAAATGTATTCTATATTAAATCTCACAATACGGAAAGAAAAAATAAATTGAATTTTGCCGGATTGACAAACCCTTTTAATATAGCAGCAAACTTTTCTGTTAGTACCGAAAAATAAATTAAATCTCTGATTATACTAGTAAAATTTAACATGAAATCACAAAGAACTGAAAATTGAATAAATCTCGGAATCTAAGTAAATATATAGTTAAAAGTGGACAAATCACACAGGCCAAACACCGTGAGTGAGCAATTGGCCGACCACCCTAGTGATGTAGTAAAATTATTTCCTGTCTGCTACGCTCTTATCAGTCCGGCCAATATAGCTCTATAGGAAAAACAAGGTGTAAAGCAAATTGAAGCTCAAGGATCCATAGCCCGGTGTCCAGCTTAAGGGGGAATTATCTTAGAGGAAACTATGTTCCGTCAAGCCAAGGCCTTCACTCAACTCTAAAAGATGGCTATATTTATTAAATATAAGAAAATATTAACAGTAGATATTCCCCTATTTCTAGCTTAATATATCCCATTAATAGTAAAATGGAGAGCTATATATTTAATCAGGTTATATGGGAACATATGGAAAAATCATTGTTGCTATCTCTGCCCGCTACGCTCTTATATCCACCACTATCTCTATGGGATTTAGCCCAATCTAACATTTAGGGACACTGTCATTGTGGTTGTTCCGAGCTTGTGGAAATGTCAAAATCTGTAGTCCATCCGGTTTTGGATGTTTAAATCCTGTTTAGCGCGCAGGTCTGTAGCAGCTGGCATACGTATCCATTATGCATAAATAAAGCTAACAGAATGGATTGCATTTATTTATATATGTAGAAGATGTCTTCCTTGCACATTATATCGTGTCATATGACAGGATTCCCTTCAATTTTTTTTTTTTTTGCAGTTTATTTACCAACAGGCAATTTGTGCTCGAAGAAATCTACAGTTCAATTCATGCGCTAGCCAGGGCTTTAAAAGTTGGGGTTTAGGGTTGCTGCACGCATTAGGGTATAGTGTTGGTATTCAGTATATATATGTAAGAATGCTCACAATTTTTAGTAAATTTTTTTATGCATGTGTTTTACCACCGTTGATGAGATAAATAAAGCTTTTACTCGCAAGAGTGATTTGTTATCGAGAATGCCTAATAGGAACTTCAATTTGGGCGAATTCGACATCTACATTATAGCGCAATGGAAGATGGTGTTAAGTTAATCTTTACTCGGTCAAGAGTGGACAGAAGGTATTGGGAAGCCTTAAGCAAAATAGAAAGCCGAAAAGATCTTAGTACAATTAGTGAGCGACTCGGTTGGGACATTCTTATATGCCTTACTCTCTTAAAGGTTAAGATATTGTGCCTGCCTGAGGAAAGATAAGGAAGCATATCAAGGGCGGGGAAGCTTAGTGGCGAAGAACCAGTCATAAAATTTATTGTACGAGCTATAATGGATCCGGCAACTAGAGGAACTTGCTTTAGGTGGGCCTAATAATTGTACAGGTTCCAATTTTCATGCTCCTGTGTAGTATAAAACTATTCCTGATTCCAGCACTCTCACTAACTTAACGGGGTAAGTAGGGCACCAATTGCTTGAGGTGTCGAGCCACCCCAAATCACGTTATTTTCCCATTCTAATTTAATAAAGTAGTTACACAAAAGGAAGCATACTTACTGTAGCCATGTTAAATCAACAAGTTACAGTATCATTATCAAAACAAAACACTGGCAGAAAAAAAATTCGTTTGAGAAAGGGGTCGGTGAAAGAAGGAAGAAAGATTAACAGTAGCATTATTCCGAAATCTAATGAAACCCAACAAAAGTCCTACATACATTGAGTTCGTCTCTACTTCTTAATTAATTTGACCTAGTTGCTTTCAATCTGAACTAGCAAACCTTGCAAAAGAAAATGCTTTAATCGCAGTAAACTTTTAATGGAAGCATCTTACCTGAATTTTCCAACGCAAAAGTTCTTCCTATGAATATATGACGAATTTACTGCTCAACCGCAGAATACGCATGTACAGCAGGCTATTAAGTAAAGTTGGACTAGCAGGTGGTAAAATATTTGCTGCAAATTGCTGCCAGCCAGCTAGGTTCTCCATTTCAACTCAGAGAATTGATTTAAATAAGACTAGCTATTAATATAATAAATTATATTACATGGACCAACCCGACCTGGGTGTCAGCCCCCAACATGATGCCTGTTTAGGATTCAAGAATGTGAACTGCCGAAGTGTATGTACTGAATCAAACAATCTTGAAAGATGGAAACAGTGAACGTCACTGATGATCAATTTATCCATGTAGGCGTTAGGTATGAAGTTTAAACTATTTTCAGTGTCATCCCAAACATAACATGGAGGGCTGTGAGGGGCTACTTTCGTTATTATTACAAACTAGTGTAGTGGAGAATAACCTAGCAGACAGTTACTTTTAAAATTATCGAACAAATATAATTTATTTTCTAAAGTATCGTTTGGCATGAATAAGACTATGATCTCTACTATATTTTATTTGTCTAAATAACTCAATTGTTCGCCATTGCTTTACCCCCAAACAATAAAAATCATAACTTCACGTTGGGTTGTTATTATTTATTTATTTATTTTTGCTTTTAATTTTGTTATATTATTATGCAAATTTGTCAATTTTACTGATGGAACACTCGCCACACTTGAAACTTGTCACTTACCCGCGGCCTTCCAGAAGGCTGCCCTACGGTGCATGCAAGACACGCGGCACATGCATGAGGCTCCCCTGCATGAAGCTCACGTGCCGGTAATCCACGAGCCCTCAACTGAATACCGATGGATGTAAAAAGTGATGCCCCTTCAATACCTCATTTTTTCAATCGTTTCCAGATGGAGGAGCTCTGCCTTTTAGAGTTATTATTTGCAGACATGAATACTGCCGGAGATGTCGTGCTTCCTCCGAACCATTCTGTAGTGCTCTGGAAAAATCCGGACATGGAGGTTCATTGGAAATCGAGTGTCTTCCCTAGGCAGAACAACACGAAGAAGAATGTTAATGTTAGGGCGTATATGGACGGGTTTGAGTGCTGGAGTTCTCTTCGCGGTTCTGCATACACTTCAGATCAGAGTTTTGTAGCCTTACAAATGGAGAAGGAGAGGAAACCAGGGGAACCCATCTACGCCTGCCCTGCTGACCTTTGTAAGTTCTAGACAGGCTTGTCAGGTTCTGATTCCGTGCTTAATGGCACCCCAATTTCACCGTGGCCCGAGAGTTTTTCACCAGTCAACTTTTCGAACTGCTTTGTTGGCTTCTATTGGGCTTCCTGTGACTGCATTTGTATTGAACAAATTGTGTTTTCCATGCTTTTAAGCAGCACAGCCCGCGAACACAAAGGTTCTGAAGAAGAAATCTACGATACTGATGCACTGATTCCAGTCGTTTTCTTATATATATATATATATATATATATATATATATATTTTGACAGTTTAGTATTTTTGTCCACTTGAATTTCCACTGGTTTATTTTGTTTTCTCTCCGTCTCTCAATCTGTGATTCTGCACCCACAGTGCCAGAGAGACCGTGGAGCTNTATATATATATATATATATATATATATTTTGACAGTTTAGTATTTTTGTCCACTTGAATTTCCACAGGTTTATTTTGTTTTCTCTCCGTCTCTCAATCTACGATTCTGCACCCACAGTGCCAGAGAGACCGTGGAGCTACCCAACTCATTTATTTATTATTATTATTTTTTCTTTCATGTCATATTAGATTTTTTTTTTTTTCGTTCCTGAGGCGCCGGATATAGTTCCATTCTTATGTTAGGTACTTGAATCTTGAGCGGAATGAAGTCGTGGGCTTTTGGTGCGTGGAATAGATTTTCTGAAGTTATAAGAGTTTACTGTGACTGTTTTTTTTTTTTAACTTCTTTATTTGCTTTCCTATTTGGTTCACTTATCTGAACTTTGAAGGCCTTGCATTGTGAAATATGCTTTTATGTGACTCTTTTAATTGGTTTATTGTCCTTAGCATTATTGTCTATTAATCGATAGAGCTAGGCAGCCTGCATTATTTTGCTACGACTATCTCAAAGTTACTCACTTTAGAGGAAGGATGAGTTTGCAATGTCACTTAATTCAAACAAATTTTTAACCAGATTCTTTTCATTATGGAGGACACGATAACTGAAGAAATTCATAATGATTTATGTAGGTGGAAATATTTTCAGATATGCATTGTTAAGAGTTTTAGATGGAGCGAGCTTGTAAGGTGTTTTTGTTGTGTCCAATGGTAATGCTCGATTTATTTATTTTTCCTGTTATTGTGTCCTAAATTCTTCACTTTGGATTGTTATTTGGAAACATTCAATGAATGTTTGCTATGGTACTGGTTTTGATAGAAATCGAAGAAGAGGCAGCTCAAGCTTATGATGTTGCTACCATGAAGTACAGAGGGACCAACGCTGTGACTAATTTCGATATCAAGAACTATGATGTCGACAAGATTCAATCTGCAGAATCATATCGTCTTACTTGTAAGCGTCTGAAAATCAGAAAGAATTCTACTACTCATCCAAGGCTTGTTCCAGGAAGCTCCTCGAATACTGTTAATCCGCAAATAAATGCGAGCAGTTCCAACAATAATCTCTCTGTGTTCGTGGATCAAACTCGAAGTCAAGACCAGCAAACAGCTTTGGTAAAATGCATTCCATGTTTTAAATTGACATATTAAATATCAATTGACTATAAATATGAAACCTATGTATTAATTAGTATTTAGCATTTGTCTATTCCACCTTCAAGATCTTTGTTTAATTTCTTAAAAATTTATTGTTGCATGTTGTTTGCAGAAACCCAAGAGGTTAAAGATTTCGGCGATTCTTCTTAACAAGAACCAAGGACTTGTGCAGCTAACAGAACTGCTTGGATTTTATAGATAGGTGGTTCTAATTTCAATGGTAATATTTATTCAATGTGTTAATCTAGCCCTTTTGAAAACTATTAGGGATTTTATGGACCTGTATGCATACTTATTAGGTTTTTGTGTAGTTTGACCCGAACTCTCCAAGGGAATTATGTCCCTTAATACAAATATGATAGAGTTTTTCGCACAAAACCATTTTCACGGTTATTGGATAGTAACAAATTATAGAAATTGCAGATTGTCTTAGACATCATTCATACTAGTTATTTATTTAGGTATATGCAAAATGCAAAGTTTTCATTTCGCTCTCTCTCTTCTTACGCTAATTAACTCTATTAACTCTAGGTTTTGTTCTAGGTGTGGATAGGCCTGAAGGTCTCAGTGTTTGAGCTACTTGCTCTGATACCATTCTGTAGTGCTCTGCCTAACGGTTAGAGCACTATTTCCAATTCTCTGTAATGTTCTCTATCAAAACATTTAGATTGTATTATAGATTTATATCCAAGTCTGTTCTATAAATTTTATAGACATATGTCAATACAAGTATGAACTGTAAACATATTCAAGTGAAAATTTTGAGCTCTACATGTTGAGAACTTCATGGATTTTTGATAAATTAGACCATAATAGCATGCATGAGTTTAGTATCTACATACCTGAAATTTAAATACCTGGAATTCATGGTAGATCCAACAGTTTGTTGTAAACCTGGTTCCTTGGTTCCTTCTTCTTCCAGCTTTTTGTCCGAGCCTTAATCAACAAAATGATGTGCCTCCCTGCCGACCAGCTCTCATCATCTGCTGGCCCTAGGAAACCCACGGGTTTCCTAGCCCTCGAGCCCACAGACCAATAATACCGAGAGCAGCTTTCTCTCCATTTTTTATCTTCTCAGTCTCAGTCATTTACAGATACTCTCATCCTTGAGTTGTCCCCCTCCTCAAGTATTTTTCTTCTTCGTTTTCCTCATGCAGAGTCCAATTTTCCCCCCAAAAAAATCCAACCTCTCCACCGCCTCCCCCAAAATACTTCCTTCCTCCTCCTTATACCTCTTTCCCCACCGCCTTCCTTCCTAAATTATTTTATTTTATTATATGTATTTGACATGTGTTATGAATTTATCTTGACTTGTACGTGTCAAAAAAGAAATCTAACCAAATGTCATACATTACCAATTTTAATGTTTTACGCAATGGTAAACGACAGTAAAATAATTAGTATATTTTAATTTAATTAAAGTACTTACTAATAAACACTAATTAACATTAATATGGGGATTAATATAAGTTTAATTTAATAGAAGTACTTACTAATAATCATTAATATTAATATGGGGCATTACACATGTCCCCATTGTAAATACTTGGTTTTATAATATGATTTCGATATGGTTTAATACACGATACGATTCCTGTGTATGATGTATTGTTTAATTCGTTATATGGAATGAGATTGTATGTTAGTTAATTTTTTTTAATGTTTATGCATAAATGTTATGGCTGTCTATGGAGTCGTGGGACTTGGGATTGTGAGCCCATAGGGTCGAAGTCGTGATATCTATTTATAATTAATGTTTATGAGCTTTACAAGAGGGGACTTTTGAAATATTTGTACATGTAATTATAATGTTATTTATTAGGAATATAGATTTAGATGTGAACAGAGACGTGAATCTTTGTACCAAAAGGATGGTCATGATACTTCTTGCTCATTTAATTATAATGTTGTTATTTAATGGAATGATTTGCTATTTAGTTTGTATTCAATGTAACACACCTTGAAAGGTCTTTGATGGATTATTTATCTTGGATTTACATGTAGAATAGTTTATAGATAGCTTTCAGATTTGGTTATGTATGATGTCCTTATATGTTTATATATATATAATAGCTCAGTTATAGATAGTACCTTTGGTTATCTAGTTTCTATATTGATGTAATTAAATATTGTTTCTAAGGTTAATCTATTTTAATCTATAACATGCCTCTACTAACAAATGGAATATGTCAGTAGAGTATATAAACACTAAGTGAGAAATAATAATAGCTCTGAAATAAGCTAGTTTATACATAACCCAGTTTTATCAATAATACTACTACTGAAATTAAACTAGGGTGTAGAACCCTTGATAAAAATTAGCCAATGCATTGAACTTGCAGAAATAAAACAATAACTAAACCATGGCTAAACCTGGTATAATAAATCATTTACAACCTAGGGTTAATATATTATAAGATATGTAAACCATAGAAGATATACACAGAGCAATCATTTCTAGGTTTAGAAATACAATATAAACCTTTACCTAAAGCAGCCAGCATTTTTTCTAAAATGAACTTGACATATAAACAACTCATACCTATAATTTTATGAAGCTCCTTTAATGGCTGAGCTTACCCACTTTTAAATAACCAGCATTAACAATTTAAGATAGTTCTGACCTCTATTTTAATGACCAAATAACTTGGTAACTACCACGTTCCACCCAACCATGACCTCGAACCGTTCCTATTTTTAATCCGGATCCCCCCGAGATGTACTCCAACATGCAAGTAGCTTAGAGCTCCTAAGATAGGGTTTCCTATCTAGTGTATCAGATCTGGATCAGTTCTCCTTTTTCCTTCCAGGAAAATGTTCTCTAAGAATTACTTGAGAGCAAACAGGCAGAAAAATGACTCCTCTAATGATAAATTAGAACCCCAAGCCTTTCCTTTGGTTGCCTATTTATAGAAAGAATTTTCAGTCAAAGGAACAGTTAAATCAAGAAACCTTGGTTTCTTGATTTAACCCTTTTCAATTACTTTGGGTAATTATTAATATTTTAACTTCATAACTCTCTTCTAATTCCTAGTTAGACTTTTTAGGTGTTGGACTATTTATTATCTTTTAATAATAAATAATAATTGATGGAGCTTCTTCTCCTTTCATTTATTTATATTATTAATAGATTTAATTCTTTATACATACCATGCAAAAAGTACATAATAATATAACATTTTGTTAACAATGTCTTTGGGCATCATATAACATGATCCCTAGAATTAATGAAACTTCTTTATTAAGGTCAAGTAGGTATATGGTTTAGGTCTACTAGGCTAGGAAGCTCTAAACATCCTTTCATGTTGGATTTCCCTCGTATAACATGGTAGCTCTTTTGTACTTGATGAGAATGCAAAAATTCAAAATTTCATTTAATCACTTATAAATAAGTATGATGAGATCAATATTTTTCCTGAGTCATTTTCACTCGGAAGTTATTAAATTATTTTTAGTAAACCCTAGTGCTTACCAGATCCCATATTCAACGCTTTAATATGGATTTATAATTCAGTGTAATTCCAGATCTCCTCGCTCAACACTAATGCTAGGGTTTACTTTTATGATACACCTAGGAATACAATGGCCAAGGATTTGATGCTCTAGAGCTTATGCTCAACATCAACATGGAAGGCTCTAGGGCTTATGCCCAACACATCCAATTTTATTTTTATGTGTTCCAGATCTTCTCGTTCGACATAAAGGTAAGTACTCATGTGCTCGAGAGCTTCTCACTCAACACAAATCATCAATTAGTCAAGTGCTCCAGAGCTCCTTGCTCAACACAAAACATCTTGTCAATCATGTGCTTTAGGGTCCACACCCAACACAAACAAGCATATACATATATCATCAATAATCAATAGGCACATGCTTGTAAGTGTTAGGTCCAAAATTCGGGATATTACAAATGTTAATGTTGATCTTGGTTATTAGCATAAGTTTATTTATTCAGACCATAAGAGGTATTAGCTAGTTTTTATCTTAACTTTAGTATTTAAAGATTATGTTTATTCTCAGATGTATTTATACCATTGATGTTTTAGAAATATATTTCTCTTTTATACTTGATATAAAATATATATACAGTGATTATTAAATTCTAATTAATATATATCATTTTATTAAAATCTACAATTAGTTTTGTTTAAAGGTGGAACTGAAACTAGTCTTTATATCAAGCAAGGCTCTACTAGCAATATGAAATCTACCAGTAGGGTTTTTACACAAATAAAAAATATAGGCCCAGTTTTTAGAACTAAAACCTAAGTTTTAAAAGAATAAATTTTAATTTGTAAAAGAGCATACAGAAGTTTTATGGAGAGAAACAAAACCCTTGATAAATATTTAAACAAGAATTAAATTTATAGCCTAGGGTTTATAATTTAATATGTAAACCCTAGAATAATTTGACATGGAAAAACAATAATACATAGGGTTAGAATATTTAATATAAACCCTTGCATAATTTATCCAACACTTATTCTAGGAATTGAAATAGGTAGTCTAGAACCTCATACATGTAAATTGAATCTCTTCTAATGGCTGAAACCTGCACACTCAATTACCCAACATTAAAAATTCATAGGTAGATATGACCTCTGTATAGATGACTTAATCACTGGGGAACTACCATGTTCCGCCAAACCATGACCCAGAACCATTCCTATTTTTAATATGGATCCCCTCGAGTTGGTTCCAACATGCAAGGAGCTTAGAGCTCCTAAGGTTAGGCTTCCCCAATTAGTATATTAGGTCTGGATCAGTTCTTCTTCTTCCTCTTAGGGAAATGTTCTTCAAGAACTCTCTTGAGAATCAGAAATTAGAATAATGACTCAAAAAATATATATTATATCCCAAAGGCTCTCTTTGGCTTGGGACTTTATAAACAATTTTTTCAGTCAAAGGGGAAGTTAAATCGAGAATCACTTCATTTCTCGATTTAACCCTATTTATTTGATTTAGTACTTTTAATATTTTAACTTGGGAAATTTTAGCTAGTTCCTAATTGGACTTTTATAGGTATTATAATATTTAATTTTTATCTTAGTAACAATATTAATAGATGGAACTTTTCCTTCTTTCTTACATTATTAATATTATTATTAGGTGTACTCTTTATAAAATATACAATAATATATTATTAGGTAACATTTCGCTTACAGTATCACATGTAATGTCCCAAATTTTGCATTGGGTCACAATGTCCAAATATCATTTTCCATATTCATGAAAGTTATCAAATGGATGCTAAATGTTAAATAATTGCCAAGGAGGAAAATCACTAGTTTCCTAGGTTGGGGGTGGAAGCTTTGAGATTTGGAATAAGGGGGATTATAAATGATGTTTAGACATTAGAAGAGGATAATTATTTAATATTGTATCTTATTAAATAAATACAAGAGAAAATTGAAATGGCTATGGAGAATGGAGACCGATGGAGACTATGGGCCCACTCAAGCTAGAATTCCTATGTTAAATGGCATCCTCCTCTTGTAATTTTGAATCTATGGGAAGCCTAATGTTTTGGGATGGATTATGAGTTTAATATATTTGTACATACACTACAAAAATATAATTTGAGATTAATTGTAACTTACATGGGAGGGGAAGAGCCAAATGGGAGTTTCATGGACACTGTGGCTAGATTCCCTTTACATGTATGACATCTATGACACCAATGATGGAGATTCTATGAAATTTATGACACAAGTCAGATATGAAGGCTGACATATTGAAATACTGACATACTAACATGTCAGGCCTAAATAGAGCATCTTAGACATCGAATTTGGGAGTTGGAGAAGGCCAAGAGGCTCCTACTCAAATTTGGGATAAGAGGGAAGGTGAAGAGAGAGGCCACATGGCATATCATTAGCAACCACACCAATTCATCTTGGATTTGGTTTATGGATGGATTTTCAACCTTAGAAGACCAATAATTTTTATAAAATATAGGTATCATCCATGAGAAGAATAATTCTCTCATTTGTGAAATTGTCATTTGATAATTGTGAGATCTAGTCACATGACTAGTTTTCTTGCTCAAGCCAATTTCGATGGTGAAAGATTCCCATCCTAGTTGGTGTTTAGAAAGGAATATCAGGTATTTCATGGAGATTTAATGTAGTCTTATTTTAATTTTAAATATACAATAAGTTGATGTACATCTGAATATCAACTTTTTATTCCATTCATCTAAAGTTTTCTCACCATATTTTGGCTCTATGGAGTGAGGCGCACTTGGTGAGCTATTCATCTCTTTGAGGGAGATTATATTGGTCTAGTATTTTGTATTATGATGTAAATTATCTATTATTTAATTTCATAAATTTCTTAGTTCAAAAATCTAATATATCTCATGTATTATTGTCCAAAATTGAAGAAACAGTGCCATTTCCCCAATACCTTGTTTTAAACTCTTGCAATTTCGATGGAATCGAATATATGTGTGCACCATTGACTATTTATGAATGAATCAACTGTAATTAATGTATAATATGGGTTTCATGTTCAGTAACTGATAATTTGAGGCCATTGGGTTGAATTTCATATCATTTGGAACAAACTACATCTCATTTCCCTAAGGGTCCAAAACTAGTTCTTTTATATTTGATTGAATGAAGTTATCACAACCATGGGAGTTTGATGGGTTATGCATATGAGTCTCTAATAATGTACTATATAGATCTCCTTCTTCAATTTAAGAATTTGAGTGGGTTTGTAAACATTTGGGAAGCCATTTCTACCACTTACCTTGGGGGCATTTGAGCCCAAAATTGCCATGTAAAATCATCCATCTTGTTCATAATTTAGTACAAACTTGCAGAAGTGTTTGGAGGGCCATAATATGTCCATAAAAATTATAATTAAGGTATTATATAATTCATAGCCTTTTTTTATTAGATAGAATTGTGGAAGGAAAACTGTAGGACGCAGAGACGACTTCACCGTGGAATTTTCGTGGTGTAATAGCTAGACGCATCCACTTTAGTCGGTTCCTCCAAATCCTTTATTGTTTTCTACAAAGTGTTTATTTTCCTGGAAGTTCTTTCTTTTCTACAAATGCAAGTTTTCATTTTTCATTTACATTTTTTTAGTTTAAAGTTTTGATTGCTTTCATTTTTTTGGGCGCCTTTATTTCATACTAACATGTTTCTAACTTTGTATCTTTTCATTCTTTGTTTTGTATTGATTTTTGTGTATCTTTTTATTTCTGTTTTTGCACTCGTTTTGTGCTTGTCATATACTCATTTTTTCTAGTACTTGAATTGATTTCAATCAAATGATTTTAGAATGAGCATAAGTCTAAATCAACTCTCTCAACTCCTAGTAGAAGCAGAGATCTCAATATCCCCTTCCCAAATAAAGAAGATCTTGATATCAGCTAAAATATTTACTACTCCTTCTGAAGTGAAATAATAATTTACATTTGAAGAATCATGCATATCAGATAAGGAGCACATGTTCGAGCTAGAGACTACAAGGGAGGAAGAAGGAATCTTAGGTTATCAACATCCTTAAGAATATCCTCCAAATGAAAGTACAACAGACAATGGATCCAAGTAAGTAATAGTTTAAATCAGTTTTGTTTTTGTTTTTATTCCATTAAATTGCATTTTGAGCAGTTAATTTTACAATTTTTTATACATCTTAGATTTCATTTTGTAAAATTAGAATTGATTTTCTGTTTATTTTTGTTAGATAGATGGTTACATCGGAAATTTTAGTTTTTATTTTCTACTTCAAATTTAGCTTTGTTTTAATTTGCTTTGATTTTTCTATTTGTTAAAAATTGTATTTCTAATAATATCAATTACTAGTATTGTTGATCTTGTTAGGAATTAAAAAATATATAGTTTTAATATTTTAAATTTGAAAAATTTATTGAGTTTTTTTTTTCCATTTTCATTTTCTATTTTTAATTCTTTCTAGTCATACTAGGAATCAAAATAGATTAAATTTCTTTTAAATCTACAAATCAATAAAAAATAAAATAAATTAAATAACAAACAAATAAGTAAATAAATAAAAAACACAAAAAATATTTCTGTGTTTCATTTCTAGATTTAGTTTTAAATTTTTATAAAAGAAAATTATAAAAGATTTAGTTTTAAATTTCTTTAAAATTTTAGGTTTTATGTTTAAAAAAAATACGAACAAAAATATCATTTTCGATAATTTTATTTTTTTTAAATTTTTAGGGCTTATGTAACAAAATCACAGTTCTTTATTAGTCTTTTCAAAAAATTAAAAAAATAAAATTAGAAAATTTTAAGAGTTGCGAATAATAAACATTATAAAGAATGTATATAGAAACTTTTAAATAAAATTATATATATATATATATATTAAAAAAAATACAATTTCTAAATATCAATATTAATATTAAAAAGTAAATTTTTTTATAAAAATTAAAAAAATTAAAAAAATAGAGCCTTTCAGCCCTCCATGCGAAGCTTGCAAACAACTCTCCATGCACAGCCTGCAAAAAACTCTCCACTCATCTCTTCATATGAAACCTACAAAAAATTAGAAAAAAAGCTAATAAATTAAAAATGAAATAAAACAAAATAGATTAATATAAAAAAAAATTTGAACCCTCCGTGCGCATTCACCTTTCCACTCCAAAACCTACGAACATAGAATATAGAAATACATTAAAAATAAAAACAAAACATGAAACAAATATTTTCCTACGTAGAACCCGCAATAAACAAACAAATAAAATCACGAAGTAGTTGTTTATTAGATATAGATCGAGTTTCATTGAACAAGTCCAACTCCCACGCGCATACATCCAAAACACCACGATGAAACTTTGTGGCAATGGGTCATCGTCTCACGTTCTGCACTTAAATTTTCCATTTAGTTATGGTTGTATCTATGCTAATAATGTTTCAGTGTCCCCATTACACGTTCATGTTAAACCACTCTTTAGTCATTCCTTGGTTATTTTCCTCGGATGTCTGGGTTGAGATTTTTTGGATCTTCACACATTATGATAGATCCAGATCCCTATAATCCATCATATCAGAGCTCCTTGTGCGCTCTGATACTGACCCACTAAAACTAAAAATAGACAACCACCTAAATGGCCATTTTAGAATGATTTTCTCTAAGATCTTCTCCTTGTTCGCCTACTATAAACTTGGCTCAAAAATTCTTAGGAGTGAATTCCATCTCCTGATTGATGCTTATCAACACCTAGCTGATCATTGAGTAATTCATACCTTGATATTTCCTCGTGGAATTGGGTTGTTAGCTTCCTTTACCTACATGCTGCCATTTTTCTTGGGTGATTTCCTATAGATCCTCCAAAATTTTCGCAATGGAACTAACTCTCAGAATCTATGACCTATCTGCATTTATTGAGGAAGTTTTGAAATTAGTTGTAATATTAATAAGAACAAACACTATACCAGGAGAATTTTATAACAGAATGGATCGATTACTGCTTAGACTTTATTGGCGTCATCAATAAAAATAAAATCATATTCAACTGACATGTCAAATTGGCTTGAACGAAGCAAGTTACGGGTTGGGCTAGCCACCAAGGTAGGCTATGAACAGTAAAAGTATGGATTTTGAAACTCCCTATATAAAAAAGAGTAACCTCATAGCATCCTTTAACTGTCTTCTTTCGTCGGCTGGATAAGTAACTCTCCCTAGGACTGAAACCCAAGTACGATTCCCTATTTACTAAACCCACTAAACACTACATAAAACAGTTTTCAAATCTTAAGATATAGACACCTACTATCGGAGGAGGTGGAGAAAGTAACAAAACTAAAAGATGCAGGGTCCATGACGTCACAGTCGAATTCGAAAGGGAAAGACAAAATGGGCAAGGGATCGAAATAGGGAGAGTTGTTATCTTCCATTTAAGCTGTCAAAGAGTGGACCACGTGGGTCATGAAGAAGACGAAGATAGTTACCCACTATGGATTCATTCCCTTGGCAATCATTATCTGCATGAATTTAGAGCCCAAGCCTAGTCTTGCTCAGCTAATCTTCTTTGATATTTTTATATTTTTGAACACATGCAACATAATTGCCAAGAGGTACGTTGTTTGTATTTGATATAATACATGTAGATGTTGGAAGTCATGGAGGATCTTGGGATTTATTCCAGGAAGGCATGTTGTCTTTGCTCTAATTAGGGTTAGGGTTTTTGTTGTTGAAGCTTTATTCTTTGTAATATCCCTTTGTATGCATTGAATAAATTACTATTGGGGACAAAGGAATTGTGATATGTTAAAAAGCATGAAGCTATGGACGAACACTAACCACCCTCCCACTAGCGCCCTTGCCTTAATTACTGCGAGTTATGGAAAATTGGATATACTCTTAATTAATGTTTTGTTGGGCCTAATATGTCTGAGAAAGAAATACTATTGCACCAATTTCATAAATTTGATGTTTGTTTATACATTCAATAGGCTCCACTAATCATTTATTTCATATATTGTAACACGTTGGCAGGGCATTCATAAGATAATTTATCCTTTTAAATAATCCCTCCAACTTTATTTTATTGTCTTACTAGATTTGTCCTGTTTTGCGTGTCCTTTCTGTGAATGTGGTATGCTACTTGTACTAGATGTATTCAGTAAATGGAATTTCTTGGTTCTACATCTCTCTCAGCAATGAGCAGCCATGAATTATATGAAAAGCTAAATGGTCAGTTCTTATATTTTTAGAATGTGGTTTATAATTCTGAACATTTCTTTTGTTTGAAACAGAGTATTTTATACATTAAATTTGGACTCAGTACTCTTGATTCTGCAAGGAGTAACTGCACTTGTTATGCTTTTCATTTCATTTATTCCTTTTCCAAGGAATCCTACGATCCAACAATGAGGAATTGATTAGATTTTATTTTTCCTCGTCTTCCATAAACAAACAAAGCAACGCGAGATTTAATGGTATCTTCAAATTAAGAATGTTAAGAAAGAATACAGCTTGTGCCATGGATTTATCTTTTAGGTTATTGAATGATGGCACTACTTAGCAATGACATCTTAGTAAAAACCAAGAGAACAAAAGATAGAACAACCCATTTATAACCCTCTTCCCTGTATATTCATATGTGGCTTCAGTTTTAGTCAAATTGACTATTTTAATGGATATCTATATATTCCAATTTTGATAAATGATTAAAAACAATTCATACTTATAATATATATATATATATATATATATATATATATATATTATTAAAGAAAAGCATCTCATAATTTGATAATAATCATGTTTATATTATAATGTGGAGTTGATGAATTTAATCTGAAAATTTCAAAGTTGTAAATTGTTGTAAACATGGTCCTGGTTTTGAAAGGAGTGCACATGGAATGCCAGTGCATACGCATGAAATTCTCCTTGGTGGACCTGTCACACAAATGCCTTTTCCACAAGTTGGTTTAGAAAGGGGTACTGCTGACACTGATAAATGGAAACGTGTTCCAAAAGGGATGGATTCTACCTCAAACACCTTCACCTGCAAGTCATAAAAATCATAACCAATATGAATCTTAGTGTATTAATGTGATACTCATTTTACACGTAAACCCAATTATTTTCACTATTTATGGTAGTTCCTACAAAGTGACTACGCAACGCCAGACCTATCTCGTTGTGGGTGATCCCTAAATGGGCAGAGTCCGATGATTGACTCTCACAAGGATGGTCATCAAACAAGGTATAGGTTTGGAAGTTTGAACACTGCAAATCACCTCAGAGATAGCATATTCTAAATCTCTGCAAAATAATCTTACCCAAAATATTTCTTTCATGTGTTTGGCGAGTGGCATATAAGAGAGATATGTTAGTTTCCTTCACTTCGTTACTGGGGTTCAATCAATCAAAACAACACTACTGTTTTTTCATCAACCTCGTAGTAATCCCATGCCTTCTCAAATATTGCTCTCACCTGAGCCTTAATTATATCATTGTTTCTATCAACTTTATAATTATATCATGGTGCCTCCATTATATTTTCCGACACCTTATGGTAGCGACTCTGTTGGCCTTCTATCCCTTAGAATTAGGCTCAAGCGCAATTGTTCTATCTAGAGCAAGTCCAGTAGCGACATCGAGACCGAGCATCACCAATAGCAAAGCTAGTTGATCGAGTTAAATATGTTGATTATGACCTTCATGAGCAAGTTTAATATTCTGAGTATTTATATCAAGACTCATATCCATCAATTCATTTCTAGATTGAGATAAAGATGCACGAGTAATAGTTCGTTTCCCAAGTCCTATTTATCCATAACCAACATTCCTAACTATTAGAGACCCACCGGTAGTAGATCCATTTGAATCGTCAGTTGATTCTGCTGTTGATGGAGTTGTATATGAAGCTTATCTTGTCAATTATGTCGGTTAAGTAGTTGGTTCACTTAGAGATAGGTTATACTAAAAAATGTTTATTTTTATTTTTATTTTTATTTTATGAATTTGTCCTTTGTACTATAGTGCTTTTAGTTAATATATATTTATATATTGTTTGTTTTATTATTTAGCATTATTTGTAATTTTAATAAAAAAATAAAAATAA
>LPNX010023383.1:262660-285390 GCA_001517045.1 Pseudotsuga menziesii | reverse complement strand
TAAACATATCAAAATTAAAATAAAGACATAATTTGTTTTTATATAAATAAATTAAATATATACAAATATATAAAAACCAAACAACAATAATAAAGGTCTTATAATTATAACACCATAATTAAATAAATGCAAATTAGCATTAGGAAAATAAACAAAATATATACATACAAAGTAATCTTAGAAACGCATAAAATAATGTTACAAAATTAATAAAATTAAATGCATCTTTGAAACAGAAGGCTTAGCTGCTGTCGTAGCCAAGCCTTCTTCTTAATTTATTTTTTCCTAGTGGGTCCTGGCACATCTTCACTTTGGGAGAGGTAGGTGTCTTTTTCAAGCTACCAAATTTACCATAGAAATCGCTTGTTTGCACACTCTTCTCCTTTCGAGATAACTAAGATAGTTTGCTTTTTAAAAGGGTCGACCCTTTCTTTCCCTTTGTTACTCAATCTTTATATAAAGATGCATGAATCCAATTTCTTTTTGTTTTTGTAAAGTCAAATTTAATATATATATATACAAAAAACTGCAATAATAACATTACAAAAATAAAAATAAAAATAAAACAAATTTAAAAACTAAAAACATACAAATAAATAAAAACATTAGGTAATAAACAAATAAACAAATTATAAATTATAAATAACCTTAGAATCTTCTCAAAATTTTATGATTATTACACTGACTTGTTGTCACAAGTCACTCAGAAATAGGTTTCGACAAGAGGGGTTGCCACTTCTCAGGTATAAGAGAATTTTATTTATTCTCTTAAACTTTTGTTTTCATGTATTTTCAATGCTCTCACAAGTTTGTTGTAGGAAAATGCTAACCTTTTGTAGATTTAAAGACAGACGAATAGCATGCAGAAATAATTTTGAGACTCGTAGAAAATTTTCAAAAAAAATGTTCCATTGAAAGATCGAAGGAGTTGAGTTTTCCTTTGTGTATGTCATGACATTTTCTAGAAAGAGAATTTTCAGAAACCAATTATGCCATGTCATGATTACTTATCCTTCTCCTTTCAATCCTATTTCGCTATCCATGATACAGTCTATTGTTTCCCTGCCTTATATATCATGACTTCCCCCATGTACATGATTTATGAGTCACACACATTTTCCCCATTTTCAGTTTATATTTTACCTTTTGAATAAACCCATTTAGTTTCCTTTCCATGACTACATTTGATTTATATCCCTGCCATAAAAACTGTTTGACCATCATATCTTTTTATATATAGTCCTACCACTCATTATTGACAACTCATGTTGACTGATGTGGGATTCCTTAAGGCCCACCTTTCAACAAGTCTTGAACCATCAACTTCAGCACCTTGAGGCTTGGATGTATTAATGGCAAGTTCTCTCGCTGAAAATCATGGGAATACATCAATGTCCCTTGATCGTTAGATCTTGCCAGTGGCTCGACATCAACTCCTTTATTCCCACTTTGCAAGATGTACTTAGGTACCTTGTCACTCATTGACATCAATGGCGAGATTGCCTCAAATTGGTTAACGAAATTCATCAATGGTCGGTTTTCCAGTGACTTCTTTCCATGTTCGACATCGACACATTTATTCGCATGGTAATAATTGTACCATCAGTTTTGTAGAAGGTGAATACTATATAGCTTGCATGACTCCATCAACAGTTTTACAACAGCATACTTCATCCATATGAGAGTACCACAGTTCTACTTTCAAATCTCATGTTTTACTTCATCCAACCAAGCAGCAGTTCAGATCCTTCACTTCACATTCTATGATCCAACAGCAATAGCAGCCACATTCCTACTTTCATCAACTTTTTGGGTAAGTGGAGGTATGTTGTTTTCTAATATTTAATCATTTAATTCGTTAAATGCTAGCAAATGAATGAATTTGGAAAATTCCCTCATTACATTCCCTTTCTCATTTTCATAAAACTAATACATCTTAAGTTGGGGGGGGGGGACTATTCATTACCATTGTACATATTCATCAGCTCATTTACCCTTAATCAACATGTCTTTCCCAAACTATGATTTGTTACACATTTCTATCTATCTTAGCATGATTCATAATATGAAGAAAAGGCTTTCTAATATGCATTGATGGTTTATCATTTCTAATGCATAAATTTTATGTATTGCAGCAAGAAGAAAAAATATAAAAATACAAGTAAAAGAAAATGTTGTAAACACAAGAACCAACATTTGTTACACTTATTGTTGTAAACACAAGAACCAACATTTGTTACACTTATTGTTGTCACACAAGAACCAACCATGAGAAACATTGCTGCCACTCATGCATTTCAAAAACCTAGAATGATTTACTGTTACATACCATCATCATGTAAATCCCAGCTACAAAGCCAAAAGTTTTAAAAAGGAATCAATGCATGGTTGCATGAGGACATGCAAACAGTCAAGTTGGCGGGTATGTTGAGCCGCAAAAAGACCACATTTTATTCATCTTTCTTATACCATTTGTCATGTTATTCTTATCTTATCTTTCCATAAAACCATTAATATTGACCACTTTCATAATAAATATGGCTTTATATTACCATTTTCAAAATCATTTATTTTTGAGTATTTTGAGTGAATTTGTGGTTGATTATTGTGAAAAATAACAAATTTTCATTATACTTTAAAGTTGGGTGAGTTTGGCGATGTTTACAAGTAAATTTGAAGACTTTAATAAGCTTAAAAGTGACCACCTAGCCTTAGATTCGAATTTCATCTTCTAGATGTGAGCTAACTTCAAGGAGAAGATCATGGAGGTGTGGAGAGAATATCTCATCCAATAGTTGGTTGAGGATTTAAAGGGATGAGTTGTAGATTTGTTGAGGATTTGGGGGGATGAGTTGTCTATTTTTTGAGAATTCTAAGGGATAGGTTGAGAGAATAGTGGATCTATAATTATGATCAGTTATCTTGGATTTATGTACAAATAGGAGGACTCTCTCCTCATTTTGGCCAGAGGCCTCTCTAGTGGTTTGGTAGTAGAGAACTTGTTCGTCTTTTTAGATAGTCATGGATTTGATCTTGTTGTAATAGATTTTATGTTTTAGAATATATATTTTGATCTCTTCATAATTTGATATTTTGTTTATGAGTTGTTAGTATATATTTCTAGTTGTTTCTTTCTTATGCATTTTCAGTATTGATTTTATGTGAGCTCACAAGTTATTGTCAAGTGATTTATACCAGTTTGTTTTATACAATTTCATGTAATTTCATGTTTTCTATATTAGATCTATTTTCATGCATAAACTATATTCAATTCCAGTCATGTATTTTTAATGTCATTTATAGATTAAGTTCAGTGACACTCTGCCCCTACATATGTTTTGTCTGTACCTCACAAGTTTACACTCTCTCCGGGTTGACAATTAATTGTTGGAATTCTATTATAAATTTGTTTAATATTTTACCCAACAATATAGTAGAAGAAGTAGTACATGAAGATTATCTAAATACAGTCCTAAGTGACACTAAAAAATATGAAGAGGCATCACATTAGTATGAAGAAGTTTTTATTGAAAAAACTAAAGATAATTTTCAGACACATGCTACATTGGAAATGAAACAAATACAATATAATGATGGATGCTTGAACTATGAAGGAGTACCTAATGATGGTTGCTTACACCTCTATGTTGGTGACATAGAGATCACTTTTGAAAGTGTTGCTGCAATCCAAAATTCAATTAAGCATGACAATGAAGAACTTGTAGCAGTTGAAGAAGAAACAAGATCAACTTCCCCATCACCACTTGATCTTCATGAATTTGGTCCAAGCAAGAAGGAAGAAGATGAGGAGGTTAATTTACAAGAGCTTCATTTTCTTGAAGGGTCCTTAAATATGAATGAAAAGAATATTTCCCTTAGCATACTCCATGACACTCAAGCATTGGTATCAAATTCTTGTTGGAGAGCTACTTCCTTAGAGGAAACATCCTTCCTTGAAGACATGGAGAAGATTCAAAGAGAAATGTGCAACATCAAAGGTAATTTCATGTCTTTGATTTTTTATAGAAAAAATTTCATTGATCTTAGTGAACGGTTACATGAATCCTACTTGAAGAATAATGAATTTGTTAATAAGCTAACAATTCAAAATCAGCAACTTCTTGAAAAGTTGCAAGACACTTGTTTTTCCTCCGATGTTTCAGATTTTCATAAGGTAGATTGCTTGGAGGATTCTGATCACATGATGGATCATGAGAAACATGGAAAATTGTAGGTTCTTGATGTTCTTGAGGATGATAATGATGATATCCAATCACTATTAATGGTGGAAGAGGAACTTGAGTTGCCTCTTGAAAATGGTTACACAATGTTTGAAGAAGTGCATAATTCCACCACCTTGGAACCAACCCATGAGGAAAATTTTGCATTTTTTAGGGAGGTGCATAATACTACCCATATGGATCCTTCACATTATGAAAATTTTGCACTTACTAATCATTTGGGTGAGTTGGTTCTTTCTCCTACATCCTACACTTCTAAATTTTCCAGCAGTCTACCTAATGAAGTATAGGTGAAAGGTTTCTTTTTGGTGGTGCCACAAGAATAGCATGGACATTCTATTTCTCTTTCTTATGATGGAATTATTAGAGTACCATCTTATTTACATTTTCAGAAGCATTCCTTGTTAATTTTTGATGCTGCACATCTACATGGGTGCACCTATGATATGAATTTGAGTCACTAGAAGAATCATGGTTTTTATTGCTCAACACTTGGTTCATTTGATGTTGGAGGAACTTCATCCGACACTAGGGTGAATAGACTTATAATAGGAGAAAAATTTTGTTTCCAGCCACAAACATTGTTATATCTTTATGATTCACTAATTCATGGATGTATGGGTAATAATTCTTTGAGTCATTTGATGTCTCCTTGTTTCTGTTGCTCACTATTTGGTTCAAATTTGAGTGGATATTCTTCATTCACTTCTTGGATGAATATTTTGATGAATATCACTTCCTTTTGGAGAAGAATTATAGGACATGGGATAATACTCACCTATGTCATTGGAGCAGATTTTATTGGTCACTTGAAGCATGTATGTACTTAGCAAATGGTAGTCTACTCACTTGGAGGTATAAGCACTTTCATGATTTCCTTGTGAGGAACCTCCTTGACGTATCTTTTTATTATTTTGTTATGTTCTTTGATGATATATAATATTTATTCATTATGTTTGTAATAATGCATACAAGAAAATGCGATCCATGAATTCTCTTTCCTAATGGTATGAGTAGGAGAGCAGTCTTAACTGTTGGAGTGCAATGCAAGCAATGGGACCCCGAGATGTTTTTTAGTCCCATTGATTCCCAATTATTTCGGAAACAAGAAGTATGGGAGATGGATTCCATGCTTGATAATATGATTTTAATCAAATTATTGCAACATAAATCATGGTGGTTCCTCTCTCAAATCTTCATGGAATCTCAAAGAATCAAAGTGGGCAGTTCAGTGGCAACTTCAAAAAATCATAAAAGCAGGTTCTTCAACAACCACGTTTGAAATTGCTAGAGGACAAACAATATTGGGAAGGGATGATTTGTAATTTCCAAAATCTTTCATTGGGTCACAATGGCCAAATCAAATTTTCCATGTTCATGAAATTTGTCAAATGGATGCTAAAATTCAAATAATTGCCAAGGAGGAAAATCACTAGTTTCCTAGGTTGGGGGTGGAGTCTTTGAGATTTGGAATAAGGGGGATGATAAATGATGTTGAGACACTAGAAGAGGATAAATAANAGAGAAAATTGAAATGGCTATGGAGAATGGAGACACATGGAGACTATGGGGCCCACTCAAGCTAGAATTCCTATGTTAAATGGCATCCTCCTCTTGTAATTATGAATCTATGGCAATCCTAATATTTTGGAATGGATTATGAGGTTGGTATACTTGAATATATACTTCATAGGTCAAATTTTGGATGAATTGTAACTTACATGGGAGAGGAAGTGTAACATCCCCTTTTCCCAACCAAGGTTGACTCGGTGAAAAAAGGGGGGTTACTTTTTTTTTTCATTTTCAAGGTACAAACAAAATGACACTGTCAGTCTCTAAAAAATATAAACATATTATCATAACATTCCTATCATGATCATCCATTTACTACAAAATTTTTCCTAATGCCAAAAGACAAATTATACGTTAAATAAAAACAAAACCCCTACTGCTACTCTCACGCATTCTTCTAGAATTCAAAATTTCCTTATTAAGATATACATGTAGCTTTATCAACACACCTTTATATAAAATACTTAACCTATGGTAGATGTTTTTATGCATTATTACCTTTATATCGGTCCTTTAGATTGTAGTTTTCCAATGAAGGCTTTTCCTTGTAACTAAGACATAATAAACCTCTACTTGTTCTAAAAAACTACAAAAACCTTGTGATTTATAATGCATGCCATTCACATACAAAGGTATTTGATCTCAATAGAGAATGAATTAGGTGCAACTTCCCACTATTATTTTGAATACATGTACAATTGTCTTTAACCACATTTAAACCTACATTGGCTTGCGACTAAACATACGGTTTCTTAGGTGATTAAATTCACTATTTCCATATTTATTTTTTTAACCGCATTGTATCTATCATTAAGGGTGCTGATTTAATGATCTACCATCCCCTTTGAGAAAAGTATGTTCTATGTAAAATACTACTCGTTATTTAATTATAACCCATTGAAAACATAAAAGGCACCCTTCCATAACATATCTTTAAAATATCTCATCAACAATATATTAGTCATCTTTAACAAAATTCTGATACTTTATCATTTAGCTTAAGAGGGGTAGTCTTCAAGAATTTCATCTTTAAGGTGTATTTAAAATGATTATATTGCATGGACAAAGTCATCAAGGTATCCATAACTTTCCTTGGTTATCCTTAAACTAATTAATCAATTGACTAGGTTGCAGAACAATGATGCAAGAGCACAAATAATACAAGGAAATTAAAAACATTTCGACGCAAAAATATGAGAGAAAAAAATATATGTGGTTTGCCCAATCCATGGGTTACATCCACCAAATGGTCACATCCTATGACATTATTCATTAAAAGAGTTACGATCTACAACATTAATGTTGCCATATTTTTCTATTTATTCTTTGTGGATTCTCTCATAGAGAGTAATTCCAACCTACTCAATACTAAGGTCAAAATGCTATAATAATTCTAGCAAGTCACATCCGATATCCTAACCAGAATTCTAGACATTCTTCAAGGTGCAAGATAGCATGGTTGGTCACAAGGTTCTCAACCCATCCTTACTCCAATGCTATATATAATTTTCATGACTAGATAAACAAATGTAGAGCGTTATCAATTTTTCATTTACAATATAAATATATGGTTTTATCTCCAACCAGCCACATTTGAAGCCATATTTACACCAACTAAATTACTAGGTTCATATGTTTATAATAAATAATTTTTTCACATCCAACACACTACGACCTAGGATGTAATTCCACCCACTTTGTTGCTATATTCAGCTCTAAAAATAAAGGTAGACAGTTGTAAATTGCATACACAATAATTTTATAAAATTTTCTATTCACAAATTATGATCTAAGTGATGTTAACACCCTTTTATTCTTGGTAACTTTAGATCTAAGAAATTACAGTTTACTATTTTTCAGATAGGTTCATTCTCTCTGTATAAACCACCGATTTAAGCAAAATTAAAGGTTGTTATTCTCCCAAAATCATCCTTTCTCGGTGTAACTGCCGATCTAAGAAATTATCATTTTTTTTCTTTTTACAAAGGGTCCTTCATGTAACCAATAGACTTAGAAAAAATTAAGTTAACCATTATTTCCAAAGGCTTTTCCCTCAATGTAACTACAACACTGAGCAAATCAGAGAGAACAAGTTAACACTTCTTCTCCCAAAGGATTTTTCCCTCGGTGAATTTAACAGAGCTTAAACAAGATAGTTTATCGTTCTTCCAAATGGTCCTTCCCTTGGTGTAACCACCGGTATAAGAAACTATAGATTCACATAATACTGAGAGATTCATTCCTCGGTGCAAATAATAGAGCTAAGCAACATAGGTTTCCTTTCCAATGGTTCCACCATCGATCTAAGCAACTTGGTTAATAGGGTCATTTACTAGTAAAAACAAAGGTGGGGGGGGTTGCGCTTGACAATACGACCAAGGATGCTTCCTACAATGGAAGAGGTGCATCAACTGCAACCAAGGTATAGTTCACCCATAAATAGGAATCGACTTCTTCAATGAAGAATGCATAGAGATTTCCAATAAAACAAAAGTGGAGGTTCTCATAAGTCAAGAGGGTAGCGATTCCCACATGAATGGATCTAGTCTTCCTAAAATCAACTACTCGGTGATTTCCAAAATACACAGAGAAATCAAAAAATGGGTGAGCCCAACCATTGGAGACATGGAGTCAAAAAATGCAGAATATTCAACTCTAATCAATGAGTCCAAGAAAACACATACCAACATGAAGACCCCCAAGAGGAAGGCATAAACCATTCTGTCCAAAGTGCAGACCTTCACAAAAGCCAGGATCCTCCTCCATCTCTGGGACAAATTGATTATATATATATATAAATCCATAAAATGACACGCACGTCATATCATACCTAACCAACATCACTACCAGGTGAGCTTGCCCCCTCCCTCGATAGGAAATCAATATTTTAAAACGACGCAACCATGATCCTTGTTCTTTTTCTTCCCCCTTCATACTTGTTGAGTCTCAGAAATGTCCCTTTTTCATCCACTTTATCTTCCGCATTCCTCACATTTCATCGTCCCATTAACCTTTTATCATACCATTTCCATACATATCTGTGGGTTTTACATTATTATTTTTCACATTATTCATTTTAGTATTAAGAGTGAATTTATGATTAAATATTAGAAAATATACATGTTTTTCATATATATATCTCAATTATGTGTGATCTTTGTAATGTGTACGAATATGTAAATGATTAATCCAACGAGATAGTTATTCAAGCCTATTCTTAAGGAGAAGATCATGGAAGATTGGGTTGGCATATCTTATCTAGGATTCATGAGGATTTGAAGGAACCATATCTTGTAATAAGAGGAAAGTGTTTGAGAGTAGTTGAGAGAATAGTGGATCTGTTCTTATCTTTTTCTTAAGGCCTCTCATGTATAAAGGGGAGTGCTCCCTCTCCATTCCATTACGTTGTAATAAAGTTAGATTAAGCTTGTAGGAGGGTTGTAATGGAAGTGGATTGGATTGGATTTTGTACTTGTTAGATTAGTCTTTGAATTGAGATTATTAATGTGATTCAAGCTTTCATTATCATGCTTCCATGTTTGTCATTTGATTATTGATTTGTGGATGTGAGCTCACATATGTCATTGTTGTTAAGCTCTTCACATGTTGTATTTCCTTTGCGCAATTTCATGCTTTCCTAGTTAGTGTTTCAATGCTTTCCTAGATTAATTTGATTTCAGCAAATTAGATTAAGTTAGATTAGATCTACTTCAGTCCTGCACAAACAGTGCATGTGCTTCGTCAGTTTACGTACCCCGGGTTGACAAGTAAATAGTTAGGGCAACTGTACTGCGACGTAATTATTACGACATATATTTCTCCTAACATTTTGGCGCCGTTGCCGGGGAAGCACAAGGGATTGAGGTATTAATTTCTTTTTCATGCAAGTGTGATTATTCGTGCTCCTAACTCTGAGGTGACATATGGGTAAGGGAATGAAGGGTGTGTTTGAATTTCTGCAAATTAGCATAAATTTCAATTTCTGCAATTTAGAGTAAATTTCAATTTCTGCAAGTGTGTTTCAATTTCTGCAGTTTAGTATAAATTTCAATTTCTGCAATTTAGTGTAAATTTCAAATTGTGCAAGTGTGTTTATGCAACTGTGAAGAGGTTTTCATGTGTTTCAACTAGAGTGTTTTGTTTTCAGCAAGTGTGATTTTCAGTTTTCAGATTTTGATTTGGATTATGTAAAAACCCCTTTTTCAATATGATTTAACTATGAGTGTCAGCTTGGAACAACTCGCTCACATCCTTGCAAAAATCCGAGTCTCTTCTTCTTTGGAAGAGGAGATCCTGACAGCAGCCGAAAGTTTAAATACTCCTTCAGAAACGAACGAGGAATCAGCATCTGAAGACTCCTGCATATTTGATGACAAACAATCATTCGAACAAGAGATTAAGGAAGATGACAAGGAGCTGTAGCATGATCTGAGTGAGGGAAAATGCGCTTACGAAAGCCATATCGAAAGATGGTTCCAGGTAAGTACGCAATTAGATCAATTTAGTTTTTCTTCTTATTTAGTTAGTCTGTCGTTACAGCAATAAGACTCACTCATTCTTCTAAATTTTCATCTTTCATTTGAAAAATTACCACTGAACATGTTACTGTTACTTTCACGTGCATGGCTCCATTGGAAGTTTGACTACACGTAGCATATTTATAAATCCTAATTAGCATAGAGTAGGTAGGATTCCATTTTCAATTTCTGCTTTCATTTTCAAATTTACTTTAGTGTTGAATAAGTATGCTCTCCTCCACGCTTCGTGCGATCGCGAGGATCAGGAAGTAGGGATGATTAAAATTGATTTCACGAAGAGTTGTGACGATGAGAAAAAATTGCCTAATCTGCTGTTCCTCAAAATTTGTTCCATTTGCTCAAAATTTTCTTTTAAATCTGCAAAATAAATTTTTAAAAAGTTTTGTTTATTTTTATTTTCTGAAAATAAAAATTAACTCGAAAATTTGCAGAATAAATTCTTTTATTTTCTACAACATAAACAGGAAAAAAAATATTAAATCTGCACCTCCATGCTCCATCTGCAAATAATAAAACTATAGTTGCATTAGGATAACAATAAAAGAAAAAAAAATCTAATAAAAAGTCTGCAACAATCAATGAAAAGAACTTGCAAACTTCCTCACTGATTTACGAAGGCAGGGATGCCATATTTTTTTTTTCTTAGTCCTTCATCCTTTAGCTCCCTGGACATTAAACCTGCAACAAACAATCGAGGTTTTTCCCATGCCGCCTTGCAAAATTCTCATTGGTTTGAGTGATTTGCAACAACTTGCAACAATAGATCTGCAAATCACACATTGAGTAAAATTTGCAAAACCAACTAGAACAACAAATGCAGGAAAAATGCAAAAATTGAAATAGAAATATCTCACAACCTGGGATCTAGATTCTTCTAATTTTTGGACAGGAAGTGCATTATGTTATGATCCCATAGCTCCGTAAATTTCATCCTGTTAGAATATAATCGGTAAGGATTATATATTTTGTAAATAAATAAATAAAACTGATGTAGGAAGCCGAAAAGGCTGGGCGGAAGGTGAAACTCAACCGTCCTATGAATTGTATAAATATTTGCTTTGGTAAGGGAATAATACTGAATCGAGAGTTATACCTAACAAGTGGTATCAGATCTTGGCTGCCTGCCTGCCATGAATCCTACCTGCTGCATTTCTTTTCAGTCCTGGCATTCTGCTTGCCAGTCCATTGCCAGACTTCCTGCTCCGTCAGTCTGCCAGTGGCATGAGAAACCCAGCCTGCGTGCCCTCAGTTTTACTGTTTTTCATTACAAATGAATTAACGCTCATAAGTTTGGTGTATACCTATCAGTGTATACCTAACCCTAATTTCTTAGGTGAATGAATCGCCCTCCTCCTCTTGCATCTTGAGTTTCAGGCTGCAGTGAGACTGCGTTGAGAAATAATACCAGCGTTATGAAGACTGAGATATCAGACTGATATTGGTATCTTAATGACTGATATATGTGATATTGGTATTATTTCTCTGATATTGAAGATTGAAGACTGCGTATGCTGCATGAAGAGCCCGTGGTGTGATGCTGCGTGGAGAAGAGACTGTTGAAGATTAAAGACTGGTGATTGATATATATATATATACATATATATTGCTGCGACTGGTGATTGCATTGAAGACTGATGACTGTAGATACTGCTGATTGATATATATTGATATATATTGCTGCGACCCATATTTTGTGAAATGTGAGAGCTGCGACTCATGTTGTGAGAGCTGCGACCCATTTACTCTCATATTTTGTGAATTGCGACCCATATTTTGTGAAATGTGAGAGCTGCGACTCATGTTGTGAGAGCTACGACCCATTCTCATAATGTAATAGGATGCTGGCCACTGAAGAACCAATTTAAAGTAATTGATTTCTTGAGTTTGTTCTGCCTCCAAGCTCATGGCACCACAGAAGAAAAATGCTATGCAAATGGCAGCTATAACTTTGAAGACCAGCGTGGAGGAGAATGCTGAATCGTGACTGTGTGATTAGTATTGCTACGACCAGCGTGAAGACCAGTGTGGAGCTAAGAGCTGGTGATTGCCCATCGACCAAGTAGCTACCACCTATGCGTGAAGTTTGTTTCTCAAGTGCGTGGAGGTGAAGATTCATGCCCTCATTCAACTGGGTGAAGACTGTTCTCTTCATGAGCGTGAAGGTAAATCTTTTGTGATCGCTTGGTTACACAAACCATAAATTTACCCTGGATTTTGCGTGAAGTGTGAAGTGAAATAGTTTCATATTTATGAATGGCGTGGCTAAATGGTGAGGTAGTTGTATGGGCCTGTGATTGTATATAGCTGCGTGGAGTCTGTAAGTTTCATTCACATTGTTAGTGTTTGTTGTAATCATGCTGATGCTCTCCTTAGACTACTGCGTGCTTTGAAAACCTGCAAGAAGATAATCAAAATTGAGTAGAGCTACATGTGTGGAGCTTACTGCGTGGAGAGTTCTATATATTCTGCATGGAGAGTGAGTCTATTGTATGAGCTGAGTATATATTGAATCTATATATGCTCCGTGAGTTTGAATCTATATTGGAGCTGAATATATGCATTGAGTATATATGCTTTTTGAGACTGCAATCTTCTCCATATACTGCTGCGACCTACAATTGATCGTGAAGACTGCTTGGATCTCGTGAAAGGAGATTGCTGACACTACCCATCATGTTGACTGTATAAAGTTTTGAAGAGCTGAGATAATTGTTGACTGTTGGTTGTAATATTTTCTTTGTCATTGTATCATCTTTAAAACCTGAAGTTGAGATTGTAAATCACCTTGGCAGAGACTGTAGACCTGCAAGGTTCTTATTTTTTCTATTCCTCTTTGTCAAAACAAGTTCATTATTGTAAATTACACTAACAGTTGTAAAGATGCACTCTTTGGCATCTAGTATTGGTGCTTCCCTAGCTGGCAAAGACCAATCCAAATACCCTTCCAAGGGAGATTGCAGCAAGAGAGGCAGAGGGGGCAGAAACAACTCCGAAAAAAGATCAAAGTGCAAGCGTTGTGGAAAGACTGGGCACACATCAGATCAGTGTTGGGATTCATGGGACTCCATCAAAGACAAGCATAACCAGAAGAAAGATGACCAAGATGCTAGTAAATCTTCTGATTCTTGTATTGTTGCACATTGTAATCTTGGATTTAATGAAATGACTTCTCTTTCATCTTACAAATATTGTTGGCTGCTTGATACTCGTGCAACATCACACATGACATTTAGAAAAGACTGTTTTGAAGAACTGAATGAAACAATAGATGGCATAGTTTACTTTGCAGATAAGTCAAGTATTAAACCAAAGGGAATGGGAACCATTCGACTGAAGATGCCTGGATTCCCTGATTGCTTGTTGAAGAACGTTCTCTATCTTCCATAGTTGTAGAGAAGCCTGTTATCCTTGGTGAAGATTCGACAGCAAGGCCATTCCATCCACATGTTTGATGGAATCGTTGAAATAAGAACGTCCTCTGAAAACCAAGTCATCATGACTGGATATGAAGATGGGAAGCTGCCGAAGCTCAAGGGTTCATCTGCAAGATTTCAGAGCTATGCCTACCTCTCTCAGCATGGATAAGGTAATATGTCATCTAGCTCATTGTGGCATGCAAGATTTGGTCATCTAAATTATAACAGTCTTCGTTTGTTGAGAAAGAATGGTGTATTTGGTCTTCCCACCATTCCCAAAGAGAAGAATAAATGTGATGCATGTATATTAGGGAAACATAGTAAGCTGCCATTCCATGAATCTAATTTCAGAGCAAGTAGTAAATTAGAACTAGTGCATTCTGATTTATGTGGCCCAATGCCAACTCCTTCAGCAAATGGGAATAAGTATTTTATGACATTTGTTGATGACTACTCATGAATGTGCTGGATTTACTATTTAAAGACAAAGTCAGAAGAATTTCAAACATTCAAAGACTTTCATGCATTGATTGAAAAACAAGCACAATAAAAAATTGTTACACTTCGTACTGATAATGGAAAAGAATACACTTCAAATGCTTTTGAAAATTATCTTCGCCAACATGGAATTGCAAATCAGACTACTGTTCCCTACAATCCTCAACAAAACGGTGTAGCAGAAAGAATGAGTAGAACCATAATGAATATGGTTCGCTCAATGATGTTTTTCAAAAATATAAAACTAATGTTTTGGGGTGATGCAGTAAAATGTGCAGCATATTTGAGAAATAGAAGTCCCTCAAATGCACTTGATAACAAGACTCCACATGAAATGTGGTTTGGCCATCTCCCTTCAGTCAGGCATCTCATAGTTTTTGGTTCCACCTGTTATGCCTTGATTCCGAAGGAACAAAGAAACAAGCTTGGTGCTCGAAGCAGAAAATCCATTTTCCTGGGGTACGAAGAATACTCCAAGGCATACCGTCTGTATGATGAGGTAAACAAGAAATTTGTTATTTCCAGAGATGTAATTTTTCTTGAGACTAATAAAAATGACCAATCTATTGAGAGGTAGCTTGATCATTTGGAAAGTTATCCTCATCCAAAGACATATTCTGAAAATGAATATGAAATTCCAAACCTTGAAGGGGGGATTCCTATTCTGGATCAACCTTTGGAATTTCCATATGAAGCACCAACTCCCCCACATGAAGAATTTCCTACTACTTCACTTGAACAAGAGGTTCAATTGGATGATGTGATTGAGAGAATTGAAAGACTCTCAATCAATGATGAAGCACCACCAACTGATCAACCAGAACCATCACAAAAGATTCCTAAATGGGCCACAAAGACATTTGAAAGTGTCCATCCAGATGAAGTTTGAAAGACATGAACGAGAAGTTCGAAAAGACATGAAGATGGAGGAGGAGCAGATAATTCAGGTGATGACATGGATGTATCATTTGATTGTGAATTTAATTTATCTGCTAACTTTGAACCAACTTCCTTTGAAGAAGCTTCTACTCGAGCTGTGTGGAAAGAAGCTATGCAGAATGAGTATGATGCACTCATGAAGAATGGAACTTGGAAGCTGGTTGACCCTCCAGTTGGAACCAAACCAATTGGCTGCAAGTGGGTGTACAAGAACAGATACAAATTAGATGGCTCACTTGACAAGCACAAAGTGAGTCTTGTAGCAAAAGGATATGCACAGAAAGAAGGAATTGACTATGAAGAAACTTTTTCTCCTACAGCAAAATGGGCTACCATCCGAACCTTACTCTCTTTAGCTGCTCAGAAAGGGTGGAAAGTTCATCAAATGGATGTGAAGACTGGTTTCTTGAATGGAGACTTGAAAGAGAATGTCTTCATGTCTCAGCCAGAAGGATTTGTTGTGAAAGGAAAAGAACAAAAGGTATGGAAGCTTGTCAAATCCTTGTATGGCCTAAAACAAGCGCCTCGTGCATGGTATGAAAAGTTAACCGAGCATCTTTTGAAGTTAAATTTCAAACATTTTGATCTTGATGATGCAACACTGTTTATAAAGAAAGTTGGAAGATTTGTTGTGTATCTTGTGGTGTATGTAGATGATCTTTTAATGACAGGGAACAACAAGAGCTATATAGCATCCATAAAGAAAGATTTGAAAAAGATCTTTGAAATGACAGATATGGGACATCTCCACTATTACTTAGGAATTGAAGTCACTCAACATCCTAAGTACATATTCCTATCTTAGAAAAAATATGTTGGAGAACTACTAAACAAATTTTGCATGACAGAATGCAACCCTATATCTACTCCAATGGAATAGAAAATGAAGCTCACATCAAGCGAAGGAAAAGAATTTGAGGATGCGACCAAGTATCGACAACTTGTAGGGAGTCTTATCTACCTTACAACAACTAGACCAGATATTTCTTATGTTGTTGGCATACTTTCAAGGTTCATGCATAAACCTTGTGAAGGACACTGGTCAGCTGCAAAGAGGGTTCTAAGATACTTGAAGGGGACTCAAGACGTTGGACTCAAGTACTCTAAAGTGGATGACTTCAAACTTATTGGGTACTCAGACTCATATTTTGATGGCGATAGGGAGACAGGAGTATCAACTTCTGGATACACTATGAGTCTTGGATCAGCAGCTGTCTCATGGAGATCACGCAAACAGTCAGTTCTGGTAGATTCAACAACAGAAGCATAATATGTGGCTGCAGCTGAAGCAACGAAAGAAATAGTATGGCTCAGGAAGATACTTGAAGATTTGCAAGAAAAACAAGAGAACTCCACTCCATTGTTGGTCGACAATACTTCTGCAATCAAGCTGGCTAAGAATCCTAGATTCCATGATCAAACCAAACAAATCAACACAAAGTATCATTTGATTCAACATCATGTAGAGGCCAAGACAGTCCATCTTCGACATTGTTCCACAAATGATCAAATTGCAGACATCTTCACCAAAGCGCTTGGACGAGAAAAGTTTGAAGGATTCAGAAACATGCTCGGACTTACAAACACCCCTTCGGATTAAGAGGGGGATTGTTAGAATATAATCCGTAGAGATTATATATTTTGTAAATAAATAAATAAAACTGATGTAGGAAGCCGAAAAGGCTGGGCGAAATGTGAAACTCAACTGAATCGGGAGTTATACCTAACACATCCCAACTTAGTGCACGGCTTTCAAGAAAATCAATATAGTCACCTTCAGCCATTTTTCATTTTTTTCAAAATATGTGAAGTATCTATGGCTTATTTTTGGTGTGTAAACGCGATTTGACCATAGGAACCTGCCTGCAAAATTTCAGCCCAATCCGAGTCACCGTTTGTGCGAAAATTGCATTTCAATTTGCTGTTACACGCTGCAACAATTGCTCATACACACCTGTAGCAGCCTGCAACAGCTGAAGCAGTACGATTTCTGACCAAATGAAGAAGAATTTGGAAAATTTAAGACATGGATTTTAATGCTAATATGTTGATTATGTTCCCATAGAAACAGGTCCATAATTTCTGGCACAAATTTCGAGATAGCGAGAGATCTTTGAAAGAAATCAAACTTAGATTTTCTGGGCAAAATATTCTAAACAGCCAACTTTTGCCTCGATTTTCGTGCAACTGAAAATGCATATAGAAAATATGACACATGGGTTTTTTCTCCTAGCATAACAAATTGGTTGGAACACGAGCTGTTTTGAAACAGGAGCCTCGGTTTAGGAAATATCGTTGGGTCTTTGAGGCTAAAAAAATACAAAAATGCAGATTTTAAAAAAATAAAACCAAACAAAACAAAAACATTTTGCTCAACCCAACCAAGAGATTCTTGCACTAAAAATGATCAAACGATAATCATGATATTGAGTATGCCTTTTCTTTCCTGCTTGTCAATCTTATGCGAAGAATTTTAAGCAGTTTCTAGGCCGCGACAGTAAATGGGAGTCCATTTGTTCATAAGAAAATTATAGCCATTCACATTTCATGGTATATTTCATGGATCTCTGAGACATTACCTCCACGTGGTTGTTTTGCTGGAAACATGGATGCTTGAATGCTTGCTGCCTATTACGTAATGCTTACACATACCACACTTGAACGCTCTGCATATTCAAATTATATCTAACAATGTACACGTAGACCATGCAGAAAAGCAATTGACATTCCAACTCCATGAGAACTTCTCATTGCTTGCATAACTTTGATATTGCATCTCAACAGTACATTTACACTTTCCTAACTTTTGTGGCTTGCAGATTTGCTGAAAAAGAGACCATATTGTCATTGCATGCTTTTTCGAAGAGTGCAGATCTGACATTAATTTTGAGTGGTTTATTTTTCCTTTTGCATTTTCTTTTTGGTTTGGATTATAAAATCATATAACGAAAATAAAATCAAATATAACTAAAAAAATAAAATAAAAATTCAATAAAACAAAATCATCCAATCAAAAACTTGCAAATGGACTTTTTCCCAACTTCTTGAAAACAATTTTGCAACATGTTATTACGATCTACGCTAAGTTGTTTCTTGGAGTCACTTTACAGCGATCGATGATTCCACCTGCACAACGGCAAAGGTATACAAATGAGTGTAGCTGCGCGTTGAACATCCATTTGAGTATAGCTGCGCATTGAACAGCTGTGCGTTGAACAGCCATTTGAGTGCAGCTGCACGTTGAACAACCATTTGAGTATAGCTGCGCATTGAATAGCTGTGCGTTGAATAGCCATTTGAGTGTAGATGCACGTTGAAACAACCATTTGAGTATAGCTACGCATTGAACAGCCTGCGCGTTGAACAACCATTTGAGTGTAGCTGTGCCTTGAACAGCCTGCTACTCCCATTGATGTTTTAAGTGGTTAATAGTGATTATTTTCTTTTATCTTTGATGAATTAAAGGCTATTATGCATAATTTTACTAATGATGGTTTTTGGAGTGAGTTGTCACGTACAGGACGCTCATAGCCAACTGTTCCAGCCTTAACCAAAAATGCATGCCACATAAGAACACCTTGATTCACGTCTTCAATAGCGGACCGATGAAAACAAATCTCAAAATTCCGAGACATGGTTTTGGTGCGTAACATCCTCATTTATCTGAATCGCGATGAAATGGGCAAACAAAGCTACGGTTTGCGATATGCAGGTGGTTCTTCGAGAAGGTATTTTCCAGATTTGGTGTTGCGACCAGTTCCAAAGTTTCCCACAGTTACGGCCATGTTCCAGCTGTTGCAGATCACAAGTGGGGGCTCAGTTCTTCATTTACATGAGATAATTTTCCAGGAATTACAATTAATGCACCAAATCAGTGAAACTCCTCAGCCACACAGAGACCAGATTGCTCTTACAAATTGTAAAACTAACGCAAATGGACATTCTCTAATTCCTGAACGCAATGTGCTTAATCTTAATTTGTCTTTCTTAAAGTCACTTCATGGAGTAATTAATGATTACAAGAGCGCAAAGGCACAAGTATACAAATGCATTTTATTTTCTTCGCTCCATTCCTACTTATTTTTGCATTCTATGATTCTCTCATGAATGTTTAAGCGCAGGATTGGTACTAAGTTTGATTGCAGGAATGAAGACGCTCGCATTCCGTGCTGAAGTGATTTTCAAAAATCACAAATACTTTTGAGAAATATGCTTTATTGACATCTTGCAGGAGCGGTTACTCCTCATAAACATCGTGACACTTGCTGTTACACGAAAATCATTAGAAAACCCTTTTGCATCTTGAAATATCTCCTCGCATTCCTTGTTCATAGCAGATTGATCATCCCTGTGTTGCAGCCATTTTCCATTTCCTTATCCTTCCTGATTTCTCGCACATCTATTTTTCTGAGCAGCATACATCATTTCCTTTATCATTTTCAGTTCATTTTTGCCTTCTTTCTCTATGCCAGATTGCCTTTCGAATAAAACCAGTCACCTCCTTTTCCACAATTACACTTCCTCGATTTCATTTCCATAAACCCTGTCACTACTGAGATATTTGTTATAGTCCTACCAAATATTTTTATAAAAACTCGCGTTGACTGATGTGGGATTCCTTAAGACCCACCTTTCAACAGTCTTGCCCCATCGACTTCAGCACCTTATCTGGGATATAGACTAGAGTCCATTTTGAGTACCTAGAGGATTGCATGCCTTAATGTCAAGTTCTCTCGCTGACGATCATGGGAATACATCAATGTCCCTTGATCTTCAGATCTTGCAAGTGGCTCAACCTCAACACATCAATTCGCACTTCACAAGATGTACTCAGGTACCTAGGCACTCATTGACATCAATGGTGAGTTTCCTCGCAATGGTTAATGACATTCATCAATGGTCGGTAATCCAGTGATTTCTCTTCATGCTCGACATTGACACATCCGTTCGCATGATTAGAATTGTACCATCAAGTTTGTAGCTGGTGAAGACTATACACTATGAGAATCTAACAGTTCCACAACACCAGTTCAGATCTCTCCACTTCACATGCTCTAATTCAGCAGTGATAGTCCTGGCAGTTCCCACAGTTGCTGTTACAACCATCATTGTTATAGCAGTCACTGTTACGGCAGTTACATCAGTTCCAGCGGTTTTTGTTTTAGCAGTTCCAACAGTTTTTGTTACAGTAGTACTGCTACAGTAGCAGTCACCTTTCACATGCTCCTACAGCAGTGCTATCTTTCACATTACAGCAACGACGCCATTCATAGCTACATTTTCATGATCCTACACCAGTGACACCTTCCATCTTCCAGCGGTCACAGTCCCATATCCTTTGGCCAGCTGTTACATTAGTTACAGCTACAGTGCTAGTCACGATTCTCTGATCCAGCAGCCGCAACAACTACATTCCTATTGCATCATTCATCTACATTTTGGGTGAGTGGAGGTATGTTGTTTTCTAAGCTTTAATCATGAAATTATTTCTATGTTGACTTGAATATTTTGGAAAATTCCCTCACCACACTTCATTTCCTTTTCCCTTCCATGACCTACACTATGTTGCATGAGGGCATGCAACCAATTCAGTTGGGGGGGGGGGAACTATCGTCATAATCACCACATTTTCCCATTATCATCATTTCATTTTCATCCCATTTACCATTCCCAAAAATTTCTTTTCCAACGATCCCCTGATGCACTTTAATTCATGCATTGATATACATTGGCATGATTCATACCAGATTGCGAAAAGGCTTTCTTATACTTAGTGATGCTCTCTTATGCACATTGATAGCTTATGATTTCCAGTGAAGTGTGTGGTTACAATTATTATCATAACAGCAAGTGAAAAAAATAATGAAATGAATGTTGTTAACACAAGAACCAACATTCTTACATTCATGGTTGTCACCCTAGAACCAACCATAAGGGAAATGTGAGCTGTTACTCATGCATTTCACATCATGAAATGAATGTTGTTAACACAAGAACCAACATTCTTTATAATCATGGTTGTTACATAAGAACCAACCATAGGAAAATGCCAGCTGTTACTCATGAGCTGTTATATCTTGGAAACATTCATCATTAAAAAGGCATCATCAATCAAAGCCAAAGTTCAGATGCCAAAGTTTCTTCAGAAGATCCATGCATGGTTGCATGAGGACATGCAACACCTTGAGTTGGGGGGAGATGTTGAGTCTCAGAAATGTCCCTTTTTCATCCACTTTATCTTCCGCATTCCTCACATTTCATTGTCCCATTAACCTTTTATCATACCATTTCCATACATATCTGTGGGTTTTACATTATTATTTTCCACTTTATTCATTTTAGTATTAAGAGTGAATTTATGATTAAATATTAGAAAATATACATGTTTTTCATATATATATCTCAATTATGTGTGAGCTTTGTAATGTGTAGGAATATGTAATTGATTAATCCAAGGAGACTTCTCGAATATCTCTTACACCATTCCAAAGGAGATAGTTATTCAAGCCTATTCTTAAGGATAAGATCATGGAAGATTTGGTTAGCATATCTTATCTAGGATTCATGAGGATTTGAAGGAACCATATCTTGTAATAAGAGGAAAGTGGTTGAGAGTAGTTGAGGGAATAGTGGATCTGTTCTTATCTTTTTCTTAAGGCTTCTCATGTATAAAGGGGAGTGCTCCCTCTCCATTCCATTAAGTTGTAATAAAGTTAGATTAAGCTTGTAGGAGGGTTGTAATGGAAGTGGATTGGATTGGATTTTGTACTTGTTAGATTAGTCTTTGATTTGAGATTCTTAATGTGATTCAAGCTTTCATTATCATTCTTCCATGTTTGTCATTTGATTATTGATTTGTGGATGTGAGCTCACATATGTCATTGTTGTCAAGCTCTTCACATGTTGTATTTCCTTTACGCAATTTCATGCTTTCCTAGTTAGTGTTTCAATGCTTTCCTAGATTAATTTGATTTCAGAAAATTATATTAAGTTAGATTAGATCTACTTCAGTCCTGCACAAACAGTGCATGTGCTTCGTCAGTTTACGTACCCCAGGTTGACAAGTAAATAGTTAGGGCAACTGTACTGCGACGTAATTATTACGACATATATTTCGCCTAACAATACTACCACCCCAAATATATATAATGAAATAAATTCTCCCATACTACTAGACTCCAAGCGCCAAATAATATTTTTTTTGGCTCAGTAAAATATTCTCCTTTCCTGTAGCAGTCCCTAATTTCGTGTGCAGCTAATAGGCCCTCATCATGCATGAATTACTAGCATTTTTGTCGATGAACATTGAAGTGTATTGGACTAAAATAGATGGGTTTGTGTGCACATGGTTTATCCCACGATTTATCTGCGGTACCACATCATAGTTCCAATAAATCAGTACTATTATTAGACCCCTCAAGTGGTTACATGGTTGCCTCTTTCAAGGAGCTGCCTCCGCTAGTTAATAAATAACCCTCTGCCATGATTTTCTTAGGAAATCCATGTGGCGCTAGAGAAAATTCCAT
>LPNX010023383.1:76248-262620 GCA_001517045.1 Pseudotsuga menziesii | reverse complement strand
TATATATATATATATATATATATATATATATATATTTATAATTTCCTCTACTATAAGGTGCTCCACTTATATAATCATCTATATATACATGTAATTTATATAATATGCTTTGCTAATGAATTTTCTTTCACTATATGATGGCTTACTATTATATATAGTGTTTCATATACATGGAATTTATAACATGTTCCACTATATAATGCTTCCATTGTTATATATGAAATTCGTTACATATATATCTTATGCTATTATATACATATAGATCATATATAATTATACCTGTCTTCTTCTTTCCAATACCCTTGATTAAGGTGAGGTAGGAATAGCCTTATTGGGTGAAGTTTTCTACTCCTCCTAAAACCCACTTTATGAACTATTTTTATTTTATATGTTGTAATTATTATTTGGTTTATCAAAGTCTCTTTTATGTGATAATTCCATCATGTTCGAGCCCAAGGCTCACATACCCACAATAACTAAATTACCAACTAAGCACATGAGAAAATGACTAATGTCTAATAAGTAGATTAGGGTCGAAGGTGAGGATGGTGGATTGTGCCCTCATCAACACCGCAATGATACTCAGTTACCTTTACTCACCCTCCAAGTTTTCCCTCATGGTTTTCTAGTAATTTTTAGTTTGGGCCATTGTTGTTTTTGTTTGTTCTCGTAATTCTATAGATTTAGGGAATTAATCACCTACTTACTAATTTTTACTAGTGGGGACTTGGCCTTGATCTCCTCACCAGAAAAACAAGTACAATAATGTTAAGCCATTACAAAAATACTTAGGGCATATAAGAGGGATATTACATCCCTTACCCCTTAAAATAACACCATCCTTAGTGTTCTTGTTTTCCAGCCCATCTTTCTTCTTCTCACGAGCCATCCTTCTTTGCTTCATCTTTTGTTCTAATCTCTTTCGATCTTTCATATTTCTTCTTAAGTTGCTATCGTTCAAGACCTACAGTTTTCTTGTAATAAGATCAGGTCTAGCCCAAATTTTCTTTAGTAATTCATGTCCAAAATTATAGTTCAACTTAAACATCATCCATATAGCAATTTGCAATTTATGGAACATATTCTATCATAATACCCAATTATTTTCCCTATATTAATTGATTCATCAGTAAAACATAATTACTCATATTTTTGGGAGGACGTATTTGATCTCCAACCTTTGGATAGAGAAATAGTCTTAAAGCTGAGGAAATCCTTTCTTCACATTTACTAATCAAGACATGTAACATCTAATTACTTGGAAACTTTTGTTAACAAGTCTTTCATTTTTTTATTTCCCAAAATCTCCCTTGAGTTCTTTCGTCAGTTCCCGTGTGGTCTTACAACTATTTCTGAGGTTACTCTCCCTTTCTACCGCTTAGTCAAAAGTTTTTTCCTCAATGACATCAAACATCGTCCTGCCTACTAGATGTCCAGCTTTTCCTAGGTCTTAATATTGATATCGTTCTCTTACATGATTCCCCTCAAGCCTCCTCGCTTGAGTCCGGGAATCCCTATTCCACTCAGCCCTGCAGGATCCCAAAAACAAGGTAGAGTTATATCATCATTTTTTTTATTATCACATCATATGCCTAACACCAATGTGCTCACACGATAATCATTTTCCTAACACCATTGTGCTCCTGTAGCATATATGCCTAACACCAATGTGCTCACATGACAATCACTTGCTTAACACCATTATGCTCCCACATCATATATTTTCCTTGTTTGTTTTTAATGTTAATTACAACCTTTGACTATTGGTGACACCCACTCTTTGGTGCTTAATGTGACTTTGCTATCATTGTCCCGATTTCTAAATCAGCTTTATGGTTAGGTTGAACATAATTAACATTTATCGATAAACAATAATTTCATCAAAATTAATCATCATTTTTCAAGTTGCGGTGATTTGCACCTCTACCAGATTCATGATTCATACAATACTAGAAATGATTCAAAATAATTCCTTACTTATTTTGAGCAATTGAGGACAACTTGTTTTACATGAGTGAATTTATAATCCATGTTTTTACTTTGATTATGCCCATGGAAATAATCACGGTAAAAGCCTGCAATGTGACTACCCAACATCATAATCCAGAGTTAATCCTTGGTTCATGAAAGCCTCAAACATGAAAATTATAATAATATAAAGAGGAAAATGACACTCGTTCTTGAGTGGTTGAACTTCATTACTTAAGCCAGTGAATTTGTAACCAATCATCCATTTCAATGGGTAGTGTTCATGGCATACTCCTGCAATGCTAGTTGATAACTTTGTATGATGTTCATTCATTTACCATTTACTCGTATTAAAATCACTAAACATCATTACTCATCTATCTCTGGATATTTATGAGTAAAAGGGACACCCTAACTTTACACAATATTAATGAGTTGTAGGAATATCAAGTGATAATTAATTCTACCTAGATATTAGTGTCCTTGGAGAAAGCATTCGACTCTTAGTTGGGACTCTCATATTTTGAATAACCCCTTGCAAATCCCTAAATATACACATGTTTAAAACTTTTATAAAACAATAATTGATAATGTGCATCATGTGACTTTAGAACGTTATTTCTCGTAGATTAACCCACTCTTTTCGTAATGTTCGACGTTGGTGCAACACACTTGTAACTCACATGTATCAATAGTCAAAACATTTCCACATGATGGGATGTATTATGTTTTAATATAAGTTAGCTTTCATTATTCAAATACAAATACTTTCTAAGGTGATAATCATATACCTATTTCACCTTTTAACACCAGAACAAAATCATACAAGAACACCTATTCATACTTTACATAGTTTGCCCAATCTTCTGATTTCAGTACAACATTTATGTTATTACTAATAATAGGGAATATATTGATGCACTAAGGGGTATTGTTTTGCTAGGTCACCCTCTCTACCTCTACTCATAACATGTTGGCATTTTAAGGTTAGCTTTTAATTTAGGTTTTCCTGTTGTATAATATCATGTGTGTATAATTTCAACAATACATTGGACAATTGGTTCCAAACCAATATTACGATAAGCCTAACATTCTTATTCCTACAATATTCTTACATGTGACGAGTGTCTTTAAATTTTCATAAAAATGGAAATTTTTACACTACCCATTACTTCGGTTTTTTCGTCTCTTTGTAAATATTTACAGCATCAATTCTCTTTGTAATAAACACATAGGTTCATACAACTTTTAACATTTAATACTAGCAACCCATGCCTTTTCTTATCTAGGGAACCCATAGTTCTTTACCCATCTGTTTGGTGTCATATTTATGTTAGTATGAGCCTAACCAGACCACATATATGTAGATATAGTTACGTGCAATTATAAGAAAATGACTATATTTATTCTTGAATGTATGAGGAATAGAATCCATAGCCTAACCTCTCGTTTTCTTGAGTGTGTAAACATAACACAACTCTTACAACAAGATGAAATAGATACTCACAACTTTTGTCATACATTTTTGCCATGATTTTTCTTTTTTCTTCTTCATTACCTCCTTCAATCTTTGGAGGACAACTCAGACAACTTATCCCCATCATTCATCATTGTCATGCATTCACAAAAAAAACATTCGATTGGTTAGAACTATCCATCTTACTGTTTCCTAACTACATGTTGAACCCAAATAGACCCGAGTGTTGTCACTCTCGCTCTAATACCATATCTAACATCCCCTTTTCCTAACCACAGTTGACTCGGTGAAAAAAGGGGGGTTACTTTTTTTTTTTCATTTTCAAAGTACACACAAAATGAGACCGTAACTAAGACATAATACACCTCTACTTGTTCTACAAGACTAAAAAAACCTTGTGATTTATAATGCATCCATTCACATACAAAGGTATTTGATCTCAATTGAGAACTACTTAGGTGCAACTTCCCACTATTATTTTGAATACATGTACAATTGTCTTTAACCACATTTAAACCTACATTGGCTTGCGACTAAACATACGATTTCCTAGGTGATTAAATTCACTATTTCCATATTGATTTTTTTAACCGCATTATATCTATCATTAAGGGTGCTGAGTTAATGATCTACCATCCCCTTTGAGAAAAAGATGTTCTATGTAAAAGACTACTCATTATTTAATTCTAACCGATTGAAAACATAAGAGGCACCTTTCCATAGCATATCTTTAAAATATCTCATCAACAATATATTAGTCATCTTTAACAAAATTCCGATACTTTATCATTTAGCTTAAGAGGTGTAGTATTCAAGCATTTCATCTTTAAGGTGTCTTTAAAATGATTCTAGTGCATGGACAAAGTCATCAAGGTATCCATAAATTTCCTTGGTTATCCTTAAAATAATTAATCAATTGACCAGATTGCAGAACAGTGATGCAAGAGTAAAAATAATACAAGGAAATTAAAAACATTTCGACGCAAAAAGATGAGAGAGACAAGAATATAAATGGTTCACCCAATACATGGATTACATCCACCAAACAGTCACATCCTGTGACATTATTTATCAAAAGAGTTACAATCTGCAACATTAATGTTGCCATATTTTTCTATTTCTTCTTTATGGATTCTCTCACAGAGAGTAATTCCAACCTACTCAATACTAAGGTCAAGCTGCTACAAGAATTATAGAAAGTCATATTTCGATATCCTAACTAGAATTATAGATATTCTTCAAGGTGCAAGATAGCCTAGTTGGTGGCAAGGTTCTCAACCCATCCTTACTCCAATTCTATATATAATTTTCATGACTGGATAAACAAATCCAGAGGGTTATCGATTTATCATTTACAACATAAGTATATAGTTTTATCTCCAACCAGCCACGTTCCAGGCCATATTTCCACCAACTAAATTACTAGGTTCATACATTTACAATATATAAAATTTTCACATCCAACCCACTATGACCCAGGCCATAATTCCACCCTCTTCCTTACTAGATTCATCTCTAAAAATAAAGGCAGAGAGTTGTAAACTGCATACATAATAATTTTATAAAATTTCCTATTCACAAATTACGATCTAAGCAATGTTAACACCCTTTTATTCTTGGTAACTTCAGATATAAGAAATGATAGGTTACTATTTTTCAGATAGGTTCATTCTCTCCATATAAACCACCGATTTAAAAAAAATTAAAGGTTATTATTCTCCCAAAAGCATCCTTTCTCGGCGTAACCACCAATCTCAGCAATTATCAGTTTTTTTTTCCTTTTACAAATGATCCTTCATGTAACCAATAGAATTACACAAAAATTAGGTTAACCATTCTTTCCAAAGGATTTTCCCTCGATGTAACTACAACACTGAGTGAATCAAAGAGAATAGGTTAACACTTCTTTTCCCAAAGGATTTTTCCCTCGGTGAATTTAACAGAGCTTAAGCAAGATAGTTTATCGTTCTTCCAAAGGGTACTTCCCTTAGTGTAACCACCGGTCTAAGCAACTACAGATTCACGTAATACTGAGAGAGTCTTTCCTCGATGCAAATAATAGAGCTAAGCAACACAGGTTTCTTTTCCAATGGTTCTACCACCGATCTAAGCAAATCGGTTAACGAGGTCATTTACTAGTAAAAAGAAAATGTGGGGGAGGGGGGGGTTGCACTGGACAATACGACTGAGGATTGCTTCCTACAATGGAAGAGGTGTATCAACTGCAACCAAGGTATAGTTCACCCATAAATATGAATCGACTTCTTTAATGAAGAATGCATAGCGATTTCCAATAAAACAAAAGTGGAAGTTCTCATAAGTTAAGAGGGTAGTGATTCCCACACGAATGGATCTAGTCTTCTTAAAATCAACTACCTGGTGATTTCCAAAATACATAGAGAAATAAAAAAATGGGTGAGCCCAACCATTGGAGACATGGAGTCAAAAAAATGTGGAATATTCAACTCTAAACAATGAGTCCAAGAAAATGCATACCAACATGAAGACCCCGAAGAGGAAGGCGTAAACCATTTTGTTCAAAGCGCATACCTTCACAAAAGGAAGGCTCCTCCTCCGTCTCTAGGCAAACCTGATTTCTATATATATAAATCTATAAAATTACACATAGGTCATATCATACCTAACTCGGGTCATTACCAGGCAAGCTTTACCCCTCCATCGACACGAAATCGATATTTTAAAACGACCCAACCACAATCCTTGTTCTTTTTCTCCCCCCTTCCTACTACCACCCCAAATATATATAATGAAATGAATTCCCCCATACTTCCAGACTCCAAGCGCCAAATAATAAAAAAATTTTCCTAGGAAAATATTCTACTTGCATGTAGCAGTCCCTAATTTCATGTGCATCTAATAGGATGTTATCGTGCATGAATTACTGGAATTTTTCTCGGTGAATGGTGAAGTGTCTTGGACTAAAATAGATGGGTTAGTGTGCACGTGGTTTCTCCCACGATTTATTGCCGGTACCACATCATAGTGCCAATAAATTGGTACTATTATTAGACCCCTCAAGAAGTTACCTGCTTGCCTCTTTCAAGGAGCTGCCTCCGCTGGTTAATAAATAATCCTCTGCCACGATTTTCTTAGGCAAGCCATGTGGTGCTAGAGAAAATTCCATTATACTTTTAAGGGCACCAAGCCCATGGTTTACCCCAAAATTGTGTTGGCTATATTAATTCCAAAATATATATATATATATATATATATATATATATATAATTTCCTCTACTATAAGGGGCTCCAATTATATAATAATCTATATATACATGTAATTTATAATATGCTTTGCTAATGAATTTTCTTTCACTATATGATGCCTTACTATTATATATAGTGTTTCATATACATGGAATTTATAACATGTTCCACTATATAATGCTTCCATTGTTATATATGAAATTCCTTTCATATATATCTTATGCTATTATATACATATATATAATTATACCCGTCTTCTTCTTTTCGATACCCTTGATTAATGCGAGGTAGGAATAGCCTTATTGGTTGAAGTTTTCTACTCCTCCTAAAACCCACTTTATGAACTATTTGTATTTTATATTTTTTAGTTATTCTTTGGTTTATCAAACTCTCTTTTATGCGATAATTCCCTCATGTTCGAGCCCTAGGCTCGCATACCCGTAATAAGTAAATTACCAATTAACCCCGTGAGAAAATGACTAATGTCTAATAAGTGGCTTAGAGTCGAAGGTGAGGATGGTGGGTTGTTAGCTCATCAACACCGTGATGAAACTAAGTTACCTTTACTCGCCCTCCAAGTTTTCCCTCATGGTTTTCTAGTCATTTTTAAATTGCGGCATTGTTTTTTTTGTTTGTTCCCCTAATTCTACAGATTTAGGGAATTAATCACCTACTTACTAGGTTTTAGTAGTGGGGCGTTGGCCTTGAGCTCATCACCAGAAAAAAATTACAATAATGTTAAACTATTACAAAAATACTTAGGGCATATAAGAGGGACATTACAGGAAGAGCCAAATGCAATTTTCATGGACACTTGGATAGATTCCCCTTACATTTATGACATCTATGACACCAATGATGGAGATTCTATGATAGTTATGACACAAGTCATATCGTAAGGCTGACATAATGACATTTCAGGCCTGAATATAGCATCTTAGAGGTCGAATTCAGGAGTTGGAGAAGGCCAAGAGGCTCCTACTCAAATTTGGGAGAAGAGGGAAGGTGAAGAGAGAGGCCACTTGGCATAGCATGAGCAGCCACAATAATTCGACTTGGATTTGGTTTATGGATGGATTTGGAACCTTATAAGAACAATAATTTTTATAAAATACATGGATCAGCCATGAAAATAAGCTTTTTCTCATTTGTGAATTGTGAGAGCTAGTGGATGACTAGTTTTCTTGCTTCAACCAATTTCGAGGGTGAAAGATTCCCATCTTAGTTGGTATTGGGAAAGGCCACTTAGGAATTTCATGTATCTTTAATGGATTATTATTTGCAGGTGCAAGCTACAGGAAGGTCATGGACATCTCAATGTCATCTTTTTCTTCCATTCATCTCAAGTTTTCTTACCATATTTCAGCTTTATGGAGTGAGGCGCACTTGGTGAGATATTCATCTCTTTGAGGGAGATTCTATTGCTACAGTATTTTGTATTCTAGTTTAAATTATCTGTTATTTAATTTTAGAAATCTCCGAGGTAGAAAATCCAAGATATCTCATGTATTATTTTCCAATATTGAAGAAACAGTGGCATTTCCCCAATACCTTGTTGTAAACTCTTGCAATATTGATGGAATCTAATATATGTGTGAAAAATTAATGATTTATGAACTAATGAATTGTAATTAATTTATACTATGGGTTTCATGTTCAGTAACCGAGTATTTGGGGCCATTGGGTCAAATTTCATATCATTTGGAGCAAACTACATCTCGCTTCCCCAAGGGTCCAAAACTAGTTTTTATATCTGATTGAATGAAGTGATAACAACCATGGGATTTCGATTGGTTATACATATGAGTATCTGATGATGTATTATAGACATATGCTTCTTCAATTTAAGAATTTTAGTGTGTTTTTGCACATTTGGGAATCCATTTCTACCACTTAGCCCGGGGGGATTTGAGCCCCAAATTGCCATGTAAAATCATTCATTTTGTTCAGAATTTAGTAAAAATTTGCAGAAGTGTTTGGAGGTTCATAATACACCAATAAAAATTACAATTAACATGGTAGGTCTACTAGTCTAGGAAACTCTAAACAACCTTGCATGTTGGATTCCCTCGTATAACATGGTAGTTCTTTAGTACTTGATCAGAATACATAAATTTGAAATTTAATTTAATCACTTATAAACAACTTGGATGAGACGAATGTTTTTCTCGATTCATTTTCCCTCGTGAATCATTAATTATTTTTAGTAACTCCTAGCGCTTACGAGAGGCCATACTCAATACTAAAAATAGGGAGTTACAAAATTAGTGCAATTCCATAGCTACTCGCTCAACACTAGTGCTAGGATGTACGGCTTATTCCTAACACTNATATATATATATATATATCATATGCAATTGGCTTACACATAGTATATCAAACAAATCATCATGTTCTTATGCAATGTGGTATTTGACCAAGTATATCATAATAAAACATCAAGGGAACATCATAATCAAGGGGGCTCATTCCCATAAGTGTTAGGTCCAAAATTCGGGATATTACATCTTCCCACTTTTATACTTCTACTTATAATTTGATTTTATTTTCATATTTCTACAATTATATGCTTGCATCTCTAAATTTTACCACTCTACCTTTACTTACATGTTTTCTACTATCTCACTTTGTTTTACCTCATATCTTTGATCACATATTTCTTCCTTATAATTTTCTTCTTCTAATTATATTATATTCCACTGATTTCTCCTTTATACCATTGCTTATATATCACCTTCTTTCCCCCCCTTTACTCCTAATTTCAATATGCACCATTTTCTGTTTCACTGTTAGTATATTACACTCTACTTTTGTTATAAACTTCTTTGTATCACTTATTTATTATTCTCTATCCTACTACTTTCATATAATTATTTTATTTTTCTTTATTATCTATAACCTTTATTTCCCTTATTTTTTAATTTTTTTTTCACTATTTTGTCCAATGTTAATTACCTTCTTGGATGCATTATATTTTGTTTTATTCCCCATTTTATTGGTTTATTACATCATATTCCTTGAGATCATGTTTGTTTACATCATGTTATACATATTATAAATATTAAAATGAAACAAAAAATTTGTAGTGCCGCCATAATAATCAACACTCGACGAAGAATTGATTGGTATGCAGAATGTTAAATTATTGCATCTCAATAAGGACTTTATTGAATGACATTGATGATTAAATTCAACTTCCTAAAATTTTTGGACGGGAATTTCCTTTAGTACGTGCTAAATATTGTTTCATACTACAATGGTAGTAGATAGCTTGAGTTAGGAATATGGAAGGGATTTAATATCAATTATTAATGAAAAGTATATTAGCTTTTCTTTCTGAACATGTGTTGCATAATCTTAAATTATTTCTTTTTTCTTTACATTTTTTTTTACATGTACAATTTTGGTTTTGAAAACATTGAGAATTGAAGATTTTAAATTCAGTAGTTAATAATCTCACTTACTCTCTCCTTTGAGTGATCTTAGAATCCTAAGTTGTTTGTGAAATATAAACTTGTTAATATGGTAAACATGGAAATCTAATATCCATGCATCCACTTTATCTTTATTAGCTAAATCCCTCTATGACACATGGACATTGGAATAACAATACATTATATACTCAATAATAAGAACAAGAGCCATGAGGTGGCAATGCCCCCAACCCTCGAAATTGTTAATGCCATAAAATCCATTAAAAAAATGGTTTGAAAATAGTGTGTTATTTTTTTTAGTTTATTTTAGTTTGTAAAATATTGTATTACATCAACACATAGAGATGGATGTTACAATCAATTAGACAATGCATATTTTAAAAGTAAATTTATGTAATAATTTAACAATTTTTTTATGCGAAGAAACACACACACACACACACACACACATATTTTAACTATTTGCAACTTCCAAATTATATGATATTTCCATACTAAATATTCTTTACATCATTGTATATTTAAAAGCTTCTCTCAATACAAATTAACAATTATAGATTTCTCCACACCATAATGATAAATGGACCCTAACCATCTTTTAAAAAACTAAATAAATTCCATACGACATTAGCCTATGATTACCAACTAACTATGTGATATTTCAAAACCCAAGTCTTATTAAAAGGAAAACTTCCAACATTTTATTATAAAAAAATGATCAGCCATATGGAAATTGAAGAAAATTTTAACTAGTCTAAAAGATTTTATCAACGATATAGCCAAAGATAAAAGATGTCCAACTAATTTAACATTAAAAAACATGAATTTTATCAAAACTGTAAAAGATGTCTAACTAATTTAACATTAAAAAACATGAATTTTATCGAAACTGTGAAAGATGTCTAACTAATTTAACATTAAAAAACAAGAATTTTATCAAAATTGTATGCAATAGAATAAACTAAAAAAACAACACAAGAACCCATTCATATAAGCTCTAAAAATGATAGAGGGGGATACTCTCTGATCCTAGTCGAATGAACAAGTTATCACAACTAAAATAAACACCTCTTCTAAATTGAGGGTGTAAATTTGGCATAAAAGAACAAGGAACATCACATGGAATTTTATGGGGGAGCCATATATTTATTTTCTCTGATCTTGAATCTTTCAATTAAAATTTGAAATCAGTGATTCAATTGAAATTTGATTGAAATACAAAATTACAATAAGAATATAAAGTGGTTGGTTGGAGGCTCAAGGAGGATCAATGCTAAGTAAAAAACCCCAAGCATGACAATCCATTTTAAATATTTAAACCATTTGATACATCATTCACATGTTTATATGTTTTTCAGTGCTATATGCATCTCAGGTTGTATATATTTAACTTCATTGTTTTTAGTTTGAGAAAGTTAATCATTGGACAAACTCACTTCATTTTCTGTGAAAACTCTTCTAAAACCTATAAGGATTTTTTCTAAATTTGTAGTTTCACGTAATCTACATGAATTCCATTATAAAACTCTACCAAGTAATTTAGTAATTTATAATTTGAAGATGACCTATAATTTGACCAAATAAAGAATAAATCTATTCATAATTATAGGTTACGAGATCAAATCTATTTTTCAAAATCCCCTCCTCTCCGACCACCTTATTTTTACTAAACCAATAGGCCTCATACCTAATTTTTAATTAAACCAACTAGCCAAATTGGTAGTACTCGTGAAGGCTCGGCTTGGGATATGTGTAAGCATAAAATTCTTTGTCAAAAAGGAATTATTGGGGATACATAAAATATTGTATAATTAGCTGAAAACAACTCTATTTTTGCGCATTGAGATATTGTGTTTCCATTTTGTTCTTGATAAACTCTTGCTGGGTTGGGTGAGTGGATGCATTCAATATTCCAACAAAGAACGCATTCTATTGGAAACTTGTATTTCCAGTTTTTTTTTGCCAAACTGTTGTTTTCTTTAGGTTTTTCAAATGATCTATTTGTTTTCATTTGAAGGGAGGGACGACCTTTTTTCCTTCTCTCTGAAATTGTTGAAATGCCTTTGCACTTGGAATATTTGGTTCTATAATATTCTGAATTTTGGAGCTAACACTTATGGGTATTATCCCCATTGATTATGATGTTACCTTGATGTTTTATTTTTATATATTGGGTCAAAGACCCCACTGGATATGAACATGATGATTTATTTGATATATTGGGTGTAATCCAATTGGATATGATATATATATGATTTCTTATGTTGGGCATGGGCCCTGAAGCACATGGTCGATGAGATGTTTTGTGTTGAGAGAGAAAATTTGGAGCACATGTGTAAATTGATGTTTTGTATTGAGCAAGAATCCGTGGAGAACATGAGTACTTATATTTGTGTTGAGCGAGAAGCTCTGGAGCACATGCATTTTGAGACATTTGTGTTGAGCAGGAAGATCTAGAACATATGAAAAGATAAATTGGAAGTGTTGGGCATAGCCCCTGGAGCCATCCATGTTGATGTTGAGCATAAGCTCTAGAACATCGGATCCTTAGCCATTGTATCAATTGGTGTGTCCTACAGGTACATACTAACGTTACTGTTGAAAGATGAGCTCTAGAATTGCACTAAGTTTGTAACTCCCTATTTTTAGCATTGAGTATGGGCTCTGGATAAGTGCTAGGAGTTACTGAAAAGAATTAAATATGTTGAGTGGAAATGAATCGAGAAAAAAAACATTGATCCCATATGCCTTATTTATAAGTGATTAAATGAATTTCAAATTTCTGTATCTCATCAAGTACTGAAGAACTACCAAGTTATGCGAGGGGATCCAACATGCAAGGATGTTTAGAGTTGCCTAGCCTAGTAGAACTAACCACCTACCTAATGAACTTAATCAAGAAAGTGTCATAAGTTTAGGGATCATATATATGATACCCAAAGACAAATGTTAACAAATAATATATTATTATATATTTTATACATGGTATGTATAAAGAGTAAGCATGGTAATAGTATTAATAATGTAAGAAAGAAGTAAAATCTCCATCTATTATCATTATTACTAAATGAAAATTAAATATTATAATACCTACAAAAGTCCAATTAGGAACTAGTTAAAACTTCCTACGTTAAAATATTAAAAGTACCAAAATTAAATAAAAAGGGTTAAATCAAGAAATAAAATAATTCTTTATTTAACTGCCACTTTAACTGAAAAGTCTATCTATAAAGGCCTAAGCCAAGGAGAGGCTCGGGGATCTATATTCCATCTTTTTGGAGTTATTATTCTGCCTCATTATTCACAAGAAGGTTCTTAGAGAACATTTTCCTAAGAGGAAAAAGGAGAACTGATCCAGACCTGAAATTCGAGTTAGGGAAGCCTTACCTTAGGATATCTAAGATACTTGCATGTTGGAACCATCTCGGGGGGATCTGTATTAAAACCAATAATGATTCTGGGTCATGGTTGGGTGGAACGTGCTAGTTCCCAAGTGATTCGGTCATCTATATAAAGGTCAGATCTGACGATGAATTGTTAATGTTGGGTGATTGAGTGTGCAGGTTTCATCCATTGGAATAGCTTCACCTTTGAGATATGAGGTTCTGTACTTTCTATTTCATTATCTAGTATAAGTTCTAGTTAGAATATGCAAGTTTTTATGTTATATTTCTAACCCTATGTTTACAATTGTTTTTCTGTAAACATATTGAATGGGTTTACGATTTATGTATAAATCTTATGTTTGTAAATTAATTCCTGTTTAAGAAATAGTTAGGGTTTATTTCTGCTATATTTATTTCTGCATTTATTTATAGATAAAACTTTGTTTTTCTAAAACCTATAAATTACTCTAACAGTGCCTCTATGTTTATTTACCTATGAACTCTTTTGGCATATTTCATATTGCCAGCAGAAATATATTTTAGAAATGAAAGACTAATTCAAGTTAAGTTAAACAAAACATAAACATAAAATACAGTTAACTAATATAGTAAATAGAACCTAATAAACAAATCATTTACATTGTATCGAAGTATAAACATAACAACATTCTAAATAAGCAATATTATACACACATTATTCTATACTTCAGATAATCATAAATTCAAAGTATTAAAGCTAGGATAAAAATCAACAAAGACCTCTAAGGGTATATATATATATATATTTCTACCAAGAACCAAGGATAAACATTATCTCTTCCCATTAAACAAATAAATCCATAAATCGAATCTAAAGTCTGAATATCAAGACCATATAATGGTCTCAGAATATAAATAATAATCCACATTAAATAAAACCACATTTTATTATACTACTACATCCACGAAATCGTACGTAGTAAAGAATCTATCAACATAATAAAACCATTGCATATATAAATAATCAAACCCTTTAAATACTTAAGAACTACTTTATAAGAATTGTATGCATAATGAAATCCCCAACGCATTTAAATCAACCACAATACTATGTAAAAAATTTATTAAAAACCACAAATATAAATACACAGAGGTCACAGGATCGATTTTGAAGGCGTTATGCCCAAATCGAATCCATAAATTTTTATAAACCCTCACAACCATAAACGGCCAAGGAGGAACTCATGTAGGTTCTATTCATTTACAATGAATCCTACAGGATTCGTTATTAGTATGCTACCTTATGTGTATCATTCTATTATGAAAGCCACACTATATGAATACACAGGATGTAATTTAACAACATAAATCCTTTACACAGAGGTCAAAAGACCCAATAAAATTTACATGTTGTAACTATGGCCCTTGGCCTTAGATTTTTAACAACGCACTTAAACATTAACACAACCCTGTCAACGATATAAGAATAGAAATGACACCGAAAAAGGGATTTATTCTTTCAAGTCTATCACATTTAAACACAAAGATTTATCCATAATCAAGTTTCATCCACACAAAACGTTAATGCAAAGGTCAAATACACTATCGCATCTCTAATGGAGGGAATGCCAATGCTACATACGACATGGCGTCCAAATCCCACATGTTGTCAATCTTTAACCATACAAGTAATTCAAGCAAGGATTTTGTTTACACACAATCCATTAAATAAGAATTACAAATCAACACAGTATGCATTCACTGTTTACATATATAAACATAATCATGATCAAAACCAACGAGGAGTTGCACAGTCGTTTAGACTTGGCCTTACACCATTGCAAGCAATGGTGCTGTTGCCTTTCCATTAAAATAAACTTATTTACAATACATAGATCCATCGAGAGATACCCAGTCATGATTACACACAGAGAACATTTAAAAAAAAGACCCAAATACATTAGTTCTAGCCAGAAGGCTCTAGTAACCCAACAAAAACCCCAAGTCTTAACGAATCTATGATGCTTTACAGTATTTATACAGATAGTCCTTCTTCCATGAGGCAACCATTAAAACCCAGAACCAAACATTCAAACCCCCAATGAGTTCAAAAATCCATCACACCAACCACAGGAGAGAGAGGCAAGTTTTAACTTGTACAAGTAGAGCTTACCCGTATTGGGTATGGATTTTGAACACAAGGTGACCCACGACCACGACTCCTTCATATGCTGCAACCTATACACACAAGATGATCCATGATGAGGATTACACATTGTAAACAATCTGAACATACACCATAATATTGTTAAACTAGACTATCAATGTACTTATTACGTCATCTAAGTTTCACCCCATTACACCGCATAGGAGTAGAGCACAAGAAGGCACGATGTGCATGACCAAACCCATGCAATGAACCAAACCCTAATATTGAAAGCCACATTTCCCCATGCGCATTTATGTCTCTAGCCCAGCCTCCAATATCATGTTCCAAACCCATAATCATATAGTTCATGTCACCATATAAACATTGTTTAAAAACCATGTGTTTTACATAAACCCCTTTTATGCGTCGAATTATATAAGGTTTAAGCCCTAAGCCCATGACATATGAAATATATCATGGAGGACTATAAGCCAAGGTTTTAAAATATTATAATCCAACTATTTAAAACATTATATTAAAACTATGTTAGAACATGAAGAAAGTATTAAGTCTTATACCATAGTAAGTATGTGTCACATGAATAATAATTGTAGCAGTGACTAAGTCACTAACATAGAGTCCGTAAGCACAATAATAACAACTCGTGCAACACAAGCTAGTAAACTGCTCAGCTTAGTATCAATATCATCTAACAACCATCATATAGTCATTAGGAAAGATCTGTAAAATGGAGTTTTAGGGACGAAATGGACAACATGGCATGTTTATCTTTTACAATCAGTTTCTGTTGCCAAGTAACCTACACACAAGGTGGAAATAAATGCATTAGTTTGGAATAAATAAGTAAGACTAATGTGACAAGTAGAAAACAGTTACCTTTTAGGTGGTTACAAGGGAAACTAGTTCTATCAATCCACCCCTTTTTCAAATGACAAAGTTAAGTCATATTTGTACATGTATGCGACAGTAATCAGCTTTATAACCAATGAGTACGAAATCAAATTAGTAACATATATATCAATGCATAACCATAGAACGACATAGTAATCAACATCACGACAATTTAAGTAATACATTAAATAAGCATATCAGGAAATATGAAAGCAGAACGTAAGAACAACTTATGACATTACCATACAGTAAACCAAGTACAACACATTCTGCAAGTTCAAATAATGTCCAACATAGGTAGTTTTGACTAGCCTAACAAATTTTTTTTATTTTCAATTTTTGGGGACATTACAGGTTCCTTACTACGAGTCATGGAATCATTGAACTTCAAATTCTTCACAAAGCACTCATTTTAGAATGAAAATCCTAGATATAACATACTTATTAAGTTCTTAGTTTTTTTATAGCCATTGGTATATTGGAAAAAGTTGGTTTTTAACAGTTCTATAGCAATGATTTTAATTAAGGGTAAATTATGCAGGTAAATATTGTCATTCTGTAGGTAAAACGATCAGAGTTGTTGAGTTTGACCCAACTATTCCAATTTACAACACATTTTTTAATTATTGATATGCTTTACATTTCATAATTTTCTAATTTTAGATTCCAGGTAATGCAATATTTTTTCTTATTAGAAATTACAACATACATTAAATAATAATTGTATGCATAGATTTGGTTTTTTACATCGGTTGAAATGAATGAAAAAGGTGTGAAAATCAAAATGGGATACGTGGGGGTAGGTGCATATAGATGAGACGTTTCGAACCCACATATAGTCATTTGAGCCTAGGTACGTGGTGCTCCACAAATTCTCCTTGTTGTCTCCTAGGTGGTAGGAAACATGTTGATCCATTTCATTCCTTTTATTTACATGCCTCTAGACACCTCTAATACATTCTCCAGTTCACTCTGAATTCAACTATGAATTTTTTTGAGAGGATAGAAAGAAAGGAAGAAATATTTGGGAGTATTCTGCTTCAATGGTGCATTCAACAGATTACATGGTAGTAGGAAGAGTGATAGGGGATGTTATTGATATGTTCATTCCTTCTATGGACATGGTAGTTTACTATGGATCCAAGTAGGTCACTAATGGACGCGAAATCAAGCCCCCTACAACTTTGGACAGCTCAAATTTGCAAATAGTAGGCCGACACTTCGACGACGATCTCTATACTCTAGTATCCATTTTATAAATAATTAATTCCATCATCCCTCAGCTTTTCTTTCACAGAATGAATAGATAGTTTCATTATCGTTATCAGCTTTCAAACATGGGATTTTTTCTTTGAATGCATGCATTTACATTGATTAGGTAATGGCGAACCCAGATGCTCCTAGCCCTAGTGAACCGAACATGCGGGAATGGGTTCACTGGTATAATTCATTTGCTCCATTCTCATCTCTTCAATTTATACACACAATAGACAAAAAGATATCTTGTAATGATAAATATTGTAAGGTAGATATTTTGTAATGAGAAACATGGTAAGGTAGGGATCCTAGGGTTCATATATAACTACAATTTCATTTTTCTTGAATTTGATATATCATCCATTTGTTTTCATTTTTCTTGAATTTGATATATTGACTATTTGTGTTAAGCTAGATATGCATGCTCAAGCTTCACAATCTCTGAAATCTCTTTAAATTCTCATATAAATGATACAACATTGCCATAAAGTGATATAGGTTGGTAATGAGCACAAGTATCATTGACATCTTATCTTCCTCTAAGTTAAAGGATAATACAGAACCCAAATGTCTACTAGGGAAAATTTTTAACCTGTTTTAGAGTGAATTAAGTTGAGATTTGCTAATTTAATGCTTTCGTTTGTTTGTATTTAACTTATCCAAACTCAATTGAGTTGGTTCACTGATACAATGTAGTACATGCAATATAGGATAATTCCAGAATTTCCAAAACTTAACACATTGAGTTTGAGAGGGAGTAAAATCAGGTGGGTTTGAGTGATCTGACGGAGATCAGAATTTAAAGAGGCCACCTCAAGCCTTAGGATTAACCCCTAGCTAATGAAAATATACCCAATCAACAGATGCACCCTTGAAGAAATATATGCCCCTGAGTTTTGATATTAACTTGAGTTGACTATATTTGATTGATATCCTCATGATTGAGCTTCCAATTAACTCTAACATGATTTCCAATTAACTTAGATACACTCTGAAGATTTCCTAGACAAATTCTCAACTACAACCTCTGAAATTTATTTAAATTCTCAACTATATATTAGACTAGATGTACACAAGTTTTTTACCTTGGAATTTATTCAAAAATATCAATCCCTTTAAAAAAATGAAATACCCAAGATCAAAACTATAAATCAATATCAGGTTCCTTCTTCAGATCTATCTAAAACACAAGATGCATATAGAAATTAATTTTTGAATTGAATTCCTATTTCTTTCAGTGTTTCAAAGTATACACTAACTGGATCCTCAAATATCATGAAATCTACTTGACAGAGGATGAAGTTCTATCCTCAAATATCATGAAATATACTTGACAGAGAATGAAATTCAGAATATGGTTTTTACTGCCAGTTCAAATGCTCAATATGTCTTAACATAAGGTAGAACCATATATAAAAATGGGAATTCTCAGAAACCATAGGAACGTTGTTTCAGGGAATTATTACCATAAATAAGAAATCCATCCATGGTAAATTTTTCAAAACAGAGAAGAGAAATCCATCCATGGTAAATTTTTCAAAAGAGAGAAGAGAAATCCATCTGTGGTAAAATCTACAAAACATAGAAGAAAATTTTCAAAACAAAGAAGCCAAATCCATCCGCCGTAAAATTTTCAAACAGAGATTTGCTCAATAGATTTTTTTTTGTGTATTTTTTCTGGGAAAACACAAACAACTTTCTAAATAGAGAATCACAACACCAGGTCTGTTCTTTAGCACCATATTGAAAAATTAATGTATTTTAATATCAAGAAAATGCAATGACCCAAATGAAAACAACTATAAAAAATGCAAAACAATATGGAAATATATGAAACCAAACAAAATTTTTCTTACCAGGAATAGGGGGAGAGATCTTGGTGGGAAATCAGAAGCACAACTATCACAGTAAACCTTCCCTGTTACATCAAAATCATGGCCGAAATGGGAATTAGCAACACCCAATAAGGAAATAGGGGCAATCAAACAATAGAATGAAGAAATATTGGACTTTTTTCTGATACCATCCACGCCTAAAGCATAAGATATTGAAATCATAACTGGGCCACTTGAAAGGTTTACCTTGTGGATAATAGTTTCAAATAAAGCCTCAATGCCATTCTCAGTCAATATACCTTTTTCCTTTCGGTAGGTTTCTAAATTGCCCCTATCTGGACAAAGGGAAGGTTCTGTTTCTTCATTAAAGCTTGTCCCACCCATAGGAAGGGCTCTCCTATCCAAACATGGGCTGGGTAGTATCAAACAGTATTCTGAGTATGGGTATGTCAGTTCAATCCCTAATAATAATAGTTGCAATGGAATCGTCACCACACCACCGGCACACGCAGAGGCGGTTTAGGTAGCACCATTAGCAGTTCAAGCCCCAGTAGGGAGGCACAGAAAGAAGGACAGTTCCACTTGAATTGGTTCAACCTGGTCATTAACAACAACTGATGAACCTGTCCCTGCGAGTTACCCCATCTACTCTCTAACTGCTACTTATGCTGGCTCTCTAAATTGGCTCTGAACTAATGGTCCATGTTTCTAGAATGATTAAAAATAAAGTTAACAAAGGCCGAGAGTACACTATAATAAATGAGTCCATTAACACACAGTACAAACGTGTAGACGAGGAGGGATGAATTTCTCCAAGTGGAAGATATTTTAATCACCAGATTCTTAGTGGAAGCTGCCATCGCCGCACAACTTTAAAACCAATGTAATTTAAAATCCCTATCATTTAAAACCACTGAGGTCAACATGCATGAGAATTAATGGTTGTTAATGAGAGGGCACCAACAACACCTGGGAGTGGATTCTCAAGGCATGGCATAAGCTCCTTTCATTCAATTATAATGAAAGAAATTATATTTAAAAAATAAAAAATAAAAAAAATAAAACATTAGGGAAACCATAGAAATGTAAAAAAAATCAATCAAAATTAATCAACATGCGCTGCTATATATGTCCCCCGTCGAGGACCTAACAAAAATAAAATTAAAAAACAATCCCATTTTTTAAGGTGCTTGTTAAGAGTATGATTATTTATATTTAAATTGAATGAGTATTGTTTTAACATTTCAATTTTGTGGGTTATTTTTTTCTATATTTTGGAAAAGGGTTATTTATTTCAATGTACTTGTTGAGAATCTCATCATTTGTGTTTAAATAACAAGAACATGAAATATTGAGAATATTATATAGTATGTATGGATACAAATTTAATTAGGATCGAAGGGTATGTGATTATTAGCTTAATGATTTTTACCATTAAGAGAATTTTCATCAAGAAAATACTATATAGCCATAAAAGTTATCAATTGTGTAATGTCCCCAAAAATTGAAAAAAAAAATTAATAGGCTAGTCATTTACTACCTGAGCTGGAGATTATTTAACTTTGTGGAACGTGTCGTACTTTGTTTACAGTGTTGTAATGTCATAGGCTATTCTTACTTCTTACTTTCATATTTCCAGATGTGATTATTAATGTATTACTTACGTTGTCTTGATTTTGATTACTATATTGATCTATGGTTACACATTGATATGTAAGTTATTTAATTACTTACGCAATGGTTATCAAGTTGATTACTATCGTATAAACAATTCTGACCTAACTTTGTTATTGAAAAAGGGGTGGAGTGGCGGGACTAGTTTCCCTTGTAACCACCTGAGAGGTAACTATTTTATACTTGTCGCATCGGGCTTACTTAGTTCTTACGAACTAACACATTTATTTCCTTGCCGTTTGCAGGTGTACTTGACGATGGAAACTGCTTAGAGAAGCTGGACAAAAAATATTGTCCATTCATTCCTAACACTCATCTTAGGTAATGAGGGACTTATAGTCCTATCCTATTGGTTACAATTACTCTTGCTAGATGATACTTGCACGATGATGGATGTTTTACTAGCCTATGTCGTGATGGTTAACATTATTGTTTTTATCATGATTACAACGGTGTTGTAATTATTACTGCACACAGTATTTGTTTGGTACATGTTTTCTATGGTAGCAACTCTTTTTAATTTGGTTCAAGATTTACCATATTCTTGGTGCATGGTTTTAATATAGTTGGTGTATAAATTTGATATCTTTTCCTATAGTCCTCCATGACATATTTCATATTCCATGGACTATGGCTTAAACCTTATGTAATCGATACCCATTTGGGGTTTATGTAAAGCACGTTGTTTTGGAAAAAAGGTTTATATGGTGGCATGAACTATATGATATGGGTTTGGAATGTGTTAATGGAGGCCAGGGTGAAGACATAAATGCACCTTGGGAAATGTGGCCTTCAATCTTAGGGCTTGGGCTCTTGCGTTGGTTTGGTCATTCACAGCATAGTTGCATGAGCTCTGCCTCTGTGCTGTGTGGTGGGGTGGGACATAGAAGGTTTGGTCATGATGACAGTTACGTAACCAACTCTGGTTTAGTAGCGTTGTTTGTTTTTTTTATTTTGGTTTTCAAGCGTACTTCTCATCATGGCCTCTACTTTGTGTTGCAGGTTGTAGGGTGTGACAAAAATTGTGGGTCATGGTTCATGGGTATCTCTGAGGGAAAAACCATACCCATTCAGGTAAGCCTGCTATAACAAGTTTTTAACTTGTTCACTCATTTTCTTAGTTGTTGTGACAGAGTTAGTACTCATCATGGGTTTGAATGCTTTTCACTGGTTTCTAATGGTTGTGTGTTGGGAAAGGGTCTGTTTGTAATTAATGAGTAAAGAATCATAGATGCGTTAAGAATTGGGGTTTTTCTTGTTGGGGTTTAGTGAATTTGGTTCAAAACATTAATTTATTCGGATTTTGTTAATGGGAACTCTATGTGGAAAATGTGTTTGGGTAACTCTTGGCAGGCTCTACACATTGTAAATTAAGTTTATATTATTGGAAATGGTGGCAACACCATTGCTTGCAATTGTGCAAGGCCGAGGTTAAATGACTATGTAAATATTTAATGGTTTGATAATGATTGTGTTTATGTATATAAACATTAATTGCATACTGTGTTGATTTCGTAGTTATAAATATTATTAATGAACTGTGTGGACTCACAATTCTGGTTCAAGTTCTTTTATGGAAAAATGTTGACAGCGATGTTGGCTTTGGGGGCCATGCCGTATGTGGCATTGGTGTTTCCACCATTAGATCAATGATAGTATAGTGGTTAGAGACTTAATGTTTTATGGTTATGTTGTGTATTAAAAATATAAGAGCCGATTCTAGGTGTAACCCTTCGATTGGAATTTATCGTTGTTGGTATATCGTTGACAGGTTTTAATCAGTTTTATATTACTATTTTAAGTTTTGTAAGAAAAGGGCTGTACCTTTGGATGGAACCCTTCAGTGGATGCTGTGGCTATTCACATAGCATTGAAAAGGTTGTAGTTTTGGTATTACTTGTTTAAATGATTTGATAAGTATAGAGTCGAGGGTCGTAGTTACCGTGTGTATTTTTATTTAGGTCTTGAGACCTATCTATAGAGATTATATGTATTTTATTTGCAGCCTATGTATTTATATACCGTGGCTGAATAGTTGAAACGCTACAACATATGGTCGAAAACTAATAATGAATCCTACATAATTCGATATGGTGACTTGTAAATAACAAGACTCAGTAAGATTTTATCATGGGTCATTATGGTTGTAAATGTTTATAAATGTAAGGTTTTATTGTGGGAATAACACATACAGGAATCGATCCTATGATCTATTGGTTAATTTTAGTTTGTCCTATTGTTGCAGCTACAACTATTTCCCAAATTTATGAAAAAATTTGGACCCTCCTTTTAATTTTGTCTAGCTCAGGTTTGTTGATTTATTTTGACCTTTGGGAAGTCAGATGATTGGTTGACTATTTTTCCCGCTGTTTCAGAGGTTAAATGAGATAGTATTTCTACTTCCTAGCTGAAAGTCTTTCGAACACTTAACATTTAGATTTTTTGATTATTTTATTTATCATTGTCAGAAGTCGGTTGAAGAATGAATCGGGGCATTAGTCTTCTATGGCGTCAACATTTCAGAATGGAAACGACGAATGTCCCCATGGAAAGTTCTTATTCTCGCCGATCCGTGGCCTTTACCACCTTTTGGTATATTGTTTAAACTTTTTTACTATCGATGAGTTGGCTATTATTTTTTACTATCGATGATAGTTCTTTATTGATTTTTGACATTGATCGGAGGGATTTTCCTTTGCATTGCCGACACTATGGAAGCGTTGAGGTTTGGAGTTCTGGCCTTTAGCCTTAAGAGCCTCTGATCGCCGATGGGTTTTAATTTTGTCGGGGAACCATAGCAGTTTTCTATCTGTCGTTGCGGTTGTTGATTAGACTATTTTACTGACATTTAGTGTTTTCAACTGCCAATGCATTAGTGGTTAGTGGTTTCGATCCTCGATGCATAACCATCGGGACGTTAATGCTCAGAATCGCTGACACTATGGCAGCATTTAGCTTTCAAGCATCGACACTGCAGAGATGTTGAGGTGTGAATCGTCGTCCCATAGCATGTAGAGATTTCGATCACCAATGTTTTTATGATTCATTGCATCTGCAGTTGGTTTGTCGCCCACCTTTACGGCTGTCTAGTGAAATATTTTCCTGACGTTTAGAGGTTCCACTCGCCGATAGGGTTTTTTCTTGCCATTTCTTTTACCAAGGGTTATATATAGAAGTAGAGAATATTTATATTATTATCTTTGATTGAAAATGATGTCTTCTCCAGTCCTCGTTGATCGAGCTGTACTACCATTGCTCAGTTGTCCAGATTTAATTCGATTGGTGTGCTACCGTGGAGGTTTTAGGTCATTTTACCGATTGCCGAGCATTTTTCCAGGTAGGAAAACCACGGTTTCCTTTTTCTTGATTTTTATTGGTCATTTTGAGAACCATGGTTTTTCCCTGGTTAGGTTTTCCCGTAGTCATGTAGTCATCCCTTTAGAATGAATATTTATCCTCGCAGTATGCTTATTAGCTAGTGTGACAGTTTTCTTTGGCGGTGGGGGTTTTTTGAGCCTACATTTTGAGCCGTTATGGTTGTTTCATCCCTTTTTGAAATATTGAGGGGTTTGTGCAGACAAGCATTACGCTGTCTGCAGCACCCATTTTTTGGGTTGTTCATTCTCGTCCAAGGGGGGTTTAAATTTTTGTATGCGTTTAGCCTATTTTTATGGGATGGTGGAGGTTTTGATTTTTTATCTTGTTGAGGTTTTCCGTGATGAGGATCAGTATAGGGTCTAACAATTTGAGGTTTAACAATAGATGCAATGCGGTCCACATTTTATTGAGTTAGATTATTTTGAATGCAATTCGGATTAAATGATGAGTTTTTCTATCAGGGTTGCATTTTTAGTTGTAGATGGTGGACTTAGAGGATTTTAAGACACAACTTGCAAGAGTTTCTTTTTCCTTGTCATTTTCTTTTATGCATTAATACTTTGTATAGTTTGTTTGTGAGAATGCATATGGAAGAGGTAAATAACTTGATACAGTTTTTCTTCATTACTAAAACACTTAATAAAATCTCAAATGGTCTAAGAACATACTGTGTTTATGATAGGGTGATTGTTGCAAAGGAAACATGTCTAAAAGACAAAAGAAGAAGGCTCCAGTTGTGGAGGGAGAACCAAAGGTTGATATCATCACCAAGGTTGAATACATATATGAAGATACCAAAGCTACCACCGGGGTTGAACTGGATTCTAAATGGGGGGAAATATACATGATCATTGCAAATCAGAATGTGACTGATGCAGGATTTGAAGAACTGACTATTTATGCAAACATCGAAAAATCAGCTCTTATGAAGGTAGCCACAAGACCTGAGTTGTTCCCATGCTCAGAGGTGATCGACTGGATTCTTCCTAGGGAATATGTAACTTCGATGATCCTGGAAAATACTGCTAAATAGGGATATGCTCCATACAGCCCTGCTTATGTCTCCATGGCATATCATCTACCTCCTGCTCATATTTACCTAACAAAAATATGGTTGAAAGAAATATATTTGGACCCGGTTGAAACAGTTAAAATAATGATGATACTAGGGAAGAACTTTTGAACTAGGTCGTCAGGAGAATATGATACATCCACTCTCCGAACTCCCTATAGATTTATTGCACTGATGCTGAATAGAATTTTTGGGAGAGCTCATGGAAAAATCTTCAAATTGGGATGGATACCAATTATTTTCTATGTGGCCACTCAAGGCACCATATTCAATTGGGAAAACATAGTGTCCAATAGCCTCTCAGCATGCATATCTTCATCTTTGGTAGGGGTGTCAAAGAAGAAGTCAGAGTTATACATGAGCTCTATCTTAGTGGACTGAATACTGCGTACCCAGTCTTTTCCCACCTTGAGGTGTAATTCAGATAGGGATAGGACCCATGTATACACCGCATATAAATTATTGTGGGCACACAAATACCATGGCTACTATAGAGAAATATGTGAACATTTCATCATGCTGTTGTACACTCTAATTTTCCTGACCCAATGCAACTGCATGTTCAAAGAGGTGTTCAAGGTCATTGAGGAATATGGAGACTATTATTTAACTCAGGAAGGTATGTATATCAAAATGTATGGGGGTTCCAGAGAACCTTCTCTACTCCCTAAATATGCCACTGATTATGTGCTGCATAAAGAGGCAGTCAAGTAGGTATATGTTGATGGTGTGGGGATTTTTTTGTTCGAGCATAAAAAGGAAACATTTCCCGCCATACCTTTCTGGCTAGGGAGTTATAAGTTTTCAAAGGTAAAAGAGACTGCAGAATTTGTGCAGGAGCTAGAGCACTTCCATTTTGGTGAGATGAACTTTCATAGGAATGACTCTCGAAATAAGGTAGCATAACACTGCAATGAGGCAAACATTCATTTTGAGTATACTAACTTCTGGGACAAGGACAAAGAAATGTTCAGGAGTGCAAATAATATGACTGCCTTAAAGAAGAGATTTAAACAAAAAATCACTACTGTGGGCGGAAAAAGAAAAACTGCACAGAAGACTAAGACGACTAAAGAAGAAGAGGCCAAAAAGAGGGAAGAAGAAGCTAGAAGGATAGGAGAAGAGGCAGAGAGTTGGATGAAGAATGAAGAAGAAGAAAGAAAGAGAACTGCAGAGGAAGCAACAAAGAAAGAAGAGGAGGAGAGAAAGAGGAAGGAAGAAGCAGAGATAAAGAAAAGACAAGAAGAAAGTGAAGGTCTGAGATTAACAGGATCTAAAAAAGACCAACAGACCACTGAACAGATGGATATAGAGGGGGCACATGATTATATAGATGAAGGGCTTGGACAAGATAATCCTGATCCCCAGGAGCCTCTACAACTTTTGGCAGCACTCAAGGGCAAGCTGTGTTTTATGGAATGAATTTGATACCTTTCAAGCAGAAAGAAGGAGAAGAGGTCCCTGATTTCAGCACCATTTTCTATGACAAGGAAAATAAAAGCATTGTTAAAAGGACCGATAAAAAGGTGGAAACAAGAAGACAATCAGGAAAAATGATAACTAACAAGACTTTGGTGTATGGGACAAATGCAGATCCAAGATTGACAGTAAGAGCTGTGTGGCGTTAACCCAAGATACTGAAGATAATGTAGATAGGATGATGATGTATATTGAGGAATCCAAAAGGAATGCATCTCAATTGAAAGAAAGACTGAAGTAAGAGAGAGATGAAGGTCATATGCTAAAGGGGAAATTTGAGGACATGTAGAATGAAGTGAGGACTTCAAAGACAGAACTCCAGACTATGCAGGCAAATGAGATGGCCTTAGAAGTTTCCATAATGAAAACAAAAAATGATGCTTAGAACAGGTTAGTAGAATTACAGAGGCTATAACTAGAGCATCAAGTGCTGAAAACTGAGAAAAATGACCTTCAGGTGTCCTACAAAACTCTATGTGTAGAGAAGTTCCAGTTGCAAAACAAGGTCATTGATTTAGAATCAAAGAATGCTTCCACTGAAGAAAGAGAGAAACAATATCAAATGCAAGTAGCAGTTTTGGAAGGACAGAATGCTTCATTGATAGCATCACTGAAAGATGCTATGGAATAGAAGACAAATGTCCAACCTTTGAAGGAACATGTTCTAGCTCAAAGGAGGAACATCCACCATTTGCAAATGTGTGTTGAGGAAGGAAGATGTAAGATTTTACAAATAGATAGCAGATTGGAAGAGATTTTGGACACTATGTCTTATTTTTTGGACAGATCTTAGGAGATCTTGGAGATTCTGATAGGAAGAATAGTGTGGATAGAAACAAATGAGGAACCTCCTGTAGAGCTACCAGTTAAAGATCGACATAGTTTAAAGCAGGATTATGATTTATTGGAGTTTTCCATAAATATTGCGGAAGAATTCAAAAAAACTGTAAAGAAAGCAAAGGTATCATGTGCTGAATACTACAAAAGAGTGCTGGTCACATATAATAGATTCCAGGTTTCTGCAAAAAAAAGATTGGACACGATACCAGAACATGATCTTTTCATAGAACATCTATAGAATAGGTATCAGGAAGAAAAGAAGGAGATCCAATAAGTCAAGGATCTAGATGAACGGATTTTGAAGAATGTAGTGGCTCATGTAGCAATAAGTATCCACTTACTAGAATAAAAGCTGCGCCCGAGTCCGGTGAGAATAGAAGTAGTTAAGAATCGGGCTGCTAAGTATGAGATAAATATTTGTTTTCTTGAACCCTCTGATTTTCAAGGCATAGCAGCAGAGGCCCAGGCATGGAAAAAGTTCATAAATGACCAAGCGAGCCCCTCTTCATAAAGCTTTCTATAAAATTTTGATTTAAAATGTAATATATTGTATAAATTATGAGCACTTACTACAAGACAAAATTTTGGGATTGAGAGGTTGGGGAAGCACAAAAGTCATTGAGGGGCAGCCCAAAGGTTTTTCTTTTTTGTATAAATATATGAGAGTTTAGATATAGAAGGGACTCCTTCCCTAAGCAAATTTTTGAGAATATATTGTAAGAAGCACTACTTCCTTTTGCAATAAAGAATTACAAGTTTCTGTTGGAGAAAGTTTGGTGGAATGTTTCAAATGATTTGCTATGAATCAGTTGAATGTGAACTATTTAATTTTCATCTTATGTCCATTAACTGTGAGATCATTCTAACTCATTGCATTTCTGTTTATGTTATGAATGTTTTATGGTTTATTCTATGAAATTTCCACTGTGAGTAATGAAGGTTGTCATAAACAATAAGATATCTTGTTGTTCATATTTCTAATAATGTTCATGTGTTCTGAAATAAGTAACAACTATCTGTAATTTCTCTTAATACATGCACATAAATACATTACTCATTGATAACTGGTAATTTTTGCTGCCTGGGGATAAGTTAGTTAGTTGTAGTTATTTTCTTGGTTGTTTGTGATTTAGATGCAAGAGAGGTATGATGAGAGGTAAGAACCTGTGCATCACATTGTCACACTCCTCGTTATATCAATCAAAATTGCATTTTTAGATAGGTGCTTGCACATCATAACTTAAACACAAAGAACTAAAAATATATACAGTGGATCGAGTCGTAACCAGTAAAACCTTTTAATTTGTTACTTGACCTGCAGTAGCCAGACAATAAACCAAATGGATTCCCCATACCAAACAGTAATAGGCTAGTTGGGAACATTTATTGGGGAGAATCCATAATTGTTTCTACCTCCAATTTTCCAGGCCACAACAGTTTTTGGCACTAGAAGGAGGGCCACCAGTGCATGGCTAGCCGAGGAAACTCATTTCCTTGAAATTACTCCACTAGTGACAGTTTTGAAAGTAGTTTGTTTCAAAAATCCACTCCCGAAGATAAAGAGAAAGGGTATCTGTATCCTATAGACAACAAAGTGGTTGATGATTTAAGAAGAATCACTAGGGAATATGTGAAAAAGACTCGAGGATTACCTATCATTTATGTCTTACCTAGAAGAGAGTTGTTGGGCTATAGGGTAGACCAGAGGTTTATAATTTAACTTCGCACCAACAAAAAGACCCACAGTGTTGGCCCTTTCGGCAACAACCTGCGAACAGGTTGCAGTCTCACCCGAAACAGCTATGGGGTGACTCATAATCAGGTTTCTGCAAGCAGAAGAGGGATATTACTGTACCTTTAGCCTTAACAACAAATAATTATACCAAATATATTTTCGATATCCACTTAACTAGCTTCGTAGTTAGATAAACATACAGTTACTTGCTTAACCCTTAACTAGGAATTCACAGTGAAGTTACTATTCAACAATTATCTTACTTTAGCATTCACCTACTTATCAAAAGCATCAAAACATAATAGAAACCACACAAAAGGACCACAACACAAGATACAATGTGGTTCACCCCCAGTGTAGGAGCTATGTCCACAAAACTGCACTTTTATTCAACTTTTACAAAACAACAGTTCTTATCTACGCACTTAGCTGCAGATCCGTCCTTCAATCCTAACTGCGCACTTAGCTGCAATTTCTTTCTTACAATCTCTAACTGCGCACTCAACTGCATTTTCTTTCTTACAATGTCTAACTATGCACTCAGCTGCAGTTCCTTTACAAAAACCCTCTACGCACACAGCTGCAGAGGTCGTCCACACACACAGCTGAGACTTAACCTTACAACCCAAAAATAGATCTAAATTCTTTGCATCATATGATCCTTGTTTCATTAGATACCCTTGACATCTTTACATGATTGCCTATTTATACAAGTGCACTATTACAAAATAATGGGCTTACACATGAAATTTATGGACAATTACAAAAAAGAGGGCTTTGACTCAACCCCGACACCCCTAAGAATATTTTGAGTTGCAACTCTGCTTACAAGCTTCCTAAAAAACCATGGAGTTACCAAAATTAAGATCCGTTAAGGTGCGCGCCCCAACAGGCCCCTAAGACTCACGAGTGTCTTGTCCCGAGACACTCTGCTGCTTGTCTGATGGGAGAATCTTGTTGGCGAAGATAGTGAACTGTTTGTTGAGGCTATGCCTGATATTGTCGGCTACCTGCTCCTTCGCCACCAAATCCTGTAATGCTACTACTAATGCTTCACTGGCCTTTTCCTGTGCAAATGAATCATATTCCTTCAAAAATTTGAGCTGGCTGTCCACAACAGTCCTCAACTCCAAGGCCTCGTCGACAAGGGGCTACATAGAATTTTCCAGCAGCGTTGCTTTCATTCTGTACGACTCAATTTACTGCTGGAGTTCATTGCTTTGCTTCACCTTGAGCATATTCTGCATAGAAGGCAGAGTCTTAATTTCCTCTTTCACTGCATCCAGCTCTGCCTGTCGCTGCTCGATGGTTTCTTGCAGCTTTTCTACTTCTGGATTTTCCTGCAGTTTTGTCCACGCGTCGACGGTTTCTTCTAGCAGTTTTTGCTGTGCTGCTCACAAGATCGGTGATCTTGGTTGCTGAGGCCTGAATATCTCTGCGACGCTGCTCCCTGACCTCTGGTGGACTCTCTGGAGTGATGCAAAGTTGAAGCTGCGCGATCTGAGCCTCATGTTCTTCTTTTAGCTTTTCGATCTCGCTGCGAGACTGTTGTGCATAGTCTTTCAGCTTAGCAATTCTTTGCTTTGGTTCTTCCTCAACCCGTATGTCGAAGTCTAGAAGATTCTGACATGCCTCATCCAACACTCGCACCAGTGTAGCCTGCTTACATTCTGCGTCCCTCATCCTCTGCTCCGATTCTTCAAACTACGCCACGAGGCTCGCATTCTACTTCATGGTATTTTCCAACTGTATTTGTGAGTAGTGGTCTCATGCTTGGGTCTCCTTCATGATTGCTAATTGACAGAGATGCAGCTCCGTCATAGATAACTTGGTGTAATCTATCCCGACTGTCATGCTCATTTGCGAGCGAGATGCTGCGTCAGTTATGATGACGGATGCACTTGGTACTTGCCCTCTGTTATCTATCACTGGCCATTTCCTTGTGTCTTACTGCACGCTTACTGGGGTACTTCTTGTTGCAACTCTAGTCGTTGATCGTTTTGCTAAGTCCTTTAATTCTGTAATTTTCTGCGCTATGTCAGTGAGGGTATCCAGGTGCGTAGCCGCGAACTCGGAACATTTTTTTGTTAGGAATTCTATGGACTTCGTCAGAGCCTGATCGAGCTCCTCACTCTTCAAGGGGGGATCTTCAACAATATTCTTCCCTTTTGATGCCTTCATTTTCTTTCTGGACTGAGGTTTAGTCACTTCCTCTGCCTCTGGCGACTTGCGCTTATCTGGCCGATTGGGGTCTGAGACGTTTTTGACCGAATCTTCTTCTTCGTCTTCATCTCCGTCATCTCCACCCTGGTCACCTTCACTCTGCTACGATTCACTCTATTCTTCACTTTCTTCGAGTGGGTCATTCTTCTGCATGTGACTAGGGCCTGCAGCCACATTGGTGACTGGAGGGACTGGAATGTTAGGTTTTGTCCCTGCAGCCTTCAACCATTCAGCCGACCACTTCTTAACTACCGCAATGATGTCTTCTTTGGTTACTACGTATGGTAACTTAAACCATTGATGCTTTTTATCCGCATGGGCCTAGATGAAGAGATGATGCATGTCAGCCCTAAAGTTGGCCGCTCCATCATACTGAGAGAATAGCTCATTAGTGAGTCGTGGTGTTTGCAGGATCTCATAGGATATGTTCATGGCATAAAAGGAGAACATGTATTTCGTCATCTGCTAGGATGTTTTGTCTTGTGACACCCAAAGAGATGTGTACCTTGCTGCGCCAGGCATGTTTGAAGGCACATCAATAAACTATGCCTCGGTAGGTTCTTTCCATCCTACCAATGCAATAAGCACCATCAGCCATGAATAGTGAAAGGGTCTACCTTTCTCCTGCACATCGTAGACATCTTCAAGGAATTCCTTAGCAATGTACGCTACCCAGTTGTAACTGTAGCCTTCCGCACATTTTGCAGCAATACTGACAATCCGTTGTAGTCTAGTTGGTTAGGATACTCGGCTCTCACCCGAGAGACCCGGGTTCAGGTCACGGCAACGGAACCAATTGGTTGGGCTATAGGGAAGACCTCGGGTTTAAACTTTAACTTCGCACCAACAAAAAGACCCACAATGTTCGCCCTTTCGGCAACAACCTGCGAACAGGTTGCAGTCTCACCCGAAACATCTATGGGGTGTCATAGAATCAAGTTTCTACAATCAGAAGAGGGATATTACTGTACCTTTAGCCTTAACAACAAATAATTATACCAAATAGAGTTTTGATATCCACTTAACTAGATTTGTAGTTAGATAAACATACAGTTACTTGCTTAACCCTTAACTGGGAATTCACAGTGAAGTTACTATTCAACAGTTATCTTACTTTAGCATTCACCTACTTATCAAAAGCATCAAAACATAACAAAAACCACATAAAAGGACCACAACACAAGATATAAGGTGGTTCAACCCCAGTGTAGGAGCTACATCCACAACAGTACACTTTTATTCAACTTTTACAAAACAACAGTTCTGATCTGCGCACTCGGTTGCAAATCTGTCCTTCAAGCCTAACTGCACACTTAGCTGCAGTTTCTTTCTTACAATCTCTAACTATGCACTCAACTGCAGTTTCTTTCTTACAATCTCTAATTGTTCACTCAGCTGCAGTTCCTTTACAAAAACCCTCTGCGCACACAGCTGCAGGGGTCATCCATGCACACAACTAGGACTTAACCTTACAACCCAAAAATAGATCTAACTTCTTCGCATCATATGATCCTCGTTTCATTAGATACCCTTGACATCTTTACATGAGTGCCTATTTATACAAGTGCACTATTACAAAATCATGGGCTTACACCCGAAATTTATGGACACTTACAAAAAAGAGGGCTTTGACTCAACTGTGACACCCCTAAGACTATTTTGAGTCACAACTCCGCTTACAATCTTCCTAAAAAACCGTGGAGTAACCAAAATTAAGGACCGTTAAGGTGTGTGCCCCAACAAGAGTATCATAAGAAAGATTGCCCTAAATTAGAAGACTGAGTGTTGGTAGAAGATCTTGAAGAACTGGTAGAAGCAACCTTATAAGAAGTGGGCCAACCTTTGAATCAATTGGACCCAGATTCACCTTACTGCTCACCTTGTCATACCCCTGTTATGTCACCACTTCATTCTCCACTCAGAATCATGGCTAATGTAAATGCAAACCAACCACCTCCATCACCTGCTTGGAAAGCTAGGTCACCTTTAAATTTGACACCTCCCTTGCATGATTTGCCTCAAGATTTTGACAAGATGTTACCTAAGTTTGAACCTAGTGAAGGAGTTTTGGTAGATGATCATTTACAAAGTTTTTACCTCGCTATAGAAGGATTACGAGCTGAGGAGCATGAAGATGTAGTAAGTAGATTGTTTCCTCACACTATGAAAGGAAAAGTAGCCTCATGGTATTTTCCACTTCCTGCAAATTCAATCATGGATTGGAAGACATTTGAGAGAATGTTTAAAAGTAAATATGCAGTTTAGAAAACCCATGCAGCCTTAATTAAGGGGTTATGTGCTCTAAATAAAGAAATAAAAGAAAAAGTACATGATTTTACTCAAAGATTTGCTGCTTACCTAAACAATTTTACTGCATTAAATAAGCCATCTGAAAATGCTTCGATAGAATACTATACCTCATCCCTTGGGCCCAATCTAGCCATGTTTTCCAAGAGATCAGTGAGACCTACATTAGTAGAAACTTATGAAGAAGATGAGAAGGTGGAAGATGACTTGGAAAGCATAGAAAAGTATCCTGTGCAGTCGAAAGAAAATAATTTCGGAAGCAAGAAACATTTATTACTGACTAAACCTAAGGATGAGTGGTCATAGGATTTTGAAGGGATGTTGAAGATGATGCAAAAGTTATCCAATAGAGTGATAGATTTAGAGAAGGAAAAAGAGGATCATAAATAATCTAAGCCTTATTATAAAAAAAGGGAAGACAACAGTCAACCTAAGCCTCCTCCACATAGTCCTGCAGCAATGAATTTAATTGATGTAGGCATGGATAATTTTTGTACTTTTCATCAACAACCTCATTCTAAGAAGAAATACCCCCAATGGATAAATTCTATGACACTGGTGATGAATCAATTATTGGATTCCAAACTGACAGAAACTTGTAATGAGGAAGAAAAAGATAATCAATCTACAGAAAAATAGGAGGAGGATACTCTGGTTTTATGGGACTGTGTCTCAGTGTTTGATACAGAAGAATAAGATTCTCTGAAACAAGAGGAAACATCAGAAACCAATGTGACAACAATAAGTCAAAACTTGTTAAAAGAAGACAAGTCAATGCTTCCTAAGATCAAGAAACTTTAAGAAAATATGAAGAAAATACAAAAGAACACTACAACTGTTAAAATACCAGAATTTACCATTTCAAGTCAAAATCCCAAAAAAATTAATATGCCTAATAAGCTTATTGAAGACAAGCTTGATAATCTCAACAAGAATCTCAAAGAACCTGAGATGGGGTATGATATTGTGGAAGACATTAAAAAGGCTAAGGAAAATATATCATTGTTTGAAATGTGTAATGTACCTCAGCAGAAAGATAAATTTTTAAAAGCACTTGAAGTACCAGAGGAAGAGCTTCCCATTGACAACCAACTTGAAGAAGAAATTGATGAAGCAAGTGTGGGAGTTAATTCTAAGTATAAATCCCCAACATTTATCCTAGCTTTTGAGATTTTCAACAATAATGTGCAGAAATGTTTAGTAGACTTAGGAGCATCAGTTAATTTTATGCCACTTTCAGTCTACAAGAAAATAAATGGACAATCTAAACCATCTACTTGGTAGGTTATTCAATTAGATAGGAAAACTATGAAAGTAATAGGGGAAATGGAAGATGTTCTGATTCGCTTATCTGCAGATGAGAGGGTATGTCAGTACATCAACATTGTAGTAGAAGACATACCTAATGCTTATGGAATTGTGTTGAGTCGATACTGGTTGACAAGGCTAGATGGATACTTCGCATTAGATTGGTCACATTTATGGTTTCCTCGTAAGGGAACTCCCAATCAGATAAAAGTAGTAAGAGAGACTCAAATGAAGTACAATGTTACTCAGTCAGACGAAAAGAATGAGGTGGTAAACTCTATGTTCAGAAATTACTTCATTGAATTGAAACCAGAAAATTACCAAACTGAAGAAGCTAGTAGTACACCTGACACCCAGCCCGATCGCCTTCAATTTTCACGGGCTGACAAGATTGACTGTAAAATAGTAGATTTAGTGTCAAATGTAGTTTTTAATTCAAGTTCAGTATAAGTAGATAGTTTTTGGGCCCTGTATTTTGATGGATCTAAAACATTTGAAGGATCAGGAGCTGGCTATGTCCTAATTGATCCAAGAAAAAATAAACATTTTATTTCTTGTAGATTAGAGTTCAAATGTACAAATAATACAGCCAAGTATGAAGCACTAGTTCAGGGAATGAAAAAGGAATTAGAACTGAAAGTAAAAAATCTGAAAGTATATGGAGACTCTAAAATTGTTGTTAGGCAAATTCGAAATAAGATACACTGTATTTCACCACATTTAAAAGCCTACCAAAATGAAGTTTGGGATTTTCTTATAAACTTTCATGCATTCAATATTGTATCCATTCCTAGATTAAAGAATGCAATAGCTGATTTACTAGCTACCTTAGATGCGAGGATAATACCTTCTAATAATAGATGCTCTATTGAATTACTTTTTAGGCCTTATGTTCCAGATATGATCACCAATCTACGGGTTTTTTACGATGATCAACAAATTTTGGAATGCTTGATGAATGATGAGACTTTTAAAGGAGCAATAATAGATGATGAAGAACATCAAGCAAAATTAAAATTTGGGAATTTTATTCCTAAGGGAGTTAGGACCGTTGAACGAATTTTTGACTTAAACAACAAGTTCATAAAGTGAGGAAATGTCAAGACTCATAGCTCATCCTGGCAATTTGAGCTAATAAATTTAGGGATTGAAGTTGAAACTAGATATGTAAATTTGGGAACGTGCTGTTCTCTGGGAGAGAGGAGTATGCTCATTAATGTATTCAAACAATACAAAGATGTGTTTTCCTATACATATGAGGATCTTAAAACATATGAAACAAAGATTATACAACATGTCATCCCAATTAAAGCTAAATTCAAGCCTTACCAACAGCCTTTGAGGAAGATGCATCCAAAGCTGGAACCTTTAATTCAGAGTGAAGTGAAAAAATTGTTGGATGCTAAAATTTTATTCAAATTCAGACATTCAGAATGGGTTTCGAATTTGGTGCCAGTAAGGAAAAAATCTAGAGAAATCAGGCTCTGTGTATATTTCAGAAACCTCAATCGTGCATCGGATAAAGATAACTATCCAGTCCCACCCATGGAGCAAATATTGCAAATGGTTTCATGTTCTGAATTATTTTCATTATTAGATGGATTCTGTGGCCACAATCAAGTATTAGTAGTTGAAGAGGACATGCTTAAAACCACATTCAGAACCAAGTGGGAAACTTTTGCTTACAAAAGAATGCCCTTTGGACTCATAAATGATGGAGCTACTTTCCAGAGGGCCATGGATATAGATTTCCATGGTCTGATTGGCCATAGTGTTGTGGTATATCTCAATGATGTCACAATATTTTCAAAAAAGAGAGAGGAACATGCATTCCATCTGAAATAAATTTTCGAGCGTTGTCAAAAATATGGTATTTCACTTAATCCTAAGAAATGCATGTTTATGGTCATAGAAGGAAAGCTACTCGGTCACGTTGTTTCTAGGAAATGGATCTCCATAGACCCATAAAGGATTAAAGCCATATAACATATCCCTTTACCCCATAACAAAAAAAGTATGTAGTCATTCATTGGGACAATTAATTTTGTGCGAAGGTTTGTACCAGATTTTGCTCAAATTGTCAAACCTTTGCAGCAGATGGTTAAACAAAGTGTACAATTTAAATGGACTGATGTGGAAAAGAATGCAATCAGTAAGATAAAATCATCTATTGCTCATGCAGCATCACTCAAAAGTCTGAATTTTGATTTTTTTTTTATCCTGTACACTTTTGCATCTGATGATTCATTAGCAATGGTGCTTACATAGAAGGAATATGGAGGAGATGAGTACCCTATATCATTTATGAGCCTTGGTCTGCAAGGAGCTGAATTGAATTATCCAGCTATTGATAAACAAGCTTATGCAGTTTTTAAAGCGGTAAAGCAATTCAGGCCATACATACTTAAGAACTGTACTAAGGTAATAGTTCCACACCCTGCTATAAGATCTCTTTTTGTACAAAAGGAATTAGGAGAAAGAAGAGGCAACTAGGTAACAGCCTTACAAGAATATGATCTTGAGTTCAAACCAGCATCCATAGTAAAGGGGAAAGGACTGTGTAAACAAATGGCTGAAGGTAAAGACAATGAAGAAAGTAGTTGGGACAATGAAGCTAAGTTACATATGGTGGATGTATGTCCTCTATTCACAGCTCCATATTCCTGGTACCGGGACCTAGTTCATTACCTTCAAGAAGGATATTTTTCAAAACATTGGAATTCCAAACAATGAAGAGCATTACGTCTAAAATCATCTTCATATCATACAATTGATGGCGTATTATTCAGAAGGAATTATGATGGAGTTTTTCTCAGATGCTTAGAACAAGAAGATGCAAAGAAGGTAATAACATAATTACATGATGGGCCTGTTGGAGTTCATTTTTTCGAAGATACAACAACCCATAAGATTCTTAGAGCTGAGTATTACTGGCCTACACTATTTAAAGATGCTCATGATCATGTCAGAAAGTGTGATGTTTGTCAAAGAGGTGGTGGAAGACAAGCTAAAGCAGCAGGTCCTTTAAAGCTAGTGATGATAATAGAACCATTCGAACAATGGGGGATTGATATCATTGGAGAGATAAACCAAAATTATTCCTTGCAGCACAAATACATTTTGAAGGCAACTGACTACTTCCATAGATGGGTCGAGGCCATTCCGTTATGGAAAGTGAATGAAGATGCGGTCATGGATTTCTTACAAGATCACATTATGACCAGGTCTGGGGTTCCAATTTCCCTGATTTTTGATAATGCTACTTACTTTTATTCTATTAGATTAACCACATTTGCTAATGAAAGAGGAATTAAGTTGCATTATTCTACAAACTATTACCAACAAGGAAATGGTTTAGCAGAATCTACAAATAAGAATTTGATTAGAATTCTAAAGAAAACCGTAATAGAAAATTAGAGAAGTTGGAATTTAGTGTTACCTAATGCTCTTTGGGCTAATAGAGTCACACCCAAGAATTCCTTAGGTGTGTCACCTTACACACTTGTTGAGGGAAAAGACGTTATTCTTCCTCCCAACATTCTGTTACCATATTCCATAATAGCTCAGTAATCTAGAGGTACCGATAATGAAATCATACAGATTAGAATCTATAATATTTTGAAGTTGAAGAGTCCAGGTCCAAATCGAAAGAACGATTTAAGCATCAGCGGGAAGTAGTGAAACGTTGGTTTGATAAGCATAAAGATGGAAACAAATAATTCGAAGTGGGAGATCTAGTTCTTAAGTGGGATCATCCACATGATGGAAAGGGGAAGCACACTAAGTTTCAATAGTTATGGGTAGGCCCTTTTAAAATTGTAGCTAAGCTTTCCCCCTCAACTTACAAGTTGCAATATTTACAGGGGTGGGAAGAGAACTTACCAGTTAATGGTTTAGTTCTCAAACCTTATTTTTCTTGATTTTTATTTCTTGGTTATCTTGTACATAAATAAATTGGTTTGTTTTATTTTTGATTTATTTTATTTTGTTTGTTTTTAGTTAGATTTTGATTTATTTTAATAAAGAAGCACAACTTTTGGTTGCATGGAGTTCATCAGAATTTTGGATTAACTAAAATCCTTGATTATAAGGCTGTGTACTATTGATTTATTTGAAAGAACTTGTTCTAGTTTAGCATTTTTCCTAAATGGCTATGAACACATTGAAGTCCTACTTAATCCTTGTAAAATAAATTAGGATCAAAAGGTCTGGAATACTATTTTGAGGCTCCATCCATATCACATTAAAAAATTCTTAGGGGGTGACAGAAAAAGACCCATGGAGAGGAAGCATGGTAAATAGTATATTATATTTAAATGATCCCATGCCAGGAATTGAAAGCCAAAAGGAAAATAAGAGTCAAAATCTCCTAAGAAAAGAAATATGTATCGAAACAAAGTACTGGACCATATTAGTACAATATTGCCAAAGTTCTTCTCCATCAGTGAGTTGAAAATTAAATACATCTCTCACACAAAAGGACACTATGGATGGAGGATTTAAAAATTCAGAAAGAAGGCAAAAAGGAGGACTCAAAAGAGAGGACAAAAGTCTAAAAAAACAAAAGTGCAAAATGGCATGGGAATGAGAAAAAAACAAATATTTATGTTTACCATATGTTACAATCCTATGGTGTCCAAGCTGGGAGCTACCTGAAGACAAAGGTAAAAAATGAAATTCATATCCCTGGCCTCAAAAGAGTAATCTAGACTTTGAAATCTTGGTTTCCATTTTCCCTAAATTGGACTATCATGAATGATTAAAAGTACATACATCTGCCATTTGGGAAATCCATACATCTAGAGGAATGCAACATGTTGGTATTATAAAAAATGTCTATTGCTCAAAGAAGAAATTGTCCAGAGATCTATGTTCACCAGGTAGTCGCCAATTGTTGCAGCTACAACTATTTCCCAAATTTCTGAAAAATTTTGGACCCTCCTTTTGATTTTGGCTCAGGTTTGTTGATTTCTTTTGACCTTTCAGAAGTCGGATGATTGGTTGACTATTTTTCCCCCTGTTTCGGAGGTTAAACGAGCTAGTATTACCGCCGCCCAGCCGAAAGTCTTTCGAACACTTAACGTTTTGATTTTTTGGTGATTTTATTTATCCCTGTCAAAATTCGGTTGAAGAATGAATCGGCGCATTAGTCTTCTATGCCGAAAATGTTTCAGAATGGAAACTACAAACGTCCCGATGGATAGTTCTTATTCTCGCTAATCCATGGCGTTTACCTCGTTTTGGTCTATTGTTTAAACTTTTTGACTATCGATGACTTGGTTTTCCTTTATTGTATCGCTATTGAAACGATTTTTGACATTGATTGGAGGGCCTCTCCTTTGCATTGCCAACAAGGTGAAAGCGTTGAGGTTTGGATTTTCATCCTTTAGCCTTAAGAGCCTCCGATAGCCGACGGGTTTTAATTTTGTCACGGAACCATAGTAGTTTATTGTCCGCTGTTGTTGCTGTAGATAAGACTATTTTCTCGACATTTAGTGTTTTCAACTGCTGACGCATTAGTGGTTAGTGGTTCTGATCTTCGATGCATAACCATCATGACGTTAGTGCTCAGAATCACCGACACTATGGAAACATTTAGCTTTGAGCGCCGACACTGCGGAGATGTTGAGGTGTGAATCACCAACCCGTAGCATGTATAGCTTCTGATTGTCGATGTTTTTATGATTCACAGGACCTACAGTTGGTTTGTCGCCCACAGTTACAGCTGTCTAGTGAACTATGCACCTGACGTTTAGAGGTTTCTCTCGTCGATAGGGTTTTTTCTCGTTGTTTCTTTTGCCAAGGGTTATATATAGAAGTGGAGCATTTTTTTATTATTATGTTTGATTGAAAACCACATCTTCTCCAGTCCTCATTGATCGATCTATACTACTTTTGCTCATCTATCCAGATTTCATTCGATTGGTGTGCTGCCGTGGAGGTTTCGGGTCATCCGACCGATTGCACAACATTTTTCTAGGTAGGCAAACCATAGTTTCCTTTTTCTTGATTTTTATTGGTCATTTTGAGAACCATGGTTTTTCCCTGGTTAGTTTTTCCCATATTCATGTAGTCATCCATTTAGAATGAATATTTATCCTCGCAGTATGCTTATTAGTTAGTTTGACAGTTTTCTTTGGTGGTGGGGGTTTTTTGAGCCTGCATTTTGAGCCATTATGGTTTTTTTATCCCTACCTGAAAGATTGAGAGGGTGGTGCAGACAAGCATTACGCTGTCTACANCCCATTTTTTCGGGTTGTTCATGGCCATCCGAGGGGGGGGGGTTAAATTTTAGTATGCATTTATCCTATTTTTATGGGATGGCAGAGGTTTTGATTGTTTATCAAGTTGAGGTTTTCCGCGATGAGGATCAGTATAGGGTCTAGAAATTTGAGGTTTAATAGTAGCAGCAATGTGGTCCACATTTTATTGAGGAGTTAGATTATTTTGAATGCAGTCCAGATTAAATGATGGGTTTTTCTATCAGGGTTGTGTTTTTAGTTGTAGACGGTGGACTTAGAGGATTTTAAGACACAACCTGCAAGAGTTTATTTTACCTTGTCATTTTCTTTTATGCATTAATACTCTGTATAGTTTGTTTGGGAGAATGAATATGGAAGAGGTAAATAGGTTGATACAGTTTTTCTTCATTACTAAAACACTTACTAAAATCTCAAATGGTCTAGGAACATACTATGTTTATGATAGGGTGACTGTTGCAAAGGAGATATGTCTAAAAGAAAAAATAAGAAGGCTCTAGTTGCAGAAGGAGAATCAGAGGTTGAAATCATCACCAAGGTTGAGTACATATATGAAGATACCAAAGCTACCATCGGGGTTGAACCAGATTATAAATCAGGGGAAATATTTAGGATGATTGCAAATCAGAATGTTCCTAATGTAGGATTTGAATAACTGACTATTTATGCAAAGATCGAGAAATCGACTCTTATGAAGGTAGCCATAAGACCCAAGTTGTTTACATGCTCAGAGGTGATCGGATGGATTCTGCCTAGGGTAGATGTAACTACGATGATCCTACAAAATATTGCTAAATAGGGATACATTGTATACAACCCTGCTTATGTCTCCATGGCATATCATCTGCCTCCTACTCAGATTTACCTAACAGAAACCAGGTTGAAAGAAACAGATGTGGACTTGGTTGAAATAGTTAAAAGAATGATGATACCATGGCATACCTTTCGAACTAGGCCCTCAGGAGATTATGATACATCCACTCTTTGGAATCCCTATAGATTTATTGCACTAATGCTAAATAGAATTTTTGGGAGAGCTCACGGAAAAAGCTTCAAATTGGGATGGATAACAATTATTTTCTATGTGGCCACTCAAGGCACTATATTCAATTAGGAAAACATAGTGTCCAATAGCCTCTCAACTTGCATATCTTCATATTTGGGAGGGGTGTCATAGAAGAAGTCAGAGTTCTACATGAGATTTATCATAGTGGACTGTATACTGTGTACCTAGTCTTTTCCCTCCTTGAGGTGTAATTGGGATAAGGATAGGACCCTTGTATACACTGCATATAAATTACTGTGGGCACACAAATACCATGGTTACTACAGATAAATATGTGAACATTTCATCATGGTGTTGTACACTCTAATTTTCTTGAACGAATGCAACTACATATCCAAAGAGGTGTTCAAGGTCATTGAGGAATATGGAGACTATTATTTAATTGAGAAAGGTATGTATATCAAAATGTATGGGGGTTCCATAGCACCTTCTCTACTCCCTAAATATGCCACCGATTATGTGTTGCATAAAGAGGCAGTCAGGAAGGTATATCTTGATGGTGTGGGATTTTTTTGTTCAAGCATAAAAAGGAAGCATTTCCTGCCATACCTTACTGGTTAGGGAGTTATAAGTTTTTAGAGCTAAAACAGACTGCATAATTTGTGCAGGAGTTGGATCACTTCCATTTTGGTGAGATGAAATTTCACAGAAATGACTCCCAGAATAAGGTCGCATAACACTGCAAAGAGGCAAACATTAATTTTGAGTATACTAACTTCTGGGACAGGGACAAAGAAACGTTCATGAGTGAAAAAAATACGACTGCCTTAAAGAAGAGATTTTAACAAAAAATTACTACTGTGGGCAGAAAAGGAAAAACTGCATAGAACACTAAGACAGCTGAAGAAGAAGAGGCCAAAAAGAGGGAAGAAGATTCTAGAAGGCTAGCACAAGAGGCAAAGAGTTGGCTGAAGAATGAAGAAGAAGAAAGAGAGAGAGCTGCAGAGGAAGCAACAAAGAAGGAAGAGGAGGAGAGAAAGAGGAAGCAAGACGCAGAGATAAAGAAAAGAAAAAAATAAAGTGAAGGTCTAATATTAACAGGATCTAAAAAAGACCAACAGACCACTAAGCATATGGATACATAGGGGGGACATGATCATACAAATATAGGGCTTGGACAAGATAATCCCGATCCCCAGGAGCCTGCTGCAACTTCTAGTAGCACTCAAGGGAAAGCTATGTTTTCTGGAATGAATTTGATACCTTTCATGCAAAAAGAAGGAGAATAAGTCCCTTCTTTCAACACCATTCTCTATGACAAGGAAAATTAAGGGATTGTTAAAAGGACTGAGAAAGAGGTTGAAATAGGAGGACAATTGGGAAAAATGATAATTGACAAGACTTTGGTGTATGGGATAGATGTAGATCCAAGATTGACAACAAGAGCTGGGGTGGCATTAACCCAAGCTACTGAAGATAATGTAGATAGGCTGATGATGGATCTTGAGTAGTCCAAAAGGAATGGAGCTCAATTAAAAGAAACACTGAAGAAAGAGAGAGATGAAGGTCATAAGATGAAGAGGAATTTTGAGGACATGCAGAATGAAGTGACGAATTTAAAGATAGAACTCTAGACTATGCAGGAAAATAAGATGGTCTTAGAAGCTTCCATAGAGAAAACAGAAAAGGATGCTTAGAACAACTTAGTAGAATTACAGATCCTACAGCTAGAGCATCAAGTGCTGAAAATTGAGAAAAATGAACTTCAGGTGTCCTACGAAACTCTAAGTGCAGAGAAGGTTCAGTTGCAAAATAAGGTCATTGAGTTAGAATCAGAGAAGGCTGCCATTGAAGAAAGAGAGAAATAGTATCAAATGTAGCTAGCAGTTTTGGAAGGACAGAATGCTTCATTGATAGGATTGCGGAAAGATGCTATCTAACAGAAGACAAATGTCCAACCTTTGATGGAACATGGTCTAGCTCAAAGGAGGAAGATCCACCATTTGCAAATGTGTCTTGAGGAAGGAAGATGTAATATTTTACAAATAGATAATAGATTGGAAGAGATTTTGGACACTAAGTCTTATTTTTTATACATATATTAGGAGATTTTGGAGATTATGATAGGAAGAATATTGTGGATAGAAACAAATGAGGAACCTCTTGCAGAGCTACCAGTTAAAGATCAGTAGAGTTTAAATCAAGATTATGATTTATTGGAGTTTTCCATCAATATTGTGGAAGAATTCAAAAAAACTGTAAAGAAAACAAAGGGATTATGTGCTGAATACTACAGAAGAGTCCTGGTCACATATAATAGATGCCAGGTTTCTACAGAAAAAAGATGGGATGTGATACCAGAACATGAGTTGTTCATAGAACATCTACAGAACATGTATCATGAAGGCGAGCAGGAGATCCAACAATTCAAGGATCTAGATGAATAGATTCTGAAGAATGCAGTGGCTCATGCAGCAGTAAGTATCCACTTACTAGAAGAACAGTTGCGCCTGATTCGGATGAGAATAGTAGTTAAGAATCAGGCTACTAAGTATGAGATAAATATCTATTTTCTTGAACCCTGTGATTTTGAAGGCATAATGGCAGAGGCCCAGGCATGGAAAAAGTTCATAAATGACCAAGCAGGCCCCTCTTAATAAAGTCTTCTATAAAATTTTGATTTAAAATGTAATATATTGTATAAATTATGAGCACTTACTACAAGACAAAATTTTGGATTGAGAGGTTGGGGAAGCCCAAAAGTCATTGATGGGCATCCCAAAGGTTTCGCTTTTCTGTATAAATATAGGAGAGTTTAGATATAGAAGGGACTCCTTTCCCAAGCAATTTTTTGAGAATATATTGTAAGAAGAACTACTTCCTTTTTCAATAAAGAATTACAAGTTTCTGCTGGAGAAAGTTTGGTGGAATGTTTCAAATGCTTTGCTATGGATTAGTTGAATGTGAACTATTTCATTTTTAGCTTATGTCCATTAACTGTGAGATCGTTCTAACTCATTGCATTTATGTTTATGTTATGAATGTCTTATAGTTTAATCTGTGAAATTTCCACTGTGACTAATGAAGGTTGTCATAAACAATAAGCTATCTTTTTGTTCATATTTCTAATAATGTTCATGTGTTCTGAAATAAGTAATAGCTATCGGTAATTTTTCTTAATACATGCAGAGAAATAGATTACTCATTGATAACTGGTAATTTTTTCTCCCTGGGGATAGGTTAGTTAGTTGTAGTTATTTTTTGGTTGTTTGTGATTTATATGAGAGAGAGGAAAGACGAGAGGTAATAACCTACGCATCACATTGTGACACTCCTCGTTATCTCTATCAAAATTGCATATTTAGATAGGCACTTGCACAGCATAACTTAAACACAAAAAACTAAAAATATATACGGTGGACTGGGTTGTAACTGATAAAACCTTTTAATTTTTTACTTGACCTATGGTAGTTGGACCGTAAACCGGATGGATTCCCCATACCAAACAGTAACGGGCTAGTTGGGAATGTTTATTGGGGAGAATGCCTAACTGTTGTTACCTACGATTTTCTAGGCCTCAACACTTGTATATATAACATTATGGTTGATTTTGTTATGAATGTAATGGACTTATTACATTGGTATTTTCTTTACTACATAATATTTCATGGATGTAGTTGGTATAATAAATATATAGTTTGATTTAATGCGGATTCTTGTTTAGTTAGAGCATATATTGTGAACCATTAAATGGTCTCGATATCTTGACTGTAGATTTGATTTATGGATTTATTTGGTTAATGTGAAAAGATTTTGTTTAAACTTTGTTCTTGGTAGAAATATATATAGAGCCTGAGAGGTCTTCGCGGGGTTTTATTTTATCTTTATTACTTTGAAAATAATATTATTCTTATGTATATAGTAATGTGTTTATAGTATTGCTTAATTAGGATACAATTCTGTTTATCTTTAATGTGATATAAATGATTTATTTTTTTAGGTTCTGTTTACTATACTTTAGTTAATTGTACTTTATATTTATGTTTTGTTTATAGCTTACCTTGAATTAGCCTTTTATTCCTAAATATAGTTTTATTGGCAATATTAAATTTGCTATTAGAATCTATAGGTAAAATAAACATATAGACTATATTTAGCTTAATTTCTACGTTTTAGGAAAACACATTTTAAGCTACTAAAAAAAATACAGAAATAGAATTGGAAAGCCAAAAACCTTGAATGTATTCCATACAGAAATACATTTCAGCCTAGGGTTCAGAGACAATACAAAAAATATTCTAAACGAGAAATAAATTACAGACATAGGGTTAGAAATTTAACATAAACCCTTAACTATTATATAAAAAATATAATGGACAATGGAATGGAAAAACATCAATAACCTCATACCTCTATGGTGAAGCTATACCAATGGCTGAAAACATGTAGATTCAGTTACCCAACATTAATAATTCACAGAGAGATATGACCACTATATAGATGACCAAATAACTTGGGAACTACCACATTCCACCCAAACATGTCCTAAAACCATTCCTAGTTCTAATCCATATCCCATCGATTTGGTTCCAACATGCAAGTAACTTAGAGCTCCTATGGTAAGGCTTCCCTAACTGAGATATCAGGTCTGAATCAGTTCTCCTTTTTCGTCTAAGGAAAATTTTCTCCAATAACCCTCGTGAGAATAGTCAAGCATAATAATGAATCCATAAAAGATGGAAGAGATCCCCAAGCCTCTCTTTGTCTTGGGAATTTATTGACATAATTTTCCGTCAAAGGGGCAGTTAAATCAAGAATTATTTGATTTCTTGATTTAACCCTTTTATTTAATTTAGGTACTTTTAATATTTAAGTTAGGAACTTTTTAACTAGTTCCTAATTGGACTTTTGTAAGTATTATAATATATAATTTTCTTTTAGTATAAATAATAATAGATGCGACCTTTCCTTCTTTCTTAATTTATTAATATTACTACTATGCTTACTTTGTATACATACCATGTATAAAATATATAATAATTTATATATTATTTGTTGACATTTGTCTTTAGGTATCATATATTAGGATCCCTAAATTTATGACACTTTCTTTATTATTAGAGGAAACTTGACGTCTAAAATGGGCCTCCTAAGGAAAATAATAAAATAATAGTTATTAATTTTGGAGGAAGAATGAAAAAAAAAACTACCTTTTGTGTTTGTATTTTCCACATATATCCATGTGTTTTTACTCAAATTATGAGCGGGAGAGCTCGTTGGATGTGGAATTTAATTCCACATCAAATGAGTACCAAGACTGCATACTTTTGACAGACCCCACTACCCCAAAAATATGAAATACCTGAAAAAATGTGATGATGACATCATCATCACATTTTTTCAGGTATTGATTGTTTTTAGGGTAGCGAGATTCGCCAAAAGTATGAAGTGTGCATACTTGTTGGATATGGAATTAAATTCTGCATCCAATGAGCTATCCCTCTTGAAATTTGAGTAAAAACACATGGATATATGTCAAAAATACAAANACCATTATGGTTGACTCATTTTATTGAAATTCTATTGGTTCTTGAATTCCAACTCACAAAATTTATTGTTGGCGCGTTTTCTTATAAGGCCCATTTTAGGCCGCACATTTCCTCTAATGAAGGTCATCGGGTAGGTGGTTAAGTCTACTAGGATAGGCAACTATAAACATCCTTGCATGTTGGATTCCCTCGTATAACATGGTAGTTCTTCAGTACTTGATGAGATATGAAAATTTGAAATTTCATTTAATCACTTATAAATAAGTCAGATGAGATAAAGGTTTTATTCGAGTCATTTTCACTCGACATATTAATTCTTTTCAGTAACTCTTAGCACTTATCTAGAGCCCATACTCAATGCTAAAAAACAGATAGTTAAAAACTTAGTGCAATTCCAGAGCTCATCTCTTAACACGAATGCTAGGATGTACTTGTAGGATACACCTAGGGATAGAGTGGCCAAGGATCCGATGTTCCAGAGCTTAAGCTCAACATCAACATGGAAGGCTCCAGGGCTTATTCCCAACAATTCAAATTTATCTTTTCATGTGTTCCAGAGCTCCTCGTTTAACACCAAAAATCACATTAATCATGTGCTTTAGGGTCCACTCCCAACACAAGAAATCATATATATATATATATATATATATATATATCATACACAATTTCCTTATTCACAATATATAAAATAAAGCATCATGCTCATATGCAGTGGGGCCTTTGACCTAGTATATCAAAATAAAACATCAATGTAACATCATAATCAATGGGGCTCATGTCCATAAGTGTTAGGTCCAAACTTTAGTATATTACATCCCTCCCCCCTTACAACAACACCATCCCTAGTGTTCTAGGGACTAGAAATGAAATCATGAAACAAGGCGGGGTAAGCATTTCTCATGGTGGCTTCATTCTCCCAAGTAGCCTCATCACTTTCGAGGTTCTTCCATTGTACTTTCAATTGGAATATGGTGCTCTTCCAGAGATTCATCTCTCTCTAGTCCAATATATGAAGAGGTTCAAGGGAAAAATCCCCTTCAGGTTCCACCTATAATAAGGACCAATCAATCACATGTTTAGTATCATAAACATATTTCTTTAATAAAGATTCCTGAAAAACGTTATGAACTCTTATGTGAGAGGGTAATGCTAGTTCATATGCCACTAGCCCTTTCTTTGCTAGTATCTCAAAGGGTCCACATAATCTAAATGCTAACTTACCACACCTACTCAAGCTCAACGAGCTTCATTTTTCTTTTACTTTCAAGTAGACATCGTCGCCTATTTGATAGTTTATATCTTTTCTTTTCTTATTTGCGTATCTTTTCTGGATGTATTTTCCTTCTTTAAAGTTTACCTAGACCTTGGTAACCAATTGTTCCAACTTATTTAATAATTTAGGCTCTAACATGAGTCGATCCATCGGGCTATCCCAAGTAACCGGTGTTCTACACTTCTATCCATAGAGTACCTAAAAGGGACTCATCTTGGTGGAATTTTGGTATCCATTTCTATACAAAAACTCTGGAAGATGCAGGTAATATTCCCACTTGGTGGGTTTGTTCATCACATACATCGTAAGCATGTCCTCGACAATCTGGTTTACTCTTTCTGTCTTCTTATCTTTCTACGGTTAATAAGCGGTACTAAAGTTCAATTGTGTCTCTAATATGGAGAATAAATATCTCCAAAAGTTTCTGGTAAACTCAATATCTCAATCTGAGATGATTTCCTTGGGTATCTCATGCAATCTAAATATCTCCTTCATGAATATATTGACAATGTGTACCACCTTGTAGGTCGACTTCACTGGAATGAAGTGTGATACTTTTTAAAATTTTTCCACTACTACAAATATAGAATCATTTTGTTTCTTACTCTTAGGTAGACCCATTATAAAATCCATACTAATCTCCTCCCACTTCCATTCTGGAATGGGTAATGGTTGCATCAATATCGAAGGATGCTAGTGCTCAACTTTGACCATCTAACATTTCTAACATTTCATGATAAACAACGCAATGTCAGCCTTTAAATTAGGCCCAAAAAATGTTTCTTAATGATGGATATAATATTTTGATATCTCGGATGCCCCTAGTAGGGTGTGCTATGAAATTTCATGAGGATGCTGGACTGAATTTCCACTCCTTCTGAAACGTACAATCTCTGCTTGGACCATAGTAGTCCTATTTCATCTACCTTGTACTCTTTTTTTTGTTGAAACAACCTGTCTTCTTAGTCTTTCTTGAGGATTGATACATAGAAAGGGTCAACTCTGTTGGTCGTTCTAATCCTCTCGTGTAAATTAGAATCAGTTTGACATAAATTCACTTCATATACCATATGAGTTTGTCGTCTCAAAGCATAAAAAATATTTTTCTCTTTTCCCTTAATATTCTTTAGCTTGAAATGGTACTCTCTAAGGAAAGCTAACCCTCTCGCTTACCTAGCATTCAGATCCGGTTGCTCAAATAAATAATTCAGACTCATATTATCTATCTTCAGAAGCAATTTCCTTCCCATGAGGTAGTCTCTCCATATCTTCAAGGCATGGATGATGTCTTCTAACTAAAGACCATGCATGGGGTATTTCTGCTCATGTTATTTTAACTTTAACAATTCATAACAAAATGGATAATCGTTCTGCAAGAGGACTCCTCCAAGTTCTTCCTTGCTTGCATCTGTGGAAACAACAAAATCTCCGTCGGGATCCGCAATTCGCAGTATCGATGCAATTGTCAAAACTCTCCTCGCACTAGGTCATCCATAACAAATTAATTTCCTTCTTTTGCAAAGAGTTCATGGGACAAGATATTCTTGTGAATTTCTCAATGAAATTTTGATAATTTATGGCTAATCCCAAAAAGAAGCTAATGCCGTTGACACTAGTAGGGGTAGGCCAATCTTCTATGGCTGTAATATTTTTTTGGGCCCACAACTATCCCTTTCTCAGAGATGATGTGACCCAAGTACTTTATCTATGGTTTGTAAAAATCACAATTACTAAACTTGGCCTAGAGCGGGTTAATTCTTGTAACACCCATAGCACTATGCGAAGGTGTTCCTTCTGTTCCTCTTTACTCTTAGAGTAAACTAGGATGTCGTCAATAAAGACTGTAATACCCCAAATTTTGGACCTATCATTTATAGGCATGACCCTATTGATCATGATGATTATATTGATGTTTTATTTTATATTTGGTCAAAGAACCCACTACATATGAACATGATGATTTGTTTTGTAGATTGGGCGTCATCCAATTATCAATAATATATATGAATATATATGTTTTTTGTTGGGCATGGACCCTGAAGCACATGATTGATGAAATGTTTGTGTTGGGCGTGGAACCTGAAGCACATGATCGATGAGATGCTTTATGTTGAGCGAGAGGCTCTGGAGCACATCAGTACTTACATTTGTGTTGAGAAAAAAGATGTTGAACACATGAAAATATAATTGGAAATGTTGGGCATAAGCTTTAGAGCATTCCATGTTGATGTTTAACATAAGCTCTGGAGCATTGGATCTTTGGCCATTGTATCCCTAGGTGTACCGTACAAGTACTTCCTAGCATTTAGTGTTGAGCGAAAGCTCTGGAATTGCACTATGTTTGTAACTCCCTGCTACAGGTGTTGAGTATGGGCTCTGGTAAGCGCTAGGGATTACTAAAAGTAATTTAATAACTTTCGAATGAAAACGGCTCGAGAAAAATATTGATCATCATCATACTTATTTATAAGTGATTAAATGAAATTTCAAATTTATGTATTCTCATCAAAGTACTGAAGATATACCATAATATATGAGGGAAATCCAACATGCAAGGATGTTTAGATTTGGGTAGCCTAGTATACCTAAGCCATCTATGTACTTGACATTCATAAAGAAGTGTCGTCAAGTCTAGGGATCATAATACATGATGCCTGAAGACAAATGCTAACAAGTATTTTAATACTATGTATTTTATACATAGTATGTATAAACAATTTATTATTATTAATTATATAATTGAATAAATAAAGGAGAGAAGATCCACCAATTATTATTTATTATTAAAACATTAATAAATAGTGAAATAACTATGAAAGACTAACTAGGAACTAGTTAAAAGTAACTAGGTTAAGAATTGAAAATTACCCCAGTAAATAAGAAAGGGTTAAATCAAGAAATCAAGGATTTCTTGATTTAAATGCCCCTTTGACTGAAAAGTATGCCTATAAAGACTCAATCCAGGCAAAGGCGTGGGGGTTCTAATTTTTTTTCTCTTCAAGAATTCTTATTCTGCCTGTTTTGCTCTCGAATGTTTTCTTGGAGAATTTTCTCCTGCAAGGAGAAGAGGACTGATGGAGAACTGAATACCAGTTTAGGAAACCCTACCTTAGGATCTCTAAGCTACTTGCATGTTGGAGTCCAGCTTGGGGGGATCTAGATTAGAACCAAGAATGGTTTCAGGTCATGGTTGGGAGGAACATGGTAGTTCCCAAGTGATTTGGTTAGCAAAAATCAAAGGTCAGATCTGGTTTAAATTGATAATGCTGGTTATTTAAAAAGTGTGCAGGTTTAGCCATTAAAGGAGCTTTAGGAAGAAAAAATTACAGGTATGAAATCTTAGTATGTCAAGTTCATTTCTAGGGTAAATGCTAGCTGCTTTATGAAAAAGATTTTATATATTTTACTAACCCTAGGTAATTGATGATTTTCCTAGATTTTGCTAGGGTATTTATTTCTCTTCAATATCCCTAGGATGGTAAATATTATCTTTGGTTGTATATAGATAGGTTCCCATATTTTAAAGTTTGTTTTGCTGTACTCATCTCATATTCATAAAATTATACTGTAGAATAGCTAAATCTAGACCTGGTATTTAAAGTTCATCTATTATTTATATCTCTATTGACATATTACATTTTTCAGTAGAGACATGTGTTCAGATTATAGTAGACTTAATCATAGGAGTAAGTTTGAAGAAATAAATATACTATATAGTCACCCTAGGGCATCACTTACAAGCAGAGCTATTCTTTTATAAGATAACTATATATACACATAAATAAAACTATCAAGTATAAACCTTTATAGAAACTATCTATGCATTTATTTCTAAAAATAAATAATCCATCTAAGACCTTTCAAGGTCTGTAATCATATAACAAATTAAATTAAAAATAATCTACATAAACAAAAACCACATTAAGTTTAATCAGAGGGATATCATGACCATCCATGTGGTCCTTGTCAAGACTCTGCCATAAAATCTAACATCTATATTAAAATACCATAAATAACATGAATTATATCGTTAAAAACCCCATATAATATCCATCTATACATAACCATAAACCAAGTTACATAATTCAACATCATAACATAAATCCATTTATTGCAACATAAGCAGGAATCGAATCCTGTGGGCATGCAAGCCCAGCTTGTGTTATTCATCAAAATACATTACATTACATTAAAGACATTGTTTCCAACAGAGGTCATGACATCGATTCCCATGGATGTCAAGACCCAAGGCAAAGTCATAATAAAATAACCCATACGTATTATATATACCAACTAGAAACCCAATCATATAATCGTTCCCACCCAGGACACACTGTATGAAGATGTATGTGGGCTATGGTTTATAATTAAACCCTCTAATTTATAATATAGAGTCCAAGTTCTTTAAAAACAACGAGTGCCATCAAGGGTCTACATACACTGGCCTCCACGAAACCCACTAACACACAAGTGATCACATAAGTCATCGCCTTGACCAAATACCATTTTAATACACAATGCTCACATAAATCATGGACTCAGCCAAACAACAATTTAAAACACAGTCCAATTCACCTAAGAACCATATGTCGTAAAAAAATAAACTGCAATCTATCGCAACACTTTGGGAAGGCTCATTCCATTGACAGCATGAACTTTACCCATGCTATCAAGATATCACATTAACCAAACAAATCAATGGAATTTACACACAGAGCATCTGGTAAGGCGTATGCCTCTGTCAATTAAAAACCCCAACTTATTTAAATACAAAGCTCGATAAAAACGCAGGAGGAAATCAGATACACCATAAACCATTACAATTTATAAAAACAACGCTTACATCTAGTTACACAAGGATCCCAAATGTCTATACACAGTCGCCATTGAAGGTCGAGAACAACGTTTTACACAGGGTGCCAATGGGCTATGACACCATTGCTTGCAATGGTGCAGCCCATGGCTATAAAGGCCAAAACCAAAACATTAACGTTTTGCATAACCCAAATAAACATTACACAGATCTGAATGGAATAAGCTTAAAGTCATGACATAATGCCTCAACATTAAAAATAACCAAGTTTGTATTCCAATCCAGAAGGCGAAATTGATTTTGCTAGAGCATTAAACCCCAACCAAACAACTAGGGGAAACGTAGCTCTACCACATGATTGAAGGTTAACAAGCATAAGCTTGATTAGAAGACTTACCATGGCGATGAATGCAACTCTTGGAGCCAACCAAGTCATGGCCACGTTGCCAGGAATAATTTTAGGGGCGAATTTTAGCCGAGTGGGCTATTTTTCCATGTTTTTCTCCCAAAAAAGATTCGCCATTTTGCATTTTTTGAAGCCCTGTTTCACCTAATTTTGATGGGGTAAAATTTTTTCACGCTAAAAATTGCCAAATTATTATATAAATGATATAAAATCCTTGGAAATTAGAATATGTTTTGAAAAATATTGCCAATCATTTTATGTTTGGTGTTTTAAGAATTGGTAATATTCACCAACATTTATACACTTTTAAATAAGTATGGTTCCTTAAAATCATCCCTGCACGTTGCCCTCCATTCTTTTTGGCACCTGCAAGAAACAACCAAAATGGTGTTATAGTGTATTTCACCACTCTAGGTGAATCACACTTTGTATGGCCTCTCCTAGGCGAGACATACCTGCTTCATTCGGGAGCTCACTTATCTAGCCCTTGTTTTCTTGCATTTGGATTTAGATTTTGTTAGTGATTGCTTTGTGAATGCTAGTTGGCCTAGGGTTTATGTAAATAGAGAGTCTTTGCTATTTTTGTTTTGAGTCATTGTCTATTCGAGTGCGGTTTTGTGCCATTCTCGTCGGTTAGCAAGACTTCCGCCTTCTACTTCTCCTCCTTTGGGAGAGAGACCTAGATAGTCCAGGCAGACTATGTCACACACTGATTCACACACCAAGGAGGATCATTCAAAGAATATTCCTGAACCACCTCCTCTCCTTCGTTTTGATGATGGGGAATTTACTCCTACATACGATCCTTCACCTGACCTAGCTGAGTTCGATCCTATGATTTCCCAGATAGGATATTTACATGATAGACCTACTCACCCTAGAGCTGATTCCCCATTGAGACATTACCGGTATGGAATGCCGGAAGATGCTGAGACTCACTTTGAACATGCCAGCACTAGCTACGGTAGTTATGCTATGACTAGTTTTCCTATGCACAATTTGACATTTCATGTTGAATCCGACTTTGAGCCTAGCACTATGCCTGGGGGAAATCCCATTCCTTACCTTGCAGAGAGGTTTGGGAGTACTAGTCACATTGCACCTTCCATCCCAGTGGTGGAAGCTACATCTCATCTCCCTCCTAAGCCTAGGGTTAGCGATCCGATTAGGATACCAGGTTCGAGATGGGTGACAATAGGCGGTAGTACATATCTTCTTACTCATATTCCTTCGTCCTCAGTTCTGATTTCTTCAAATGTACATCCTCCACCTTATCCATGTGGTCCTTTGAGCCGATATATGGCTACAAGTTAGGTCCATACTGTGGTTACTAGGCCGATTGTGTCTCAAGTTCATATACCACCCGCTACTTCGGGAGGATATATTCACGCTTATAGTGGTCAGCTTGTCACATATGGGGCATATATACCTACTTCTGGTATGTATTTTCCCCCTTCTGGATCTTATCTTCCTACCTACGGAGTATCCCATGAGACATTGCATGCGATGACCTATGGAACTTATTACGGGATGCAGTATGGACAAGTTTCTTCACCTTATGGAGGCGGGTATCAACAACCTACTTACTCTCCTAATTATGGCTTCACAGCTCCTACTAGTCAAGGTCCACTTTACTATGGTACTTCCACATCACCCTATACGGGTCAGACAGGAGGAGGACACTACGGCCAAGGCCATGGTGGTGCTCAAACCTATGTGAACCAGGGAGCGGTCCATCGACCTCATCATCCTAGGATCCCTTTCGTCGTGACACTTAACCTTCCTAACTTATCATGACTTACAAATGATCCCATGGCTCATGACCCGGCTTGGCTGGCTATCTCTACCAAGCTTCCTTCGGACATACCTAAGTTCGAAGGCAAACCGAGAGAGGATCTGAGCGAACACGTTACCACATTTCACTTTCGGTGCTCTTCGAATTCGTTACATCAGGACTCGGTCCACTTGCGACTATTTCAACGCACCCTCATGGGGCCTGCTGCGAAATGGTATATAGAGTTACCAAAGGGATCTTTTACCTTGTTCGACGATCTTGCGATGAATTGTCTTAATCACTTCCAGCTACCAGTGCGCTATGACGTTGGTACTGAACTCTTGTCGACATTTCGGCAAGATAAAGCCACCCATATTTCTAATCATATTCAAGAGTGGCGTAGACGAAAGAGATTAATTAAAGCTTTTATACCGCTAGAGTTAATTCTTGAGTGGTTCCTCAAGTCTTTATTGCCATATATCACGAAAGATGTTTCCACATCCAGAGTGCAGAATGAGGAACAAGCAATCTTTAGGGCGCAGGAACTGGACTTGATTTATGCTCAGTCCGGTTTGTTGTATGAGATTATTCCCAACGCTCCTTGTTCCAGTTTCGATCCCAAGGTCAAACCTGGACCACATGCTGATGGCATGGTGGGTTGTGCAAGTGCGAAACCTGTGGATTCGGTTGCAAAACAAGTTAGTCAATTGTCGCTCAACCAGTTTGCTTCAGGACAAGCTATGGCTTCGTCTCAACCCACCCAAACGATGAATGTACTTTCTGTGCAATCGTCGAACTAGAAGGGTAACCAATAGCCTGGACGGAATAGAAGAAAGGGTAAGAATAATAATCGAAAGGGTGGGAATAGGAATGAGAATGCTACCAATAATGACAAGAACAATTAGAATGCTGGCGGGGACAAGCAAGCGAAACATAAGGTTAAGTTCCCTTGCAAGCTATGTCAGGATGATCACCCCACTTACTTGTTCCCTCGAAATGATGAAGCTTCGAGACTCTTAGCACACGGCCCAGCTGTGCTAACGAACCCTTTACCGCATAACCAGAATATGAACTCGAAGTCCCAGGAGCAATCTAGTGAGAATGATCCACCAGGGATAGTGCTCGTGGGTGCATTAACATGGTCCGTGATGCCAAGGTTGTGACTCATGCGAAAGATTATGGATCGTCACAACCCAACCCAGGCAAAGAACCTGATCCACTAGGAACCCCTTTGCGCATTGAGAAACCTGCGGATAAACCTGAGGCTACACCTCGCATTCCTAAGGGGGTACTTAAGCGCTCAGGGAATAATCCAAATGCTCGAGCCACCCAGAATTATTCAGTTGTCTAGGATTTGGGCCATACTCCTTGTGCAATGTCTGCATTGGAAGTGCTTCAGAGTTGTCCTTTGCAAAGGAAGGCTTTGCTTTCTGCTCTTGGTGTGAACGGTGATGATTCTTCCTCAATGATCAAATTTGAAACCTCAGTAGATCAGCCTCGCTTGCCCTACTATGTGTTGCTTTGGGTACACATAGAATGTCTTAATATGATCGTCAAGCGCAATGTGATTAACGAGGGTGCTGCTGCATCTGTGATGTCTTTGTTCTGTTGGAAGGGTCTTGGTTCTCCTGAGTTATTGAAATCAGTGACTATGTTAACTGCTTTCGATGGAAGATATTTTAGGCCGCATGGCATCCTTCTGTCCCTTAAAGTCTGTTTGGGGGGGAAGACCATTGTGATAGAGGTTGAGGTGGTTGATGCACCCCTTGACTACAATCTCTTGTTGGGTAGGAACTGGATGTATAGTATGCAAGTCGTTGCTTCTTCCTTGTTCCGTGTTGTATGCTTTCCACATAATGGGAAGATTGTAATTATTGATCGAATGGCATTCAAGAATTCATCTGTTACTGCATCTTCGTGAGCTTCAGTCCCAATCATTGAACACCCTCAGTCGGAAACTGGGAGTGTGGGTGTAGGCATGTATACATCCCTCATGGGAAGCTTTAATTTCCTTGCACCAGTCCTCATGATAGGATCTTGTTCTGATAAGGCTTTGACTTCTACGACCTCAGTGTCTTTTTGCACGACTCATATGGAAGATCCTTGGATTCTTCCTACACTGAGTATTTCGAGTGAGCCTGTCGAGACCAACGTGCCGCTTCTTATAGCCATGATAGCTTATCAAGCCAATCTTACGAATGTTGTAGAGCCTTATTCCTCCTCTTCATGGATAGAAGAGGAAGACCTCTATGTGCTGCCAGCATGGGCAATACAGTCTTCTCATGCCCACAACTGCCTTGATATGGTTTTCCCTTCAGATGAAGGAATCATCGAGGCTATGTCGGGCGTTGAGCCGCCATGGGAGGCTATTCCTTCCACCGCTTGACCGTTTGGAGCATGGGGATTATAGGGAGATTATTAGTCAGAGAATCGGTAGTCCCATGGTTCCATTAAGATCTCCTGGTCATATGGCTGATGGGAACATGGCGAACATATCTTCCACAATTTCTATCAACATCTCTCGAAATCCTGGCACCATTGAGAATGTCTATATTGGGGCGGAATGTTCCCATGCTGAGATTCTCGAATATACCGAGCTATTCAAGGAGTTCCGTGATGTTTTTGCTTGGTCTTATGATGAGATGCCAAGTATTGACGCTTGGATTGTCGAACTTGAGATTAAGACTTACCCCAACGCTAAGCCTGTTTGACAACGTTTACGCACCATGAATCATAGGAAAGCACCCGGCATTAAAGCAGAGATAGAGAAGATGTTGAAAGCCAGTTTCATCTATCCCATTCCCTTGATGGAATGGGTTTCAAACCCCATTCTAGTGGATAAGAAGTAGGGAGCGATCCGAATATGCACTGATTTTCATGATTTGAATCATGCCTATCCTAAGGATAACTTCCCCACACCATTTATAGATCAGATTTTGGATGAGTGTGCGGGTAGCGAGGTGTTCTCCTTCATGGACGGTATTTTCGGGTATAATTAGATCCAAATTAAACCTGAGGACCAACACAAGACTGCATTTATTTGTCCTTGGGGAATGTTTGCATATCGAAAAATGCCTTTCGTCCTTACAAACGCCAGAGCTACATTTCAGCGGGCAATGACCTTCATTTTCCATGATCTCAAGTCTATTATTGAAGTATTTTTGGATGACCTTGCTGCTCATTCTCGTATGAGAATGCGTCATCCCTATCACTTGAGATTGGTCTTCGAAAGATGCCGGCACTATTCGGTTCGATTAAATCCTCATAAGTGCATCTTTTGTGTGAATTCAGGTCGTTTACTAGGATTCATCATTTCAAAGGAGGGCATAAGAGTCGATCCCTTAAAGGTTGAGGCAATACTTCAGTTGTATCCCCCGAAGAACATTCGTCATCTTCAGTGTTTGCAAGATATGGAAAACTTCTTACGAAGATTTGTGGTCAACTTTGCCAATTTGACTAGAGACTTTATGCATCTCTTGAAGAAGGATACTCCCTTTGAATGGGATGAGCGAGCCCAGGAGTCCTTCAATGCACTTAAGCGATCCTCCGGATTATAGCCATGATTTCCTATTATATGTGGCCTCATATTTTGAGACGATTGGTATGGTGTTGGTTCAGGAGGATGAGGAGCTCCAAGAGCATGTCATATATTATCTGAGCTGAAACCTTATTGATGTAGAGATTCGTTATTCTCATGTCGAGAAGCTTTCTTTAGTGACCGTACATGTGGTTCAGCATTTGAGACATTATATTCTCCTTCGCCAGACCTTGGTTGTGGCCCATGTCAATTCGTTTTAGTTTGTCCTCACACGAAGGATGATTGGGGGAAAGTATAATAAATGGATTGTCATTCTGCAACAATTTGATCTCGAGTTTGTTTCGGCAAAGTCAAAGAAGTCGTTAATTTTTGTAGAGCTTATATCGGATTTCCTGAGCGAGGCCAAGAAGTTGGTTTGTGAAGATACGTTGGTCGATGAACACATCTTCTTAATATCAACATCTGACCCATGGTATGGAGATATCATAGTATATCTGAAAACACAGAGGACCCCTACTCACCTCTCGTGAGATGAACGACGACGATTACGTCACGTCTCTAAGAACTACCTTATAGTGGACAATACTTTGTACCACCGTGGGGTAGATTCCATTTTACGACATTGTTTAACTCATAAGGAGGCTGAGGTTGTGATGAATGATTTCCACAGAGGGGCATGTGGTGGTCATTTATCTGGGCTTTCTACAGCTCAAAAGATTTTGAGAGTGGGTTATTTATGGCCATCGATCTTTAAAGATTGTGTTGCTGCGGTCTAGAGGTGCCACCCTTTCCAGGTGTTCGCATGAAATATGCACTCAAAGCCTGCCCCATTTCATCCCATTATCACCGTCGGTCCCTTCACCAATTGGGGGCTTGATTTTATGGATTGTAACCCAGCTTCAGCTGGGGGGAACCATCATATTATAGTGGCTGTGGATTATTTCACGAAATGGGCTGAGAAAATTCCTACAGTAAAATCCAACGGTGAGACAGCCGCTCACTTCGTATTCAACCAAATCATTACTCGGTTCGGGATTCCGAAAGAGCTTGTCATTAACCATGGCTCGCACTTTCAAAACCGTATGATGGAAGAGTTGGCATCGAAGTTAGGGTATAAGCAAGATCACTCCTCTTCTTACTACCCCCAAGTGAATGGACAGGTTGAAGCAGTGAATAAATCACTTAAGTCCATTCTCCAATGAACCATCACATAGAGCAAGACGAATTGGCATATTATGTTATACCCTACTTTGTGGGCATATTGAACCGCGCTTAAGACTGCCACTGGTTTTTCTCCATATCGTCTTATGCATGGAGTGGATTCGATATTGCTGGTTGAATGTGAGATTCCTTCGTTGAAGCTAGCTGTGGAACTCTTACCAGACACTTCACCTTTGGAGGAGCGTTTGGTCCACCTCGAGCAACTTGATGAACAACGTCGAGATGCCTTGGTGGCTCTAGAGGTTAATAAACGTCACGTTAAGGTCCAATACGACAAGTCTATTAGTCCAAGAGTGTTTAGTGAAGGAGACTTAAACGTTTTTTGGGATCAATCGAAAGAACCCTTAGGGGAAGGGAAATTTAATCCTATGTGGCATGGTCCTTACGTGGTCAAGCATGTCTTAGAGAGGGGTGCCTATGAGTTAGTCAATTACAAAGGCACAGGTTTGGAGAAGCCTAGAAATGGGCTCTATCCTAAAAAATACTATGCATGATCTTTAGCCAAGGCTGCTTGTTGTATATTATTGTACAGCTTTGCATATTTAGGTCTTTTTCTTATCGTGATCAGGTTTGTGATTAGTTTCTGTTTCTTTTGGTAGATGTCAATGGAATCTTCCACCTACATAGGATTCACAGATGGTGCAAGCCGTCACACTCAGCACTCATCCTCTGCTGCTTGGGTGATTTATACTCCTATGGGTCAGGTACTGTCATCAGGAGGTGTATGTCTTTGGCCATCTTCCAACAATGTTGCTGAGTATAGCGAAGTTATCGAGCTTCTACGGGATTCCATTTCACATGGCGTTCTATCTCTTGAGGTACGTCTTGATTCGGAGTTAGTAGTGTCACAGCTCAATGGTTTGTACCATGTTAGAGATATGACGTTATTGAGAAGATTCTTACGTGTGAGATTGTTAGAACGAAAATTTGACAGTATCACATATATACACATTCCAAGAAATTATAATCAAGTTGCTGACTCATATGCTAACTACGTGTTAGATTGGCATTTGTTTCATTCATAATAAATTAATCACAAACATTTTTACACATGTAAATAAATAAACTGATCACCATAAAACCTTTTATATGTATCAAAAATGTGGTAATACATAGTGTCATATACAAAAGTGGAGCTTTCAAAGCTTCCATCATATAATACACGGTCGTACAAAACATATACACTCCCAGGTATCTAATCCTCTGGAGGGGGAGGGTTGTGATCATGATACATCACTACGGATCTAGCTAGCCACCAGAATAAACGCACCCATGTGCATGGCACGCCCACCACCTGTCGCTGCATGGCCTCAGGCAAGTCCTCGACTTGTGCCATGGGAACTCTATGAGTCAGTCACATGAAGTTGGTATGAATTCTCTGGAGCGTTCGCTCCGCATCCACACCTGTGATGTCATCCCCTCTTCCCCTCCGTCTATGATGTGGAAATCCCTCTGGTCACTGTGGTCGCACATCTGCACATGAATAGTAGATGTCACTATGTGTTTTCACACCAAAACATGTCTTTTTGATTCCATATAATCAAGAAAAATACAAAAAAATTGAATAACCCAATTTTTTTTTTAAAAGAGTGAGAGTCGATATTTGGTACCTATCTATCCATATGCCGATCCTGGTGGCAATGGCATGTCTGTATCCCCCTGGAAATCTATCCGTCCATAGGGGTAGTCATCTATGGCAACAATATATCGTTGCCACCATGGAAAGAAGTCAGCTGGATATGGGTTGGCCACTCTACCACCCCCCATTCTGTGCATAGCATCTTGCCAACACTGTTGGGCCGGATCTCAAAACCCGTGGAGAGGAGCGTCCACTCTAGGGCTCAATCCTGGAACACGCTTGAAGAAAAACATGCTCAGAATGCTGTTGAACCCAAAGTTCTTTATCCTGCCTACCTTACACTCACTGAGCTGGTGTTTCATGTTGCTCAGTAGTGTAGTACTCCAGTCATATATGGTTGGTATCATACACTCCACCACATAGAACATCAGTGGCCATGAGGCTTGATGGAGTGAGGCTAAGCCTGCTATCCTGCCTAGCATCAGTAGTATGGCCTTTAGGCCCAGCACCTGTATAGCATTGGTGGGGACTTGACTTCCCATCTTCTTAGTATCTGGGTAGCAGTACACAGCTACGTACTCATCGATAGTAATCCCATCTCCTGGACCACCTCAGGAATGAAGGTTCACCACCTCCCCTTGTCTAGATAGACCTATGATAAACTATATGTCTTCCACCTCTATGGTGAGAGACATCCCATCTATGCGGAAGGACTCTGAGTCGTGATCCCAATAGTCTACCAGCATCTCTAGCAGTCTTAGTTTGGCCCTTAGACCACCAAGACACCAAAACTTGTAGAGTCTGCATGCTCGAAGAGCTTGTTGAGCCATCACATCAGCCCTTAGACCTTCCTCTACTTCACCATGCTCGCGCTCTCTCCATTCTAGCACCATCCTGCAAGAGAAATTGCCACATTGTCCATTATATTCTTATAAATTCACTTGCGCGGCATCATACGTGACTGTTGTGCAAACATCCATGTATGTATGCAGTTTCTAGCCTCTTTTCCGCATATAGCCAGCCCTATATGTGGAAAAAGCTTTGATATCCACGTGGGCCACAACGCTCATGTATAGATGGCCTAAACAACCTCATTTCACCATGAAAATCAACAAAAATTATATTAAAATGCATGAGGAGAGCATGAGTAAATACCTGGAAGAAACGGTTGTGAATTCCGTCGATTGGATCTCCTGGAATTTGTAGTTGAAAATAAGAGATCCAATGGGTAAAAGTTTCAAATGATTTATATTTTTTACTATTTATAGAAAAAATTTCAAAAATTTGAAATTTTTTACCCCCTTTCCTATAGTTTTGATAGTTTCTAACCATTTTGGACCGTTTCTGACATAATTTGTGATGTAGAAGACCATTTTCAGTGTTGTTTTAGCCATTGGATTGAACCGTTCGTACGAATCTCAGGTATAACGTCTACACTGGCATATAGGTTAGGTTCACCACTGTTTTCATTTTGCATGACCTTATGACCATGTCACCATGACCTTAGGTACGAACCCACTCTATTATGTCACAGAACCTTCTTGCTGCTTTAGAAGTAGCATAATACGAGTGGTAGAGCTTCACCTTACATGGGTACCCTAGTTAGCCCCTTATTTGCATTTGGTGCCCATGCCGACGTTTTCTCCTTTAGGGTGTGGGAGTCCATTGTATAGTACTACCATGACATTTCACAAGAGCCTCATACTCCTCTTGATCTTATGGTGGCCTAATTCCCTCCGGACTCCCCCTATGTCAAGTTGTGAATGCATTATCATGAGCTTTGTCTGCCTCATTGAGCTTTATTCTGGCTCCCCTGACATTGCGTTTCAGCCATATAGCCCGATCTTCTCTCATGTCTAGCCATGCAGAGCCATTTTATATATCCTTCGTAGCTTGATTTCCCTTTTTACCAGGAGGGGATTTTCCCCTGAGTGTCGATATCCTACACATGTATCCTTGCATTGAGCATATGCATGTTCCACTGCTTGGAACTAGTTTGTTTTCCCTTATGACACTCGTCTCCTCTTAGTTTGTAACTATAAAGCTAGTTTATTCTTTTTTCAAGCTTTTCAAATAACTGAAAAAGTCCAAAAAAAAATCAAAAAACCAAAAATCCGGACAAGGAAAGATGGTATCTTTGGCATCTATCGAGTCGTGTCACCTTTGAACAGAGCACTGCATATCACATCCATTGGTTGGGTTATAGTTTGACTTTAGGAGCTGTACTCGTTTATCTGATTTTATCTCCACCAACTGGTTAAGCTTCCAGTCCCTATGGAGCCTCTGTTGATGCCTCCTGTGTCACAGAGATGTCCCAGTTTATATATTGAGTCTATGCTGCCTTCAATCAGTCACCACACGTCGTTATTCTCTTGTTTGAAGGAAGTTGAAACCTGTGTCGGCCATTCCTTAGTTATCTTGAATTTGCATATCGGCCATTCCCGGTATAGTTACTGGTTCGTGCACCCTATGATCAAGTCCTTCACATTATACAGCTTTGCTGAGTACCTCATGTTGGATTATGGGGGATGCCTTAATGCCCTCCTTCCAGTGGATTTCATCCCATTGACTTCAGATAATTTATTTTGGGATTGGAATCTAGAGTCCTTTTGAGTGCCTTGAGACTTGTAGTCATTAGTGGCAGGTTCTCTCACCATCGACAGTTTCTTAGGAATACATCAATGTCCCCTTATTGATGGATTCTCTCAAGTGTTCGACCTCAACACGTCTATTCACTCTTGTTAGTTTGCACTCTAGTACCTTGATTCCCATTTTCATTATCGGTGGGTAATCTCGCATCTGTTAACGGTATACATCAATGACCGGTAATCAGACGATGGACTACTATGTTCGACCTCGACACCTCTATTCGCATAGTAGGACATGTACTCATAGAGGTTTGTGGAGAAGACTTTCTAGAATGGTGGCATCTTTTATATGCTACCTCCTTGATCGTTCCAGTGTTCATGAGATTTCAGCTCTTGTGACTTCATTCCAGTGTATGTCAGACATTTCCAGCCACTATGGAGATCTTGATCTGTTGTATATCTTCAGCCATTTTGGAGATCATGATCCTTTGTTTATCTTCATCATGTAGATTCTGATCTATGTATATTATACATGGCGATGACCACATATGTGATATCATGTATCATGCCTATTCATGGCCATTGTACTCTTATGTATCTGGGACTGCTATATATACTTGCAGTTATATGCAGAGTTGTATTATTGTACTATGCTGATTGGGTGGCTGGTCTTCCATTTGGGATCCTTCATCACTCCACTTTTGGGATGGACTTATAATGTATTTCGGCCATCGTATGACCCCTCTGACCTCACACATTAGGGGGCATCTATTATAGCAGATTTCACCACTCTAGGTGAATCACACTTTGTATCGCCTTCCCCTATCCCGCTGCAGACTCTTTAGACCCCATGGAATATCTTTTATCCTTTGATGTTTCCTTGATCATCCCTAAAACTATATGAAAAATGCTCTACGCGGCTTTTTACCCGATAACCGCGTACATACACGGGTTTGACCCCTATAACCGCGTACATTGGGATGTGCATAATCCAAATCCTTTTGGAGTTTTCCTTGATATGGATCCAACTCATTCGACTCTTGGCCTTCCATATTCGTTGAGATCACTCGGATTCGACCCTTCATTATCCCTTGTGAAGCTATATAAGGAACCCCTTGGTACATTGAAGGCATATAGAGAGATTGAGAGCAACGAAACTATAGTCCATTATTGCTGGAATTTGTACTTGATTCTGCATGCCTTTGTCCCTTGGAGCACTATTGTGTTCTTCCCAAGCTTGCCTTTTTCTAAGATGGAGGATTGAGGTGGTGGAGGCCCAAGTGGGGGATTCAGTTTCTCCGGTTCGTAGACGTGCCATCATAGGTTGTATCTATCTTGTAATCTCTGATTTATATTAATAAGAACTATATTTTCCTGTCCAATGATGTGTATTTGATTAAATATTGTATCCATTGGAATATGTCAAATGCTTTTACATTATTGATTATATATGCTAGAATAGATCTAACACCATGATATATAGTATGCTTGTATTGTTTACTTGTTGTTGAGGAATTATTATATCAATTCAAGCTGAAGATTGGAAAGCTCAATGGGGATCTACTTCAACCGTCCAGAATAAGTTACGAGGTCTGATCCTTTAGTGTTAGACATTTTCTTTCTATTGCATATTGGGAAAGATTGATTTCTAGAGTCAAAGTTGTCTGTTGTGGTACCCCAAGCCATAGGAATTTCTCCCCGTAACAATGGGGATGAGGAGTATGCCATCTTAACAAACCGTAATCCAAACTAATGTGCAGACTTATTAAATCACGCAGGAATACCTCACAATATGGAGGTCACCTCCATGTCCATAGCTCTGCACAGAGACAAACAACAAAACCCCAAATGACACTACACTACACAGCTATCATGAGCCGATCCTAAGGGAAGGTTGTCACGATTTACAAAGAGCATTAAATGCACCAGACTAGAGTCCATTAACGCAACATCAAACCCATTTCCATAGTCACAACTTTTTGCAAGGTATTGCTTCATGCCACCCTTAATACCAATGCTTAAACCCTGTAATGCATGGTTTATACCATATAACATGTCACCCCAAACTTTGAACATCAATGTTAATATATTACCAAGCTTGCATTATGATAGTATACCATAATACTTAGTCATAGGTTGTGCTAGCCCAAAGTCTAAAACCCTTTCTTAGGATTCTAGATAAGGTTTAGTCCATAGGTTTAGAGCTTAGTGTTTAATACCATAGTATTAAGGTGTTTAGGCTTAAGCATCATGGCAAACAAAGTATGCCATGTATTTCTCTTAGACTATCAAATCCAAAGCTCTGCTCTCAAACAATTAATAACCTACCAATAAGAGAACATAAGAAATGTTAAAATAGAATATAAAGTAAAAATATACATAGCACGAAAAATATATAAATGACATCTAAAATGACCATAATGAAGAATAATTATTATATAGGAAATTTAGCCAACTTAGCTATTGACGATAACGACACTTACCAAGTTTTAAAAGCAAGTTGTTAGGCAACGTAATAACTAGCATCAGGTTATCGACGACCAAGTATGTCAACACACTTTACATTCAATTCCATCGCAAGTAATGAATTGCATAACTAAAAGAGAGGGGTTCCTTAGTTCGATTGAACTATGTAAGCCTGCGTAACCAAGCAATACCTTACCTATCAGATCGTCATGGGAGAACTAGTCCTGCCACTCCACCACTTTATTCCCATCAACAAATTTAGGTTAGTTTATACTTAATAACCAGAGTACACATGTGCAAAAGTAAAACAATGAACTATACAATTCATTAATTCACCGACAGTAAAACTAAGATGTACAAATAGTTTAAATAACAGAATTAAGACATAAGAATTAAACGAACTAATAATCACGGAATGGAAAGAGATTAACAAGATAGTATGAGCAGTATCTGAAGATATCAAAAGTTTAAAGTAGCACATGTAATTCCGCATGAGTAATAATGATCCCCTTCGGGTAGTTTTTACTAACCTATAATTTTGTTTATTCAATTTTTGTGGACATTACAAAGACCAAATTTTTTTTATCCAGATATTTACTTAATATACTCTTCATCATATACATAAAGTTCGCGGGTGCATTAGTCAACCCAAATGACATTACTACAAAATCATAGTGACCATACCTTGTACGAAAGGAGGTTTTGTGAATATCCTTGTCGCGAATCTGTACTTGATGGTACCCATATCATAGGTCTATCTTTTAAAATATCTTGGCTCCTCCTACTTGATTGAACAAGTCATCGATCCTAGGGGTTGGGTATTGGTTCTTGATAGTCATCTTGTTAATCTGATGGTAATCGATGTATATCCAAATCCTGCCATCCTTTTTCTTTACAAAATGTATCGATGATCCCCAAGGAAACACAATTGGTTAGATATATCCTTTCTCTATCAACTCCTGTAATTGCAGCTTGATTTCCACCAACTCTGGTGCACTCATGCAGTAAGGGACTTTTGAAGCCAAAACTAAACCTAGTGTCAGCTCTATGGAAAATTCTAGGTCTCATTTTGGAGGTAATCCTAGTATTTCCTCAGGGAATACATCATTGAATTCTACAAGAATTGGAAAGTCCTCTATGTGTTGTTCTCTCTTATCCTCTATGTCTTGGATATTTACTGCAAACAACTTGCAACCTTTCCTAAAGCACTTCTTTGCTTGTAAGGAATATATCTTCCTTACATAAACTTTCTTCAGTATGCCTTGAATCTTCACTTGGTTCCCTTGGCTATCTGTACACAAGATTGACTTGTGTATGCAATCGAGCATGAAATGGTGTTGTTCCAACCACTCCATGCCGATAAGTATATCATATGATCCTAAAGCTAATATGTTCAAGTTTACTTTCGTCAAAAAATCATTCATGTTTTCCTCACAATCTTTAACTATTTTCGAAATTTTTTGTTTCGTACTTGTGGCTAGTTATACCAGCCAAGGTTTATCATGTTTAACTTTGCCTAGTTTACATACATCAACAATTTTAGGCGATACATAGCTCCTATAAGCACCGGGGTCAATCAATATTGAAATAGAAGTGTTCAATATCTTACCTTCTATCTCAACCATGGTAGCCTGATGGTCTACCTATCATCCATCCAAGGCTGTATAAATCCGGGGTGTTCCTGCTATGTCCTCTACAGTTGGTTCTTCTTGTAAGTTGTGCAATACCCCATTGGTATTGTTCTTAAAATCTTAGGCATAATGAGTCCCTTGGCATTTCCAACATTTAATCTCCAGCAGGACAACATTGGCTCCCCTAGTTGCTGCTGGTTTGTTAGTATTTGGATTTAGTACATATGGATTTGTACTTGATTTGTTGAAGTTATTGTTGGATGGAAAACTGTTGTTCTATTTTCTGTATGGTGGTGGCTTAAAACTTGGTTTTCAATTGTTAGAGAAGTTCTTAGACAGGTATTTGTTTGTGTCATGTTATCTTGCCTTAGCTTCCCATGCTCATAACAAAGCCTAGATTTGTCCAATGTGGTTTCCAAAATTTTAGGCACGTCAAACTCAATCCTTTCTCGAAAGTTTAGAGGAAGACATCCTAAAAACTGTTGTATTTTTACCTTCTCGTCCTTGATGTATGGCACATAATGTAACAAATATAAAAATATGTTAATAAAAGCATCCATAGTCATGGATTCCATACGTAACTCATGAAAATCTTTCTCTTTTCTGTCAAATAATATTTCCGACATATATTTTTCTTGAAAAATATTGTGGAAATTACTCCAACATATTTTTCTTACCTCATATTTCTTGATATGCTTCAAGTCGCTCCACCATCTAGCCGTTTTTCTATTCAATTTATAGATGGTTAGACGAGCCTTCATTTCTCTAGAGTAGTTATGAACTTGGAAATATTTGCTCATATCCAAAAACCATTCTTCGACTTTCTCCCCCGTGTTCATCTCTCCTTCATAGGTTGGCGATCTTATTTTTCTGAGCTCCCCCTAGATATTTTCATCATTTATCTGGTTCTTTCTGCAAAGAGAAAGAGAGTCATCACTCGAAGGACTTTAATAATCTTATTATGGAGGTTCATGGGTATGTTCCTCTTTTCCTTCTTCTCTTGGGCTGCTGGCTTGTTTATTATAACGTTCCTTCTCGAACCTATTTGTGGAAAGAGTGGGTTTTCCCTGCGGGATTCCTCTCGTCATGTTTCACATCAATGCTTCATTAATTGCTTGGCGTTCCTTCCTTTCATTTAGATTATCATCTATGAAACTTTGTAAATCTCCTTGAAGACTTTGTATGGTTTTCATTATATCAGAATTCAGTTCCACCAATAGTTCTGCTTCCTGGGTGGGGGTATTAAACTTCCCTTGCTGGATGTTATCTTATTTAATGTTAATGATCTGAACGTTTCTTTTCATATCGTGCAATTGCAAATTTTTAATAACAAAAAAAAATTCTGTTAGTTAACAAAATTTAAAACATACTTTATTTTCCTTGCAACGAATGTATGGTATGCCCATTTGGTCTCTTAGTGTTGAAACTAGGCTCTGATAGCACTTGTAATGTCCCCAAAATTTGAAAAAAAAGAAAGTAATGGGCTAATCATTTACTGCCTGAGCTGGACATTATTTAACTTTGCGGAATGTGTCATACATTGTTTATAGTGTTGTAATGTCATAGGATGTTCTTATGTCCTACTTTCATATTTCCATATGTTATTATTAATGTATTACTAATGTTGTCTTTATGTTGATTACTATCTTGATCTATGGTTACGCACTGATATATATTTTAGTTATTTCATTATGTACTCATTGGTTATAAAGTTGATTACTATCGTATACACAATTCTGACCAAACTTTGTTATTGAAAAAGGGGTGGAGTGGCAGGACAAGTTTCCCTTGTAACCACCTCAGCAGTAACTATTTTCTACTTGTCGCATCGGTCTTACTTGGTTCTTATAAACTAACACATTTATTTCCTTGTCGCGTGCAGCTGTACTTGGCTACAGGAGCTACTTAGAGAAGCTGAACAAAACATCATGTCCATTCGTTCCTAACGCTCATCTTTGGGGATGAGGGACTTACAGTCCTATCCTGTTGGTTACAATTATTGCTGCTAGATGATACTTGCACGAGGATGGATGTTTTACTAGCCTATGTTGTGAGGGTTACCATTCTTGTTTTTATGATTTTTACGACAATGTTGTAATTATTACTGCATAGAGTATTTATTTTGTACATGTTTTCTACGATAGCAACTCTTTGTAATTTGGCTCAAGCTTTATCATATTCTTGTTGTATGGTTTTAATATAGTTGGTGTATAAATTTGATATCTTTTCCTATAGTCCTCCATGGGTTATTTCATATGCCATGGACTATGGCTTAAACCTTATGTAGTTGATACCCATATGGGGTTTATGTAAAGCACATTGTTTTGGAACAAGGTTTATATGGTGGCATGAACTATACGATATGGGTTTGGAAAGCACTAATGGAGGCCAGGGTGGTGACATAAATGCATCTTGGGAAATGAATTAGAGGAAATTTCACCTCAAAATGGGCCTCCTAAAAAAATTAATAAAATAATAAAATAATATTTATTAATTTTGAAGGAAGAAAAGAAAAAAACTATTTTTTTGTTTGTATTTTCAACATATCTCCCCATGATTTTACTCAAATTTCTATCGGGAGAGCTCGTTGGATGTAGAATTAAATTCCGCATCCAACGAGTACCCACTCGGCATACTGTTGACGGACCCCACTACCCCAAAAACAAGAAATACCTGAAAAAAATGTGATGATGATGGCATCATCATGTTTTTTCAAGTATTTATTGTTTTTTAGGTGTGTGGTCTGTCAAAAGTATGCTGAGTGGGTACTTGTTGGATGAGGAATTTAATTCTGCATCCAACGAGCTCTCTCGATCAAAATTTGAGTAAAAACACGGGGAGATATGTCGAAAATAAAAACAAAAAAAGTAGGCTTTTTTATGATACATATCTCCGAATTTATATTAAAAAAATGTTTAATACCTATACAGTATTTCAAATTTAAAGCAATTTCATTGGCTAACACATGATGAAATGGAATTTTACTTAAAGTTAAAAGGTCCATTTTGAGTTGAAATTTCCTCTAATGTGGCCTTCAATATTAGGGATTGGGCTCTTGCGTTGGTTTGGTCATTCACAGCATAGCGGCGTGAGCTCTGCCTATGGGCTGTGTGGTGGTGTGGAACTTCGAAGGTTTGGTCGTAATGACAGGTACGTAACCAATATTGTTTAGCAGTGTTGCATGTTTTTTCAGTTTGGTTTTCAAGTGTACTTTTCATCCTGGCCTCTACTTTGTGTTGGAGGTTGTAGGGTGTGACGAAAATTGTGGGTTGTGGTTCATGGGTAGCTCCGAGGGAAAAACCATACCCATTCGGGTAAGCCTATTGTAACAAGTTTTTAACTTATTTCCTCATTTGCTCAGTTATTGTGACAGAGTTAGTACTCATCATGGGTTTGAATGCTTGGCTCTGGTTTCTAATGGATGCGTGTTAGGAAAGGGTGTGTCTGTAATATTAATGAATAAAGAATCAGGGATGCGTTAGGACTTGGGGCTTTTCTTGTTGGGGTTTATTACCTTCAGGACGAAAATTTAATGTGTTCGAATTTTCTTAAAGGGAAATTTGTCTGGAAAATGTGTCTGGGTAACTCTCGACATGCTCTGCATATTGTAAATTAAGTTTATATTATTGGAAATGGTGATATCACCATTCCTTGCAATGGTGCAAGGTTGAGGTTAAACGACTATGTAAATATTTAATGGTTTGATAATGATTGTGTTTATGTATATAAACAGTAATTGCATACTGTGTTGATTTTGTAGTTATAATTTGTATTAATGGACTGTGTGGATTCGCAATTCTGGTTCAAGTAATTTTATGGAAAAATATTGACAGCGATGTTGTATTTGGGGGACATGTTGTATATGGCATTGCCATTCCTGCCATTAGAGCTTTGATAGTGTAGTGGTTAGAGACTTAATGTTTTATTATTATGCTATGTATTTAAAATATAAGAGCCAACACTGGGTGTAAACCTTCGATTGGAAGTCGTCGCTGCTGGTATATCATTGACAGGTTTTAATTGATTTTATATTACTATTTTAAGTTGTGTAAGCAAAGGGCTGTAGCTTTGGATTTAACACTTTAGTGGATGTCATGGATATTCCCATAGAGTTGACATGCCTTGTAGTTTTGGCATTGCTTGTTTAAATGCTTTGATAAGTATAGGGTTGAGGGCCATAGTTACCATGTGTATTTTTATTTAGATATTGCGACCTCTGTGTAGAGATTAGATGTATTTTATTTAAATCCTGTCTATTTATATATTATGGCTTAATAGTTGAAATGCTACAACCTATGGTAGAAAAATAATAATGAATCTTGCATAATTCGATATGGTGACTTGTGAATAAAAGACTCAACAGGATTTGATCATGGGTTGTTATGGTTGTAAATGTTTATAAATGTAAGGGTTTGTTTTGGGCATGACGCCTATAGGAATCAATCTTGTGATCTATTGGTTAATTTTAGTTAGTACTATATATATAACGTTATGGTTGATTTTTTTATGAATGTAATGGAATTATTACGTTGGTAGTTTCTTTACTGCATACGATTTAGTGGATGTAGTTCGTATAATAAATATTTAATTTGACTTAATTTGGATTCTTGTTTAGGTAAAGCATATATCTTGGACCATTAAATGGTCTCGATATCTTCACTGTAGATTTGATTTATGGATTTATTTGCTTGTAATGTCCCAAAAAATTGAAAAAAAAAACCATAGGCTAATAAAAACTGCCTAGACAGAACATACTTTGCGACGGTGTCTTGTTTAACGAGTACTGGCAGTCTTGATCTTAATGAACATACTTCCAGTTGACTTTGGTTCCTTTTCGACTTAGAATTTTACTAGGTAAAATACCATTCTCGTCAATTTAGCTCTCACTACTAAATTTCATGTACATTACTTATGATTTGTTATAGTATTGTAATTTATTGTTTTACATATTAGTATTAACTTCATTCTATTTGTATTTTATTAACTCTTATTAATATTTCTTATGTACCTCTTACTACAGGTTATGCTCATGGCTTTCAAAACCAAGTCATTGATTTTATGAGGGTTAAAATATTTAACATGGCATATTACATATGTCGTGCTCACTAAGCATAATCTTAGGGATTAATTGTATTGTATTAAGTTATGGCTTAAATCCTAAGGTTTACATGTTATGTTTAATACATATATTATGGCTTGCCTTATGGTTAGCACATACCAAGCCTGTACTTTGCACTAAACCTTAGCAATTGCAACTTATTAAACTTTCTACTATATTACCTTGTGATATGATTAGGGTGGTGATATAACATATGGTTTAGAGCTTATATGATGGGGTTTAACGATTGCATGGTGGGTGGATATTATACCAAATAGACGTTACCAAACTATAGCTTAGTGGGTTTTGGTTTTGGTGGTGGAAATCAGCTGGTGCCATTAATGCACCTTGGTTTTCGTGGAAGGCTTCCCTTATGTTTGGTTCGGGCATTTTGTTTGTCATTTGGGGTTTCTCTTGGATCTACGCAGAGGTTAATGAAGGAGACCTTCAGACCAAGAAGGTAAGACTTGCTTGGGGTTTTTCTTACCTACTATTTCATTTTACTTTGAAGCTCCAATCGTTGTATTACTTTTGATCAAGGCTTCATTTGTTTGGTTGTAGGTGCCAAAGGATGATGAGTAGCGTGGCTATAGCTCTGTCGGGGTTTCGACTGTAAGCGATAAGCAAGGTAAGCCTTTCCAACAAGATTACGCTTGTTGTCTCTCATCTTGTCTGCGTGGTGTTTAGTGGTTCGACGTTGGGTTTCTCTATGGGGTTTCAATTCGCCTTCGAGCATGTAATACGCAGACTTGGGGTTTTAAGTGAATGTTTTAGTGGCTTTGGGCATGGATTAAGATCGTGTTTCTTTTGGCTCTGTGTATTTAATTTTGGGGTTGTAAATCGTAGATGGATTTGGGCTTTTGAGCCATGGGCTACACCATTCCTTGAAATGGTTCCATAGCCCATTGGCATGCCTGTGTGGACTTTGTTTTTGCTTCTAAAGAGACTACGTGGAGATATACGATTAGCAATACTATGCATACTATAGATACTCTGCGTTTTAATGAAAATGGCCATAATTATTTTGCTTATTGTGTGTGTGGAAAGTGTTTTTCACGTTAATGGTTTATTAGAAGGGTTTTAGAAACAGGAATACACCTTCGTTGTGGTCTCGGTGTTGAGTATTTATAATGTGCTATAATGGTGAACAACGTGGGTTGAATACCAATCCGTATGTGGCTTAATCCTTCTCCTTAATGGCTGCGATAGCTTTGATGTATATTGTTACTATTTGTATCTCATTTATTATTTATGGGGTAAATAGTTAACATAGTATTTTTGTTAATAAAACCATTGCATGTATTTTTATTTGGCATTTTCGTGGCTTCGATGAATGTTGCGCATGGTTTAAAATGGTTTTTTATTGTTTTTAATGATTTTGTTAGTTTAGTATATATGTGGATTATATAGATATATAGCTTTCAGGAGTGCAAGCCATGATGGCCTTCATTGCCATGATTAGACCTTTAAATCGACTCTGTGTAATATTTATCTGGCTAAGGCTGTGCTCACAACATTGGGTAGAATACAGGGTCTTATGACCTCCCGTAGCGTGATGGTTTGATTAATGTTTATATGAATAGCATTGAATTTTATTTGATGTAGCCTACATACTTTAAGGTATAGCGTGGCCTAAGTAGATGCAAACAAAACCCATTAGAGTTCGACTCTGTTCAGGTGTTAATGTAATGTGTTGTATTTTAGTTTATAAAAAGGGTTCAGCTTGTATGCCCATAGGATTCGATTCATGTCCCTATTCGTAATACATGGGTTTATAATGTGATTTTGATATGATTTAAATCATTATGTGTAATGTTTGATGAGTTATATAATATCTTTTAATGGTTATGTGTTTATGGTAGATTAAATAGAACTCTGGATTATTTTATATGTATATATGATCATATATTTGATAAGGGGCCACATGGATGGTCATGATGCCTCCTCTATTCATTTAATTATGATGTTGTTGATTTAAGTGCAATGTATTAATATTAGTTTATTCTCAATATAGCAGACCTTGAAAGGTCTTAAATGAATTATTTATCTTGGATTTGTTAGATTTTTATCATTCAAGCTAGCATTATTTTTGGATCTTTAACTGACATAATAAAATGCACAACAATAAACATAAGATCCAAGAGACACAAAGAATTTTCCTCGGGGAAACCATAAAGGAGAAAACCCCGCAAATTCCTCAGAGATAGAATGAGCACCAATGGTATAAGTATACTTCGAAAACATAAAGATGATCTCTGAAAGCTTGTTATCTCTCTGTCACTTGAGAGAGCTTCTCCTCTCTCACTCATGCACCCCAATGAGTGAGTGTATGTGTGATATATAGAGAGGCTCACTCTCTATTTATATTCTTTCATTCACTTAATGTCCACTTCAACATGTAGGCACCACTTGAAAATTACTTACTAGGGCCGACATCTCTAGGAGAGTCTAATAACTCTAGTGCCCCACAACTATGGGAACTTTTCCCTCTGATCAACAAGGAGGGTTAACCTTGACACAATTGTGGGGACTCTTTCCCCGACTTACAATGGAGGGTTAACCTTAATTACTTTACATGACTTGTTTACTTATTGAATCTCCTGATCGAAACATTGGGACATGACATGAGTCAATTACATTATAGATACTTCCCAGAATAAACATCAAGGTACAATACATAAGATATACAAGTGAATACATTTTGAAGTTACAAATACATCAACACTCCCTCTTAACTAGGAAGGTATTCTTTCGACACAATTTATCAGCACAAGTCTTCTTCTCTGTATCATCTGGATCATCATCAAGTCATGTTCATCTTCAAGTCATCTTAATCGTCAAGTCATATTCATTGCCAATTCATCTTCATCAAGTTTGGATAATAACTTGATCTGGATCGTCACTGGATCATCATCAAAAATAGATCATCACTTGATCATCATCAAATTTGGATGATCACTGGATCATCATCATCATCACTACTTCCTCTATCTCAATCAAATGGTACTATCTCTTCGTTCTCCTCGTCATAGGAAATTCTATAGAACCAGCCCTTTTTTATGCTGGTTGTAGGCCTAGTCTCCATGTAGGTCTTCATCAACGCTTATATTTGACCCTAAGTCAGAATGGCCTGCCCAACACTTACATCTGACCATGAGACGAACACATCCAACACCATGTCAGAAAGGCACAACACTTATATCTTACCATGGGAGGAACACATCCTATTTACCATGTAAGAAAGGAACACCACTTACATCTTACCATGGGAGGAACACATCCTATGAACCATGTAAGAAAGAAACAACACTTACATCCTATCAACCATGTAAGAAAGGTACACCACTTACATCTTACCATGGGAGGAACACATCCTATCCACCATGTAATAAAGGATCAACGCTTACATCTTACCATGGGAGGAACATATCCTATCAATCATGTAAGGAAGGCTCAGCACCTACATCTTACCATGGGAGGAACACATCCTATCAACCATGTAAGAAATGCTCTCAACCCTAGTATGAGTTTCAGTCTCAGACTAAACCAAATTCGTGGTAACTCACCAGGTGCCTCTATTATCTCAGATTATGGCCTTTAGCACTTAGATTTGATCATGTGGGAGCCAATCCCATATTCATATGAAAATGGCTCAACACTCACATCCGACCATGGAAGGAACCAATCCTCTCACCATGAGAAAACGGCTCAGCCCTTACATCTGACCATGCAAGGAACCAATCCTATCACCATGTCATTATGGCTCATGAACTCATCACTTCCTTTTGGAGGGAACCTTGATATGGAGAGCACCAAGCTTCTCCATGAAGTATTCAAAATTCACTCTAGCCAAAGTTTTAGTCAACACATCAGCTATTTGCTCATCCATAGCAACATACTGGACCTTCATTGCTACTTTCTACACCATATCCATGATATAGTGATATTTGATCTTGATATGCTTTGACTTGTCATGGAACATCGGGTTCTCCGACAAATTCACACAACTCTCATTGTTGCAATATATACAAGTAGAATCCAAATGGAGATCAAATAAATCAAACAGTAGCTTCCTAGGCCATATTGCCTCAGAGCTAGTCGAACAAGTTACAACACACTCTGCTTTAGTTGTACTCAGTGCCACGTAGGAATGCTTCTTGATAAACCAAGAGATCACACCTGATCCCATACTGAAGCAACAACCTAAGGTTCTCTTTCTATGAATAGCATTACATGCCCAATCTGAATCAACATAACCTTCTAGGTTAATCTTCTGATCATCCTTATACTTGAGCCCATAATCAACTATACCGTTCAGGTACCTCACTGCATACTTTTCTACCATCACGTGAATATGTCTCAATGTGTTTACGACAAAGCAAATATCTGGTCTTGTATTCATTAGGTACATCAAGGAGCAAATAATCTGACAATACATCATGGCATCAACCACTTCTGATGAAGAATCACTCAATAGATTTAGGTTTGACGCCATAGGTGTGGTCATGGCTCTGCAATCCATCTTCCCGAATATCTTTAGGATCTCTACCGCATACTTCCCTTGTATTTGGGAAATTCCATCTGCATTCTACCACACCTCCATGCCTAGAAAGTAGTGCATCATATTCAAGTCCTTCATCTAGAACTCGGCAGCAAGTCTCTTTCTTGCAACTTTAATGTGTTCCTCTTTTCTATCAGGAACAAGTCATCGACATAAAACATGAGCATCATCGGTATTTCACCTTCAACTCTGAAGCAAAGGTTGGAATCCACTTTACTCTTAGTAAATCCTAGATTCATTAGTAAGTTGTCCATCTTGTTGTATCATGTTGAACCTCGGGATCTTCTGTAGTCACTCCCTTTGAAGCGGAGCATGATTCTCCCTTTGTCTTTCATACTCTATGCACTTAAACATTCTGTACAGGAGTGACAAGTAGCTTCCTCTGCTACTAATATTCTATGTATCCATCTAGGATCACTGGATACCAAGATCCTCTATCTTGAACTTTTTCAAAAGTTCTTCACACACCCATCTGTGAGATTGTCATCCTCTATAGGTTTTCATATTCAACCTTGTAGAAAAGGCTAAGATATTCCTCAATCTCCTCATGGGTGTCTTCTAAGCTCGTACAAGGCCTTGTTTCATTTGCACACATGATTTTTCCTATCACGTGACTTCAATTCCAGTGGCTGCAAATGTCTCTTCATAGTCTATACCTTATTTCCATGAGAAGCCTCATGCTACGAATCCTGCTTTGTATCCCATGATGTTTCCATCTACTGCATGATGGAACTACGAACTTCCCTTTATGTATCGATAATGCGTCCTAGACATAATTCTTCTTGAACTGGTCTTCCCTTTATTCTTGGTTACTTCTTCATAGTTGGAAGGTTCTGCATTAATGATGTCACTACATTCGTCATATTATTCTTTATCTGTCAGCACTTGTTCTTCAGAACAAGTCTCATCCTTCTTTTCTTGTAGGTGATTGTACGCGATCTTTCCTACAAGTCAAATGCATTAGTTATATGCTTAGAAACATGTCATAAGGCATATTCACAATGAAAAATTCGTTTGCATCAAGATATATGATTATGCAACTATTTTAGCGAATACAGCAATCCTCCATATCTTGCAAAAACTTTCTATATGCCTTCCATTTCTACCAGGACAATATTGAGATTGTGCACTATTCCAATATGTCAGCAAAGAGGTTTCATTTTAGATGGTAGCAATGGAGAGTTGTATAGAACCATGAGCTACTTACCCATCACATTCATATTAGTAGTATACTTTCATTAATGCAAGCATTCTACCATGCATAATACATCAACTGAATATAAAGAAATGCATAACAAAACAATATCATGAAATGACAATTGAATACTTATCTTTATTTTTTTCGTGGGTTGACTCCTTCTTGAGCCTTCTGCCTCATCATCTTCTTCATTTATCATTTCTTATCCAAATTCTAAGATGGATAAGAGTTTCTCCAAGAGTTGAGTCCTTCGTATTCCTCATCGCTTGAGGGATCTTCTTTAAATGGTGAGAGATTGATCTTCGATTGCACCCATATTCTCTTCTCTTATTATGAGTCGGGCTTCTTCTTCTTCCCAAAGTCTATTGAAAGTAATCACTTCCTTCTGGCATACATTCCTTGCATGAATGAAACCCATGATCCTGTGAGGTCATTCAAGGTGGCCATCACCACTTGTGCATTCTCCACTTCTTCTTTGACTACTACAATTTGTTCTTTGATTTGAGATAGCCTCGTAAAGTATGACTATATGGTCTCTACATTCTGGATCTTCACATGCTTCATCTGTTTTCTCAAAGTCATATTTCGATTCATTTTCTTCGCTTCAAATAGCTTGGTTAAGGAATCAAACATCTCTTTTGGTGTCTTTAGGGAAGACACTTGTGGTATAAGGCGATCCGTGATTGAATCAGCAATGATATTCTTGGCCTTGACCAAGTTCTTTTGGTGTAAGGGTTTTAGCCTCATCTCCCTCTGGAACTGGAACCTCTCTACTTATGTAGGTGTCCAATTCATTTTCTTCAGAGAGATCAAATACTTCCATTCTTGGAAGTTGTCAACTTCACCAAGATTATAATCAAGATGATGTGATATATCTCTTTGAAATGAGAACCTCAAATGAAAATAGCAAAATATTAGATCTTACCGATTTGAGGTGTCCGTTTTGGTTCCAGAGCTGGCTGATCTAGGGTTTATCAGAAAAACCATAATTTTCAAAACTTGGAATATTCCAGATCTGATTGTATAGAAAGATAGATCTCTTCAAGGTGAGTTGTCCAATGTACTCCTTTTCTAAAAAGAGTGGAGGGAAGCTCCCAGAACAGGAATCCCTAGGTTCCCAATTTATTCAGCAAATATTCCTGCTACTATTTCTACGTTGTCTCCACAATTACAACTCCTCTATGTCTAAAAATTCACACTGATTTATACTCACCTGTCCCTATTCCAACATCATAGGTTTCATCAGAATTGGTTTCACCAATTGGGACTTATGAGAAGTTTCCCAAGATGACCTGTTTTAGGATTGTTCTAATTAGCGAAGTTGTACGGACTGACATGTGTCACTGTTTCATCTTTGGGGTGTGACATTTTTGACATAGAAATTAATATCTGTGCCCTTTCTAGAACATCTTGATAAATTTCATTTGGACCTTTGTATCCCGATATCTAGCAATTCTCCCCAAGTGTCCTGTTTAGGGATGAATCGTGAAAGAGGCTGGAATGCTAACTTGGAGGAATCATATATCCTTGAATATAGAGAATCTGAGGTTGAAACTTGGACACAGTGTACATATAGATTTTATCTTCAACCTATGAAAGGTTTGGTCCTTGAGACTTCTACAATCCCGAGATATAGTGAATTTACCAAAACTTATGAGTTTTTGTATTTAGGGTTTTTCCAGCTCAGGGTCAAACTAGGGTTTGAATTTCTGGGAGTTTCACCCAACCAAAAATCTTGACCCGGGTCTCTAAAATTTTATTTTGATGAGGATATCAATCCTATGTTGGGCTCATTAAAAAATTCCTCTTCTAAAAAAATCCCTAATTTCCCACACCAAAAACTGAAAATGACTAGAATTGAATTCTGCTTCAACAGAAAGATGCGCCCTTTAATGGAGAGTCATCCTAGCATACTTTTGCTGATTGATTGTTGAGAGAGACCCAAAAATTAAGATTCCCTATCTTCTACAGCTGCACAATGTCTTCTTCTCATGTTAGCTCTAATACCATGTTAGATTTTTATCATTCAAGCTAGAATTATCTTAGGATCTTTAACTGAGAGAATAACATGCACAACAAAAAACATGTGAGATAAGAGCCACAAAGAATTTTCCTCGAAGAAACCATAAATGATAAAACCATACAACTTCCTCAGAGATAGAATGAGCACCAAAGGCAGCAATAAACCCTAAAAACCTAAAGATGATCTCCAATATCTTGCTCTCTCTCTCTCTCTCTCTCACTTGAGAGAGCTTCTCCTCTCTCACTCATGCGCCCCAATGAGTGAGTGAGTGTGTGATAAATAGAGAGACTCACTCTCTATTTATATTCTTCCGTTCACTTAATTTCCACTTCAACATGTCAGCCCCACTTAATAATTACTTATAAGGGCCGACATCTCTAGGAGAGTCTAATAACCCTAGTTCCCCAGAACTATGGGGAATTTTCCCTCCGATCAACAATGAGGGTTAATCTTGACACAATTGTGGGGACTATTGCCCTGAATTACAATGGAGGTTTAACCTCAATGAATTTACATGACTTGTTTACTTATTGAATCTCCCAATCAGAACATCGGGGCATGACATCATTCAATTGTCACATCCCCGACCCTTACATCGGCGAAGAGGACGCGACGAACGCCACATACAACCGAGCAAACAGCCCCATGAACATGGACAATGATAAATAAATTCTGAAATTAAACAGCTTAAACATAATGCAGAAATGATGCATAATTCCTCAATGCAAATGCATACTGAGATGCATAGAACATGCAAATGTACACAGTTATTCAACATCATACAAGGATGTATAATTCTGAAATCATACAGCGGAAGCAAACATATACATTTCCAGCATTTAACATGTTCATCATAATTCATTTGACATCAATATAATTGCAGAGATGGAATCAATCAGGATTACTTATCTTTTTGATGAAGAGTTTACCACGCAACCAGCTACGTTGCTGCAACGTTCCACCCAACCATAGGCCAGCATGCTCATCAATCTCTCAGCAACAATGCCACCCCTGAGTTGGGCATGATTCCTCCAAGGATAAGGGTCAATGCAGGCTTACACATAGCCAGGGGACTCCATCAACTACCAACACCGTTGGGTTTACTAGGCCTTCAACAATCGGCCAAGACAGCATAGTTCGAAGACCAACCACTGTATACACGCAACAAAAACAATCCCTTCATAGCTCTGTGAAGAAGGCAAGGACAACTGACAGGTGACAGTCCAAACCAACAGGTGAAACACAGCTCAAGCCACAAGACAACTTAGAGTTGTTCTTGGCCTTAGCGTGGCCAAAACAACTCAACAACAACACCCAAAACCAAGGTACTTCAACAACCCACACTCACAATGCAAACGATGGAAACAATCCACAACCCATAGTGGATAAGAAATAGAACTCCTAGCATAGCCATGGGAAACTCAGGCACAGAGGTGGCAATCAACAGCCAACCACAACGTGGGGAAGATAACAGTCCCACAATGAAAGAAGTGAACACACATGCACAGTCTAAGATGGAAAGAGGACAGACTCTCAACAGCACCAAGGTATAACAACAAATACCACTCATGGCATGGGAAAACAACAATCCCAAAAAAGTATCAGCATACATTACCAGCAACATGGGGAAAACAACAGCCCCGGTTTACATAGTCAAAGTTGTTGGAGAAGAGTTACAAAGACCGTGCTAGGAAGAAATTACAGTCTCTCGATCTTTGCGTGAGGAAGACTGCACTCCCTATGTGAAGGGGAAACTTCCACAGACCACAACCATGAAAATGAAGACCAATCCAACTGCCTGCGCGTCCCTGCGTGAGAGCAAACAAATCTCTATGCGTGAGGGTGAGCCGACCACCATGAGGAATGAAGAGACCTTCCTATGCGTGCGTGGATGAACAGACAGAATGGAGGAATGGGGAGAGAGTCGTCGTGGGAGAATGGAGTCAATGCCTCCTCTGCCCATGCGACGTGAGGAGGAAGAATCCGCTGGTGGATTGGGCATGTGGGCAAGGACTGACAGTCCTCCACACCCACCACTACTCAGCCATAACTTCCCTCAACTAATCTCAACAAACATTAAAGAGGTTGACAAGGGAATATGTCAAATCAAAACAAGGTGGCAACACATGGGTTTTTCACCCAAAGACCAAGGTTTGACATCCCCCCTCCCCTTATCCTTTGGAATCATGCCCTTTTCATTCAACGTTGCACTGTCGTAGCTGGTTGTGGTTTATTTTATTTGATGTGTGTATTTACATGATGCCAACTTACAATGTGCCGGATAGTACGACATACCATCGAGAACTACCCCTATTGCCGAAACATACACAACCAAATCGATGGTGGGGATTTTTCCTTTAGCTCCTCACCACGATTAATTACAATATATACATCATGCAAACGAGGTAAAAAATGGGGTATTACATTCCCCTCCCCCTTGGAATAACACCGTCCTTGGTGTTCCATTACCTATATACAATACATATACAATTGCACATCAAAATTTTAAAATTTTGCAGATCTGTCCCATGTTCAATCATCTACTTTGAAAGCTCAATACCAAGCCCTTCGGATTCAATGGACTTTTCCTACTATTTCTCATCTTTCAGCTCATCTCGAAGTCTAGGAACTTTGCGGCTATTGCCTTCATCATGTTCCCTCATTGGGTAGTCTCGACGTAAATGATGTGCTCCGCATCTCCAACATTTCACTAGCTGCTTCATCTTTACTTGCTCAATTTCCTTTGAGTCTTCATTCCTGGACCGTTTCTTATTGGGTCACTTGGACGAATGTCCCATCGCTGATCCACCTTCCTTTCCTTTGTCAATTGCTCCTACAAGGATTTTCACCTCCCTTTGCAAACCAATAGAATCTTGCAAAATCTAGTGGTCCATCTCATTCTACCTTTTCTGTATCTTGAGCATCTCCCCAAGATTCTCTTGGGTCTTGAAAATGACTTGAAGGAGACTTCCAGCTAAGTCCAACAACTTTTGGTCTACTGCCATGTTCAATGTGCACCACCAGGTTCCACTTTTCTCGCCTGTGAAATGCACCATTGAAATTTTATCAGACCAAGCATAATATAGACATTAAAATTAGTCAGTTAATTACCCAATTGGCATGACAGTCGAAGCCTCATCAAGGAGACTTTCATATTTTCCATGCCTTCCCAACAGGCACATGAGCTCATTCATGTCCATTCTTGGGCAGGGAATTAACCACTCCAGCATTCACAATTTACCTTCAGCAAAAACACACATTCCATTTTCAGTCATACATGCATTCAACAATCTTTTGTTTTCACAATGCATAAATATATATGTACATATACATAATTAAAAAGGGCAAGAGAGAGAAGCAAGAGTTTTTCCCTCTTTGTTCTGTCCCATCCTAGAACCCACACCACTGCAATGGCTTTTCATGCTCTCAGCCTCTTTCACCTTACCGTGAATGTTGGGCCAATCTCTCTTGGTCATGACACTTAGTGTCTCTGGTCCGTTCTAGACCTCTAAACCATGGAGTCTCTCCACATGGTTTGTCTCAACTGCTAGGAAACTCACGGTCTCACTAGCACCTTTTCCATTGTCGCTCATTCCAAGCTTTCCAGGACAGTCACATGTCCACATGCACCCCTAGGATGCTCTCATAGTCCTCGCTTCCAACGATACCTATATCCAAACATTGAATAGATTCACATGTTTAGTTTATTCCTATCAGTTTTTATCTCTAGAACAAGAGCTTAAAACATCATAACCAAATCATATACACATGTATATTCATAAGCAAAATAATCCAATACTTATATGTATTGTGCATTTCCTCGTTCATCCACAGGATCCTGCTTCACTTTGCAAGCCTTGGGATCGCCTATGGACTTAGATGTTAGGTTAGCACCCAGGCTACCCCACAACATCAAATAATTAATATCCAGCAAGTACATCCTCATGGCAACTGGGCTTGGAACTTTACTGTGACCATTTCCAGGTCTAGGATCTACTATGGATCCTCAGGCATATCTCAACCCAACATACACTTATACCAACACACACTTATATCACAATAACCCTTACTCCGCAACCGCTCACAACAACCATTTACATTTTACCTTTTACCTTTAGGGTGCAACACCCAACTGCATCTATTTAGCCTATCAACACAAGCAACACAAGCAATACACGCAAACTCATCAGCATTATTGCTCTAAAACTGTAATCACCTTTCTCATCATTCACTATCAAGTATTGAGACACTAGGAGTGCGTCCACTCTCTAGAGTCTAATCAATATTGAAAACCCTTTCATGATCCAACATCAGAAAGGTGTGCACCCATCCCCGGTGTGTGCCATGCAGGCCCTATGCATACTCAAGCAATCAGTCATAATGGATATTAAATCAAGACATGTTCTGCATATGGAATTTAATAATTAAACATGCATATTCATAGCAAGGGTCACAGAACACTTATCAATTTGCCATCATGGTATTCCTTTGTTAAGGAGGAATGGAGGCTCCTTCCCTGAGTTAACAGTCCCTCAGTTAGTCATTCGAACTCCTTTTTACATTTCACATCCACACATGTCTCACCGACATGATTTATACCATCTCACTCATGTTACTACCAAACATGCAGTGCAGATGAGACATTTCCAAAATGTGAAATGGCATTTCACCCGAAACCCATTTCCAAGGGAAAACCTTCCCATGAAGTTTGGCTCTTGCAGGCCATCACACATGATCTTCCTGCAATGTGTACCCCTGGCACATTCATCAAATAGCCAAACAGTCAATCATTACTTGTTAATACAATCCAAATTGATTTTTCCATAACCAAGCAACGACATAGGTAATCAAATAAGAATTTACAATTCTGTCTACTACAGAAATTGGCTTGCTCAATTGTGGGTCTCTTGTAAGAAGCACTACTATGCCCACTATAATTTTATGCTTACTATCATAACATGAATACCCACTTACCATGCGTCCACCTGACACAATATTACACAATCCAACAGTGATTAGTAGTCGTCATCAATTCTTAAATCCGAAATCCACAATTCAAATTTAACAACCCATACCAACTACTTTTTACAACTATGAGACTCTCCAGGTTTGGCTCTTTCACATGGTAGATTCTGGAATTGGTCAGGGTCTAACTAAATTGACATATTTGTCATAAAATAAAACTACTTTTTTTGTTCATATTTTTGACATATATCCCTGTGTTTTTTTCTCAAATTTCAATCGGGAGAGCTCGTTGGATGAGGAATTTTATTTTGCATCCAACGAATACCCACACTGCATACATTTGATGGACCTCGCTACCCCAAAACCAATAAATACCTGAAAAAGCGTGATGATGATGTCATCATTACATTTTTCAGGTATTTATTGTTTTTGGGGTAGATGGGTCCATCAAAAGTATGTAGTGTGGGTACTCGTTGGATGTGAAATCAAATTATGCATCCAATGAGCTCTCTCGATTGAAATTTGAGTAAAAACACAGGGAGATATGTCGAAAATACGAACACAAAATAGTTTTTTTTGTTTTTTCCTCGAAAATTAATAAATATTATTTTATTATTTTAACTATTATTTTATTATTTTGCTTAGGAGGCCCATTTTAGACCTCAAAATTCCTCTAATGTTTAAGACCAAAGACCATACGTGGCGGCACCACTTCTCTATAACAAGATACAGGCGGTGCTGAGCAAGGTGCTACTCATTAGCCTGTGTAAGTGCGGTGCTAGGTTTTTTCAAGTAGAATTAACAAACAGAGTAAGTTTCCACTCTAAGTTTTGGGATTAATGGAAAACATGGAGGTTAAGGGTCTCATCACATTATGGTGATAGGATTTAGGTATAACACTTATGCTCAACATCAACATGGAAGGCTCCAAGGCTTATGCCCAACACATCCAATTATCTTTTCATGTGTTCTAGAGCTTCTCTCTCAACATAAAGGTAAGTACTCATGTGATCTAGAGCTTCTCGCTCAACACAAAATATCTCATCAATCATGTGCTTTAGAGTCCACTCCCAATACAAACAAGCATATACATATATCATCAATAATTGGCTTACCCTCAATATATAAAACAAATCATCATGTGTGTATGTAGCAGGGTCTTCGACCCAATATAAAATTAAAACATCAAGATAATCATCATAATCAATAGGCACATGCCTATGAGTGTTAGGTCCAAAATTCAGGATATTACATTGGTTAATGGGAAAATATATTGTTTAAACTTGGTTCTTGGTAGAAATATATATAGACCCTAAGAGGTCTTTGTTGGGTTTTATTTTATCTTAATTACTTTGAAAAGATGATTATTCTTAAGTATAGAATAATGTGTTTATAGTATTGCTTAATTAGAATATATTTTTGTTTATGCTTAATGTGATATAAATGATTTATTTATTAGGTTATGTTTACTATACTTTAGTTAACTGTATTTTATATTTATGTTTTGTTTATACCTTACCCTGAATTAGGCTTTTATTCCTAAATATAGTTCTCTTGGAAATATGAAATCTTCCAGTAGAATCTATAGGTAAAATAAACATATAGATTCTATTTAGAGAATAGGTTTTAGGAAAATAGAGTTTAAGTTATGAAATAAAATACAAAATTACAATTGGAAAGGAAAATCCCTTGAATGTCTTCGAGACAGAAATACATTTCATCCTAGGGTTCAGAGACAATACATAAAATATTCTAAACCAAAAATAAATTGAAGACATAGGGTTAGAAATTTAATACAACCCCTTAACTATTCCATAAGAAAATATAATGGACAATGGAATGGAAAAACATAAAGAACATCATACCTTTATGGTGAATCTATTCCAATGGATGAAAACACACACACTCAATTACCCAGCATTAACAATTCACAGACAGATATGACCTCTGTATAGATGACCGAATCACTTGGGAACTACAACATTTCACCCAACCATGACCCTGAACTGTTCCTGGTTCTAATCCGAATCCCCCCGAGATGGTTCCAATATGCAAGTAGCTTAGTGTTCCTAAGGTAAGGCTTCCGTAACCGAGATATCAGGTCTAAATCATTTCTCCTTTTTCCTCTTCAGAAAATGTTTTGCAAGAACTCTCTTGAGAACAATCAGGCAAAATAATGAATCCAAAACATATGGAAGAGATCCCCAAGCCTCTCTTTGTATTGGGACTTTATAGACATAATTTTTAGTCAAAGGGGCACTTAAATCAAGAATCATTTGATTTCTTTATTTAACCCTTTTATTTAATTTAGGTACTTTTAATATTTAACTTAGTACTTTTTAACTAGTTCCTAATTGGACTTTTTTAAGTATGATAATATTTAATTTTCTTTTAGTAATAATAATAATAGATGGAGCCTTTCCTTCTTTCTTACTTTATTAATATTATTACAATGCTTACTCTTTATACATACCATGTATAAAATATATAATAATTTATGAGATACAGAAATTCAAATTTTCATTTAATCACTTATAAATAAGTCAGATGAGATCAAGGTTTTATTCGAGTCATTTTCACTTGAAATATTAATTATTTTCAGTAACTCGTGGAACTTATATAAATCCCATACTCAACGCTAAAAAATAGGGAGTTACAAACTTAGTGTAATTTCATATATCCTCGATCGACACTAATGCTAGGATGTACTTGTAGGATACACCTAGAGATACAATGGCCAAGGATCCAATGGTCCATAGATTCATGCTCAACACAAATGTCTCAAAATGCATGTGCTCTACAGCTTCTCTCTCAACAAAAATATAAGTACTCATGTGCTCCATAGATTCTTGCTCAATAAAAAACATCAATTACCCATCTGCTCCAGAGCTCCTCACACAACACAAAACATCACATCAATCATGTGCTTCAAGGTCCACTCCCAACACAAGAAATCATATATATATATATATATATATATATATATATATATCATATGCAATTGGATTACTCCCAATATTTCAAACAAATCATCATGTTCATCTGAAGTGGGGTATTTGACCGATTATATCAAAATAAAACATCAAGGTAACATCATAATTAATGGGGCTCATGCCCATAAGTGTTAGGTCCAAAATTCGGTATATTACAAATTGATATCTTTTTCCAAGGATTTGCATTATACGATATCTACTCACAACCTAACTTTGTTTTCTTGTCTCATCCTTCCCCATATTAGCTAAAGTACAACACAATGATTCAATCCTTGTGTTCTATATCTAACTATAAGAGTAATATACTGCGAATAGGGAATAATTCATTTTGTCTGGATTTTCCATTAACCAAAGGATACCACTTTGTATAATAATTTTCAATGACTTTGAATAAAATCGATGATTGTATCCTATGTTATTTCCAAACCAAATGCTTTGATCATGATGCATATTTGACATTATGGAAACCAATATCAGTATAAAAGAGACCTAGATAAAAGATATGTCAATTATCACAATCCACCTTGAAATAAAAAGGACAATAGATATCATATACACATTAGAATACAAAAATATTTCATCTCTAAAATTAATCTCTAGCTAAGAATATGTTAGCAAAACAATCTGTACGGGGTCTCACTAGGTGAAAGTTGATTGACTGCTAAGCGTATCGACTTGTTGCATGTTCCCCACTTTTTTTATAAATTATACCCACTTACACATATGAAGATATAGAAATAAAAATCAAAGTGAAAATATTGAAATAAAATTCAAATAGAACAAACTTGTTCATCGAAGTTGTGTCATTACAATACTACCACAACAATAATGACATTTACGATGATGAATGTATAAAGATGAATGGGATTCTCTTGTTTTAAAGAATAATTTATTCTCTAACAAACAAATCCAACCACATGAAGGTGGAAGATCATATGGCCCCTCTTCCCCCCTTAACATCGCTCTCAATTCCTTGTCAATACCCATTCTATCTACTAGAAAACAATTAAAAGCGACATATAAGTAAGATTCATGCATAGAATCTACCAATTTTATTTAATTAAGGTAAATGGAATTATGTTCCTATAAAATATCATTTTGTTTAGCATGTACAATATGACCAATATTTTCAGTTTGGACATAATAAAAAACATGTATCATAGGATATAAAAAGGGCATAAGAGTTAAAAACATGTAGTTAACCCACATAAGTAAACTATTTAAAGACAATAATTAATACAAAGTATATAGTCACATACATCATAAATTTTTAACACTTCAATGTCAGTGAATATTGTTGATATTCAACATCTATATCATCTGGTTCAAAAGCAATGTTTAATGGATTAACAATCTCAACCTCATCATCAATGTCATGTTCAATCAACATATCTTCATCTACATCATCATCATGAATAACTGAACCATATCCTACATTTGATTCAACTTATTCAAGTTATTCATCTGACACATGTGATATATCCTCCTCTACAACATCTTTTTTTTCAATGCTATCTTCTTTGTCTACATTATAATTGTAGGCCTTCCTTTTGGATCATATCTAATAATCAATGGCCAACTCATGTTACCTGGAATGTCTAAGTAAAAGGTTTGTTTTGATTGGCTTGGAAGAACATACTGCTAATCTCTTATTGTCTGAAACACCATTGTATTAATCTTTGTAAATCCTCCAACATGTTGAATAACAATTCTATTAGGATCATGTTCATGCATTCATAGCCTATACCATTCATCCTCGAAGAAAACAAATTAGAAGGAATTAAAGTCACACTAAAGTATATCATGAAAATAACCATAGTATATATTTTGAGATAATTTGGGATGTCCATTAATCCTATAGAAAACATAAATGAACTGGAATATGGCAGTTATCCCACTATCAATTTATTTTTCATCTTTTCATCCAACTTTTTGATGCAAAATTGAAGGCCATTACACCACATAGCATTGCGGTGTTTCAACTGCAATATGCCTAACATGATGTAAGCAGTGCATTGTCATGATGAATTAAAAAAGACATTTATACAGCTAGGAAGTATCTAATAAAACATACACTTTTATTAATCACANATATATATATAAGCTGCACATTCTATTAACCAGGAAAATAAAAATTTACATAATGATAGAAAGTCTGAGGTGGTCTCAGGTGGTGAAACCACCACCCGAGAAATTCAAAATTACATGAAATTCTCGCATTACTAGAGAAAATATTTTTTTTTGGCCCTAAGGGAGAAGAAAACCTTAAACAATTGATTGATCTACAGGATCTACCTTTATACAAGAAACTTAAGAGAAGAAATAATAACCGTTTGTGGAAAAAATACTTAACATGGATGAATTAAGGTGTTGGAACCTCCGTGAGGATGGGACATGCCCAACCCCCTTTCTATGAATTTGTGACCGATTTAGTAATAGGCATGAACGTAGCTGGTGGTGACATCCTGAGCTACTTGACTCTTTTTTATATCACACATGTTTGAAAAGAGGTTCAATGGTGGACAAGATAGGAAAATGTACGCTGGTTGCAGCTTCCAGAGCCGTAGTCAGTCCTCTATCCGTATATATTCCTCAAGTGGCGGTTCCACACCCCACCTCCATGGTTTCAACATGCCTCTGCTCAGTCAGCATTTGTTTCCCAACAAAGGTTGTTTCTAGGCCACTAAGATGGTCATCCATGTCGGTCATTTTGACCTCGACATAAGAAACTGTGTTGTGGGCCAAGATACATCTTCTCATCATGACTTCCATAAGAACCCCCATTGTATTTTTTATCAACCAATAATGATTGATTTCACTCCCACCTCACCCAGCGGTGAGCCACTCATTAACCAGATGGACTTTCCGGTCCCCAATTAAACCGTGAACCTGCATTGAAATTATGGCTTCGTAGCCTTTCTATAGCATGAAATTTAGACCCCATTGCAAATTGTCATGGCCAGTGCTACCCTGCGAGGGGTCCTACTTTTCTTGGACATCCTAGATACCTGATTTAAGTGGAGGTTGTGAAACTATAAAACCAGTAACGACTAAATAAGATACAATATTAGATGGCCACCAGAACCAGAAGAAAACCAGAAAAAAAACATGCATAGAAGGGTGCAAGTGGATGTCACCACCTCCCATGGCCACCTTCTTATCTCATTCCTTATTTAATTGTGGAAGACCCACGCACTTAATCCTCACCGCAATTAAATCTGGGTTGAATTTTGATGGTACAGGCTTGAGCGTCTCCAGCTTAGGACGAGATAGTTTCACCCACCTAAACAACAAAGCTGAATGGATGAAGAGGGGTATTAATTCCTTTGGCGTGCATGGTGCTACGCTACTATCTCACAGACTGAGGCACAATGCACTCTCAGTTAGGAAGGTTGACATCTACATTGAGGTGATTGCTTGTATATATTTAAAACCATATGTTAAATCAATTTCCCTCTATGTTAGATTGGTATTTTCATTATGATGATCTTCAATAATAAATGTAGACAACACTACCCATAATAACCTACCATAGAGTTGTATATGTCTCTTAATCGATAATTTCATATAGTCAAGATTTTTTGCAATGTATAAATGTAGTGGATCTGATCCTTGCGCAACTGTACTAGAAAATCATGTACTTCACTATAAATATTAGTTTCCATGGTAAAATTGATCATTTATTAAAGAATAAAAAAAATTGATATAAATCTCCACAATTTAATTACCTGTCAATTTGATCATTCTACCTTTCCTCAACAAATGCTCCTCTTCAAATTTGTTGATGGAGTTCACATCCCAAATGTGATCCACTTACATATTTGATGCTAATCTAGGAAGGTGTTGACTAATTTACTCCATGGATTGATATACCATATATCCTACAAGAATGTGACCCTCTTTACATGATCTTTTTCTAACCAAAGACTTCAATGATTTCAAGTGCGTCTCCACCATCCACATTGAGCTTGTGTCCACGGGTTCACATAGCTCAATATCCTCAATTAGGTGTATGAGGTAGTGTTCTCGTGCATTGAAAGTTTCTAGAGGTAGATACTATTGCATTTCACACACTAGTCGAGGAATTTCTCTTCTAATACTTTATATCTTGTTTATGGATTTCCTTTAATGAAAATCATCTACGTATGGTACAAGCAAATAACATGTTTCAACAAAACATGATATATTAGATTACTAGTAAAACACATGTCATTAATTTCAACAACAAATTGGAAACATAATTTACATATATATCACTACTTACCTCATATTGTATTTGTCAATATCATATATAGCTTGTTTAATGTTGTTGTTAAATTCGTGTAGGAGATATAGAGGTAGAATCTATTGTAGCAATAAAAATGAATTGTTATTTTTTTCCAAAATAGATAAAATATAAACTAAAAATATGTATATTACATATATATATGAAATATTTAATATTCAAAAACAATTGCTTAATTAATGTATGCCAAACACGTCCTTTTACCCCACCAATTATTTGTTAAGATATTATTATGTTTAAAGAAAAACTTGTGTGAAGTTTGATTCCTCGAATGACCTCTTTTACATCATTGCTTTGCTACTCAATTAATAAACATGGAAGTCTATTTTGGTCTGCATTTCTATTTGATCATATCACACTTTGCATTACATGATTGGATTCCTCAATCCCATTACAAATTTTGACATTTTTTGACAATTTTTACTTTATCCCTCCTAACATCTATGATTCTCCCTAATGTGTATGTCATATTCTTCCCAATATTTAGTGTATCAAACAAATGAGTTATTTTTAGCTCCTCGTAGTAGGGAAACCTCGTTTTTTTAGCATCATAACTTTTCATTCGTTGTGGAAGCCCATTATTAATGCCTTCATGATGGCCTTAATGAATCATAAAAGAAATCACAACAATATTGACCAAATCTTGTAAAATAGATTCAATAATAATAAAAATTCAAAACATTACATATCTCATAAATAAATAAATTCCATACCTTGATGATTACTATTATATTCCAAATTCCATAGGCGAGGTGTCATTCTTCATGGATTTTATCTAGTCTCTTCTTTCCCATTGAAAAATGTTTGTCAGTAGTGCAATACCTACGGTTCTTAGAGAGGAAGATCCTATACTCATCAAACACCTCATTTCCTAAACTTTTTGAATGACAAAATTTCATCTTAGGGCCACAAATTGGATTTGCAAAATTTACCCTATGTTTGAAGGCCTACAAGAGATGGACCAATGTCAATTATACGAAGGGATTATTTAAAAAACATTCATGATATTTAAAATATATATATATAGTTCTATTAAAGTGTGATGGCAAGTGACATAAAACAAAAATGTGTTTGTCTTGGGGAATCATGAATTGTCCATACATGTATTCCATGAAATTGAAATTGTTGATTCTTCATTTCTTTACAGGTTTCATACATAGTGATGTTGACTCATAACTTTAGTAGCTCATTGATAAGAGGAGCGATATATACATTCATATATTTTACTTGGTACTTACATAATTATTTGAAATTAGACATAATTATTACAATGATATGTATACATAAGTAAATAAATAATATAAGATATTATGCAACAAACAAGGAAAATGAAAATGTTATATTTGAAAATTTTATGTAAACAAATACCTAGAATAATCATTACCAACCTTATGTGCTCCCTCTTTATTGATATTCAACCATGAATGTTATTGTTGATAACATAAATTGGACAAAGTGAGGAACTAAACATGAGCTTTCCAAATTGATTAACATCGTCAACTGCCAATGAAATCCTAACAATGTGAGGTTCATCTTTAAAAACTACGAACTTTTTCTCAATTTGAGTAAATGCATCACTAAACCTAGGAGTTTGAAGAACATCATGTCCACTTATGTTCTAGGCATGGTAATCCATAAACTATGCTATACTTTTTCACTTGAACAATCGCTACAAACATGGAATTATGAGAATGTGACAAAGAACCTTGTGAGGCACGTTTTTTTATACTTGATCGGTTGGATATCAATTAATATAACATTACGGGCATTTTTTTTCGATGCATGGTGTCCATAATATATAATATGATTAGTAGGAAATGAATTGATAGCTTGATACTCCATTCGAATGTCCTTCATAAAGGAATATAGACCTCAATATGTGTGAGGTAAAATGTTTGACTCTACTAAAATAAATTCACTAAACAATCTACCACATAAAAAAATAAGTAATTAATGTTAAGCATATTTATTGTAAATATTGCATTCTTATTTTACACATAAATTAACACAAAAAGGAAACAAGTCAACATTTATGTATATGTGATGAAACATAGTACATACCTCAAGATTTATGTCATACAATTATTTGACAAGCCATTCAAAGCATTTAAGTTCACCAAAAATAATGTAGAGGAGAGAATATTTTCTCTTGAGTCTAAATAAAGTGGTTTATTTCCCTTGTCTAGCATAGGTACATCAAAATTATCATAAATGCCTTCATCTTTATCTCGTCAAGAAAAGAAGTCTTGGATCAATTCATTTATCACATAATTTAAATGTGTTATTATTTTCGTCTTCTTCCGTAGGATCATTAACTTGATATTCAATATTCACATCATTTTCCTCATGTTATACAACATCATTTCTACTATTACTTGGCACATCCAGTCACCTAGGGGGGCAGCTTGAATTTATAATTACAAGCAATCTCGCTAAATTAGTGAGTATAGAAAATATTAAAACAATATAAAATTTTACAAATATAAACAATATAAAGGCATATAATGAGTATATATCTTACCAAACTATGTTATACCTTCGATGGCTCTTCAATGTAGCCATGTGTCCTATAATGTCTTTTACCTCTTTCTTTTAAACATTTTCATGATGTAAGATTCCAAATCGAGTGCAAGGCCAATAGCATCTCCTATTATCACTTTTATTTTCTAACATTCTTCCCACTATTTTTTCTAACATTCTTCCCCACAAAATTTATCCTTGGGATATATCTATTATTTCACTATTATTATGCAATTGGAAATAAAAAATGAATTTATTTTTCTCTCAACAATAATACCTTATAACCTTTTTGAACTATTCTAGTTATAGCAAAGTTACCACAACATCTCTAAAATGTGAAATAATTAAAATTTTATAATAATTGTAATTATGATGATTGTTGGTCAATTCAATGTTTCCTGGTCAAAATAGAAACTGAATGTTTCAACTTTTCAATGGATTGTGTAACACACCGAATAAATGAAAACTATTATTCTTTGAAAATTTTATTTTTTTTAAATCTTTCGACTAAAAAGTCAAAATAGATGTACTAAATTATTTTTCTTTAATAATTAAAAATACTAAGAGAACTCATAACTAAAGTAGTTGTTGAAAGAGTGTTTTCTGAGCCACAAGTGGAAAATACAAGTGGCCAAATCTATTGATTAAGAACTCAAGTGATGAAGGAGGCATATTTCCCAAAATCAGATAAAGACTCCTTGTGGAGCGCAAAAGAGCAGGAGGCTCATAAATGACCAAGTCCTATAAAAAATACTATATAATTGTATGTCCATTAATCAAGCGGGATGCTAGAAATGTATGAGGAATCTATTTGTTAATGCAAGAGACGGTGCATTGATCATATTTTGTCCTTGCGTTTCAGTAAACAAGCTGGGGGGTTCTGGAGCAAGTAAGACTTGGATGATCTAGGAGATTCTTGTGTTAGGATATTTAGATACTTAGGAGTTAGTTAAGATCAACTTGTGTAATATATCCATTAGGTAAAGTGTGTTTCTTTAGTATGCATTAGTATGCATTTGTAAATATTATAATCTGACGGTCGCGATATATTCTAGATATAAAGTGATCCGACAGTTCAACTTATCTTAGATCATACCTACCATTGATCCCTGGCTTAACACCCGATTTGTCCATGATCTCTATTTAAAGAGCATCAAGGGTTCTTGGTTAGTTGATCGATTATGAGAAGCTCATGTAACTTTATTTCTTTTGCATAATAAATTGCTCCAAGTAGCTATTTGGTTGGGGACATGGGTTGTTTCCCTCTCGAGTGTTTTAACCACATGACAAACATTCATGTATTGATCTATGATCTATTTGTGTGAGTGGCTGATCTTGGTGTTTGGTTTTTTGGGGGTACCCTTTGTGCCCGAACATGGTATCAGAGTGTTTATGAAGAGCTGCTTTTGTTTGTGATCAAGATCTAGAACCGATGTTGCCGAAACTTTGAAAGGGTTTACGATTTTAGAGTTTCTACACATTTGTGGCCTATGGGAGCTGTTCCATTGCATCTGGAGCATTGTTTCCATTGGGAAATAGTTTCTTTTCATCGAAAATTGTTTCCATTTGTTCCAGAAACACCCATTTCGGCAAATATGAAGGTATAATGTTACACTGACGGATTTGTTTTTTTTTTTCAAATCTCTCATATTTTTTCCATTTTATTATTAGATCTTTATTATTTGAGTTTCGGACTGTTTCTTTCCCTGTCTGCGTATGCTCTTTGTCGTGCACCTTGCGCAATCACGGTGAATCAGAAATAGAAAGGGGAAGTTTTTTTTCTTGTCTTCTCAGCTATGTATGCTCTTTGCCATGCACCTTCTGTAATCACAGTGAATCAGAAATAATGAGAAAACTTGAAAGCATAGACTTCTCAGGTAAGCTAAGCAAGACCTAACCCCGTAGTGTGGAAAAGTTTTTTTTTTGTGATTTGCAAGGGAAAAAGGAAAGCACAGAGAATGAGAGAAAAGAGTAAAAAAAAACCCCTTCCTCTTTCCATTCTTTTAGGTACCTTTTAAACTTAGTTCACTTGGTCCAAAGTTGCTTTATTCCTTAATAGGTCTTGAGTTCAAGTCTTATTAAGCTACTTTTTATTGCATGCAATTTCTATTTTCAAGTTACTTTATTGTAAAAGTGCATCTCACTTAAATAAAATAAAATAAAAAGTGAGTCACTTATGTCTTTTAATTTATTTCCACGCTATTTAAAGTAACATTATTGTAAAAGTGAATATCACTTATTCTAGAAAAGTGATTCACTTAAAAGCAACTTTATTGTAAAGTGATTGTCAAAGGTTGATCTTGGGAAGAGGGGGTTCTCTTTTTAGTTGGTCAAGTTAATATCTTTCGCATCACTATTGGGGACATCTTCAACATTTTCTTTGATCAAGCATAACTTCAACATTCAGAATCAGTTTTTAGTATCATTTTTTTTTAAATAGCCTAATTTTTTGAGCTCTGTGCATCGAGGAAGTTAGTTTCTATTCTTTTAGCCATTATTTTCAAGTATGGTCATCCCTTGTGATATTATACTTACCAGTTCTAACTATTTGTCATGGAAATATCGTATGGAGGTTGTTCTAAGAAGTAGGGGACTTTTCAGAATTACATGAGGGAAAGAAACAAAACCCATTGATGATGATAAGAAAATAAAATGGGAAAGTAGATGTGATGAATCTCGTGGATTGTTTGGGATGTCAATCTCTACTGATTTGTGATTCTACATATCTGGAATTGATGAACCTCATAAAGCTCGTGAAAAGTTGGAATCTGTGTTTGGTAAAAACAATGAATTTTGAGGTCATCAACTTGAGTATGAGTTGATTTCTTTGAATCCAAGTTATTTTTCATGCATTCAAGACTATTTATCTAAGTATAAAACTCTTAGACTCTTATGTGAAGAATGCAAGATTAAGAAAGAAGACAACAATGTATTTATCATATTATTTCCAAACTTGGACCCCCATATTCTATTTTTGTATCCACATTTTACTCCATGAAATAATCCTTGACTGCACCTAGCTATCAAGACCCTAGTCTTGAATCCTTTTGTGATTCCTTAATTAAAGAGCAAGATAAGCTCATTCATCTTGGAATAATTAACAATGTAGATAAATTTGGGAAAGCCTTATTGTCCCAACAGAAAGAAAAGTACAAGCCTCCCAAGAAACATAATTTTTGCAATAATAAGCCAAACCCTCTCAGTCAGCTCCTTCTTTAAAAAATGACAAAGGATCCAAGCCAAAAGGAAAGAATACTAAGCATCATTGCAATTTTTGTGGGAAAGATAGTCATGATGAATCTAAGTGTTTCAAGAAGAGGAAGCAAAAATGAAGAAGCACCACATTAGCCTAGATTTGTCTTCAGAATCTACCTATCATGGACATGTACTTTGTGCTTTTGGTTACTCTTATACTGCATCTTCTTCCTCTACTTCAAATGAATGGCTCATTGATTCTGGAGCATCTTATGAGTATGGGTAAGGATCAAGCCATCTTTTCTACTATGCATGAATGTAACATCAAAAAAATATTTGTTGGTGATGATAGATCTGTAAGTGTTGTAGGATTTGGAATAGTTCTAGTAGAAAATGGCCATTTCAGTGATGTACTATGTGTTCCAAAAATTTCCTACAATTTGTTATTAGTCTATCAAATTACTCATTCCGGTGAAGGTAAAATTGTGACGTTTACACCTCACCAAATTGTAATCAAGGACTTTAAAAATCCTCAAAATGTCCTTTATACTGGAACTATTGATGATATTACCAGGTTGTACAAATTTAACAACTTTGGGTCATCACCTTTTCCTTCAGTTTTTTTTTCTCATAGTGATAACATGAGCAAACTTTGGCATGAGTGATTTGGTCACTTAAATTATTGCTCATTGCAACAACTATATAAATCCAATATGGTGACTGGTCTTCCAATGGTTTCTTGCAAGGATGGTGTTTGTTCTGGTTTTGTACTCAAAAAACATCATCAGGAAAGTTTTGACAAACGTGCCTCTGGGCATGCCTCGGTTCCCTTGGAGCTTGTGCATGGTGACTTGTGTAGTCCTATTCCATCTGCTTCATTTTATTGTTTCAAATATTTCTTAACTTTCATTGATGACTACTCTAGACGCACTCGGGTTTAATTCCTAAAACTTAAGAGCGAATTATTTAACATGTTCTTGGCATACAAGGCCCTTGTTGAAAAACAATATCGTCATCAAATTATTAAGTTAAGATCTGACAATGAAGGAGAATATGTTAACAAAAAGTTCACTCCTTTCTACACTGAACAAGGAATCCAATAGCAATACACTGTTCCATATACACCCCAACAAAATGGTGTAGTTGAACGGAAGAACCACGCTTTAAAATAAATGGCTAATTGTATGATCCAATCGAAGGGACTAAGTCTTCAATATTGGGATGAGGCCATAAATTGTGCAAATTACATAGTTAATCGCACACCTTCTAAAGTTTTACAAGGTATAACATTGGAAGAAGTATGGAGTAAAATTAAACTAGATGTAAGTCACTTCTGCGTGTTTGGTTGTTAAGCATGGACTCACATTCCAGATGAAAAATGGAAAGCATTGCAGCCTAAAACTGAAAAATGCATATTTGTTGGATATTCTGAATATGTAAAAGGTTATATACTTCTTCATCCACATTCTCATGATAAAATCATTAGGAGAGATGTTAAATTTGATGAAAATCTCTTGGCTTGCGAGCCTAAATTGGAGGGTGTGCCATCTTTGGCCTGCGAGCTTGATTCAACGATTGGGCCTTCTTCTTCTTCTTCTTCTTCCAATTTTCTTGACAGGTTTCCAACTACAGTTTATGATGATGATAGTGAGGATGAAAATCCATCTCCTCCTACTCATGTTCCTCCAGTTGCACCAGTACCAATGCTTCATCGATGGGTCTGTTCAACATGTGAAGCAGCTGGTGATCTTGTCGGTGATCCTAGAGATCAACGTCGAACACGTTCTCAGTTTCAGCGAGCCTCTTCTATTTTGGCTCAAGTTTTCGAGAATCATGATCCAGAAACTTTTGTAGAAGATTCAAGAAATCCAGATTGGGATACAACTATGGATGAAGAATATCATTCCTTAATGGTGAATGATACTTGGATATATAGAACGAAGTATGCATAAGATGGAAGTGTTGAAAGACTTAAGGCAAAGTTATTTTCCGAAGGTTTTTCCCAATTTGAAGGGACAGACTACAATGAAACCTTTTCCCCTGTCACAAAAATGAACTCCATCCACCTTGTTTTTCCCTTGCAGCCTTACATAACTCAGAATTCCATCAAATGTATGTCAAGCATTCCTTCTTACATGGTGATTGAAAGGAGGAAAATTACATGGACCAACCTCCTGGATATGTTCAGAAGAACTCTAGCCTTGTCTCTCAACTTAAGAAATCCTTATATGGACTTAAGCAAGCTCCTAGAGCTTGGTATGCCAAAATGGATAGCTTTCTCCATGACACTGATTTTTCTATATTCCATTCTAACCCCAATGTTTATACCAAGAAAGTAGGAACCCATCTCATCATACTTGTCAAGGAATTCACAGGAGGATTCCTTTTATTTATTTATGTTAATGATCTTATCGTTATTGGTAGTGACCCTAAACTTTTAACCCATGTGAAATCCAGTATTAAGAAAAATTTTGAAATGTCAGACTTAGGACATTTGCATTATTTTCTTGGTCTCCAAGTCTTGCAAACCAAAGAAGGAATCTTTATTTCCCAGTCTAAGTATGCTTGTGACCTTCTTCGTTGCTTTCACATGGAAGATTGTAAACCAGCCCCTTCTCCCTTCCAGTCTGGAGTCAAACATTCTACGAATTGTACTCCTCTTGAAGTAGAGGCCACCTTGTATCGTCAGATTATCGGTAGTCTTGTATACTTGACTCATTCCCGTCCTAACCTTTGCTTTTCATTGGTCATGTTTCCCATTATATGCAAACACCTCATGAAAGTCAGTGGAATGCAGCAAAAAGAATACTTCGATATATTCGAGGTACAATTCAGTTTGGGATTCATTAACCATGCACTGTTTCCCTCTCGATGTTTTTAACCATGTATTGATCTGTGATCTATTTGTGTGAGTGGATGCTCTTGGTGTTCAGTCTTTTGGGAGTACCCTATGTACCTGAACAACTTGGGAGGAATGAAAAATTTCGCTTATGTTTTCCCGACAGTGGTGTCAGGTTTCAAATTTACATTCTTATTTTTTTATAATTCAAGTATAGGTATGAATCATAATTACATTTTAGAGTATTCGATACTATGCATCTGATCCTATCTCTTTTAAGTTAGGATTTGATATAAATGTTCTTTATAGTAGAGAAATCGCAGGTTTATTATTGTGATCTAAATTAAATTAATCTCTGTTTGGGATTCCATAGCCAAATTAGAGTAGAATTCTAATGTTAACCTAAGTAGGATTCTAACTAAAGGCATTGTATTAATATGATAAATAATTTAAATTACTTGTGCATTTATCTCAGTTCTAAAATTGTATTAGATTTATAAATTATTTTCTCAATTAAAACTCTGTTCCAGATTACCTATTGTTATGTTTAGATTCCACTAGTATAGTTAAAAAAATAGAATTATAGAGAAAACTCTTAATTAAAAATCCCAATTCGAATAAACCAACAAAATTCTCAATTGCGTAAACAATAAATGAAATGAGTAGAAATTGTCGCTTAAACTAATCTAAGTATACAGATCATAGTCGAGAGGATTTCTTCCCATAAAAAATATCTAGACCGCAGATCGACATGAAAAATGATCACCACAACAAGTACTATGCAAGTAATATGTAAATGTCCAGCACAGATCTAATCTTATAAATTAAATAACAAAAAGTTACACGACTGTTGGGTAACCATACCCATTATAAAAAAAATTAATCTTAGACTCATTATAAACATTTTATAACAACTCATAGATCTATATAATAAATATAACAACAAGATCTAGCAATAATATAATCATCAAATATAAACACCCATTCTCTAATCGCAAGTATCCAAACCACGATACTTATGGATCTCTCTAAAAATATTTGCTTCCACACAATCAAATCACAAAGATATTCATTTTTCCATCCACATAAACCATCCAACAAACAATGTGTGGTTGTAAGACCAATGAAATGGCATCCATCGGTTTAATAAATCTACAACATTCGTCTCAGTAGATAATATAACCAATACAATAAAAAGAGAGGTTGCAAAGCCATATATCATTAGAGGAAATTTCAATTTAAAATGGGCCTTCCAAAAATAATACAAATTCCATGTCATCATGTATTAGCCAATCAAAATGCTTTAAAATTAAAAAACGGAGCACCTCTTAAGCAATTTTTTAATATAAATTTGGGGATAGGTATCATAACTAAAACTACTTTTTTTGTTCGTATTTTCAACATATCTGCCTGTGTTTTTACTCAAATTTCGATTGGGGGAGCTCATTGGAGGAGGAATTAAATTTCGCATCCAATGAGTACCCACTCAGCATACTTATGACAGGCCCTGCTACCCCAAAAGCAAGAAATATCTAGAAAAACATGATGATGATGTCATCATCACATTTTTCTAGGTATGTCTTGCTTTTGGGGTAGCGAGGCCTATCAAAAGTATGCTGAGTGGGTACTCGTTGGATGCAGAATTTAATTCCACATCCAACGAACTCTCTTGATCAAAATTTGAGTAAAAACACAGGGAGATATGTTGAAAATATGAACAAAAAAGTAGTTTTTTCTTTTCTTCCTTCAAAATTAATAAATATTATTTTATTAATTTTCGTTAGGTAGCCCATTTTGAGTTGAAATTTCCTGTAATGATAGGATAAATACCCATAATGGTTTACCACATAGTCCAAACTTATCTTTGCAATATTGGAGAAATCCCTAATCCTAAGCGGTTCACGAATGAGGGAAGAACCACTGCAAACCTCTACTAAGTTAAGCCTTAGCACTTGGATGTTGGTGGTTCGCTGGTGCAGATAGAGCGCATCCATGCTAGGAGGGTTAAATGCATAACAACAAAACTGAGAGAGGTTAATAATATTTCTAAGTAAATAATGATTTTATTAATTGTAAACATAGTAGGGGACTTTTCCTCACCCTTTCCAAATGAAGTAACATGCTTGATAGGAGGTGACCTTGTTGCCACTCTCACCATCCATCTACAACATGCATTCCATACTGTATGTAGTTAAAACCATCTATATTTGATGAATTTAGTATACAAGGAAATCACGACAGAGTTAAAACCATTTATTACCTGACCAACGATGCATGGGCAGTAAGTTGGGTTCGGAGCCCCTCATAGCTACTCGAACCCCACCTGCAAATCCAAAGTAAGCTGTTACAATTTTTTTTATGAAATTCATTTTTCAAATAGTAAAAAATCAAGTATTCAAATCCTTATCTTATTAGATGCAGAGAGAATAAGGGTATGGATCCTCCTAGATTCCCTTATCACTCCTTTTCCTACAACGAAGGGAAAAACACAAGTCAAGAATTTTCTTATGACATCAATTCTGAAACAATTTTTCTTAAAATTTTTGAAACCAAAATGAGAAATTTGTTACCTAGATAAAGGCTTGAAAAACTTAGCAACTGCTTCATCTTGTTCTTCTCACAATGAACTAGAAATTATGAGGCCATCATGACAGTCATAATACCAATGAAAACCATAAGTTATACCTCAGAACATAAGAGATAGATTCCACCAATGGATTTTGCAAAGACACAATAGGAAGGCATGCAAGAAACCATGAAATGGCCAAGTTTTCTTCCAAGAATAGTTACAGACCAAAAATAATGCCAGAATGAACTTTCAGACATGCTAAAAGCTGCATTAAACCATTTCCAAAACCCTTTCCATAGATTGTGACATATGGAGTGTCGAGATCCCTCTGAGACATGCTTTTAAACTTCCCATCAATACGCCTAGTTGTGCTATCAAGTCGCAATGAGGGAAGCATATTTGTTCAGTAACCAAAACTTAATTTGCATGCATTAAAACCTTGTAATTCCCATTAATGGATATACCTTGAACAATGTTATACAAACCTTATATTATGCCTAGGTCGTGTTGGGAGAACGACTATGGTGTTATCACCATAGTCCCCAAAAATTTCATTACCATAAACAAACTTTATAACCTTTGAACCAATTCTATGCTAAGTTCCTTTTTGATCACCAACCCTTTATCATAAGGCTGTATACCTTTCCTGGAAGAATAAAGGAGATGGAAAATAAGGAATGTACTATAAAAATGTGTAATTGGAAAAATAAAGAGGATGAGTACAATAGAAGTGCCCCAGGTAATTTATACCCTAAGTGGGGAAGAGAGGTGAATTTTCCAGTCACCTTTTACTTTAATTACATAAATTTACTAAAATTAACCTAGCTTAGTATATAAATTTAGCATTTTTAAATAATTACATTTAGCATTTGTAACATTGCCTTCTCCTTTTAAGTTGCTTTGTCCTCAAATAAGGGTAATGTCGGATATTGCTGAACGAATTTCTCTATTTCCCATGGTGCATATTCTTCTCGGAAATTCTTCCATTTAATGAGGTATTCCTTTATCATTCTAGTGCGTAATCTCTATTCTTGGATGTTGATGGTAGCTTTTGGTTCTAAGATCAGTTCCCCTTCTTTGTCTAGAGTGGTGTTAACACCCTTACCTAGCAGAGGCTCCAAAGGACCATGGTGAAAGAGAAATAATGGTTGATTGTAAAAATTTGGATAAATATTATAGTGTAAAGGTATGACAAAAGGCGAGTAATGGTGAAATGTCATGGAATCCAACGGTGCAGAACGAAAAAATGGAAATCAGTGGCCTAGAACATCTCCGCCTCGTAAAGATGTAAGAGGGATAAGGATATGCGGAGTGTTTGATGAGGTTTGAATATCAACGGTCGACGATCCAACTTGATTAAATCTATGGTCATTATGAGCTCCGCTCGGTAGACTTGCACGATTGATAAAACCAAGAGCCCCAGTGGAATATGGTACATGTCATTTGATTTGACGGCGGGGAAATAAAGGCGAATTGCATCGATGATCATGGATGAATCCGGAGCGAGAACTTGCACGTTTGATAAGATGAGGACACTCCGCAAAGTTGGGTACGTGTCGCTTGATCTGATGGCTGAAAAATAAAAGCAAAATAGATTGACGGTTGCTGATGGATCCGAAACGAAAAGTTGCGTGGTATTTGGATGTAAAGGGTGGTAGCAGAATCTAAACCACTGTACACGTGGTCAATCATGATGTATTCTGGAGGAAAAAATGGTTTGGTGAAAACCACGTAAGGGAGCCTCCAGATTGGGGTCCTATAAAAGCAAAGTTGACTTGTTCGATGATTATTTTTATTGGCATCGGACGATTGAAAGAGACCTACGTGCTCGTCAACCTTTAACTGTCAATTTCGAGCACACACAACCATGGTGACAGGTTAATAATTTCAAGCAAGCTTTGAAAGAGATATTTGAAGACGGCCTGCCTTCCTTTTGGGACGAAGAGGGATGAATTTTTTCTCAAGAACACTATCACCGCTTGTTATTTCAAAGCCACATGGACCATTCAAAATTTGATGATTTGGAAAAAGGTCTAATAGGGAAAGTCATTGTGGATAAGCTGATAGAGGATTTTGAAATCTTACAAAAGTTCCTAATTATCAGCGGTGGATTTCCCAAGGTGTCATATGAATCTTACATGGAGCTAGAGGTGTCAATTCAAGAGATGATGGAATATGATACTCCCAGTGCGGAACAATGGAAAGACATAGAGATATTTGAGAAAATGAAGTACATCCTCCACTCATGAAGACAGGTGTTGCGAGCTAAAGAGATGCTTGGACGAAGACATGTTATCAAGTTGATTTTAACTTAATGATCTGTTAGGATTGAAGCTATAGTTTATTCCTAGAAGTTAGGAATTTAGTTACAAGACTTTAATTAAGCCGGTCATTCAGTTATGAATCTTCCTGGAAGATGAATCATTTTATATATATCATTGCATCTATTTTATTTGATGGGGGTTGGAACCCATCGTGTTGTTGAATGATTTTGAAGACATATATTTTTTAACAGAGCGAATGCATAAGAATTATCAGAGATTCATGTGTCATTTACATTACAGTCCATATTTCTTTCCTTATGTGATTGTGTTTTCTAGTGTAACACTCCATTCTATTTTCTTCATTTCTGAAACACAGTGTTGAATGATTAGAATTCATAATATTTATGCTCTGATCACTGTTTCAGATATTTTATACATTCTTCTACGAAATTTAATATAGAACTCATCCTTGATGCTCTGTATTAATGGGTTGTTTGTTGTCTCTTCTATTTCACCTGAACTAAATGAATGACTGTGATGAAATGGTTATCTTTCCTTTGGTGAATCTCATGTGTAAGTCTTTGTGATATCTTTATATGTATGTGACTCCATTTCCCAATGGTTATGTGTTTTTTCAACCAATCTATACATATTTCTGAGTGTTAGTTTATATCTGGTCTCATTAAATCTGTATTGAGAGATCCCTCTCTGGAAGAAAAACCAGTTTCTTTCTAAAGTGGTTTTGTTGTTACCTCAGGATTTATTTTTCACAACATGGGTATATTCTTAGTTCTAACAAATTGGCGCCGTTGCCGGGGAAACGAAAGTGCATATCTTCCCTGGGAGAACAACAGTGTTAAAGAAAGATTTCTATGGGCAAACATGAATTTTATCAGTAGAAAAGGTTGTATATTTTCCCTGGAGACTCCATTGTAAACATTTTTCAGAACTTAAGGAGTCATTCTAGATTCAAGAAGACACATGCGAGGTAACTCTGATACTGAATTCTTGAAAAGTTATTAAGACCCAGAAAAGTTATTTAAAAGAAAAAATAAAGAAAAGCTAGGTTTTCCTTTGTTTGGTGCATCATCATCTCAAGATTCTCATATTGATCCAGAATGGGAAGTTAATGCTGGAAAGAGTCTGTTGAGGACTAAATCTGAGTCTGACCTTAAGAATACTGAGTTCAATCCTCGTAGGTTAGAATCTTATTTATTGGATTCCCTTTGGAGAGATTTACAACAAACTGCAAAATTTGAAACATTTACCTCTCAAAATACTCAAAGCTCTTCAGTTCCTATGAATCCACCTAGACCAATGGCAGCCAGATTTGTTCCCTTGCGTTTGCCTTCTTTACTACATGATCTTCCTCAGAATTATTCCCAAATAATTTCTCTATTTGATGGAGAAGGTGATGTAACCGCAAAACAACATGTTTCCAAGTTTTAAGATTTCATTGACCTAGAAGAGGTTGATTATGCAGATGTTAAAATGCGGTTATTTTCCCAAAGTTTGTCAGGTGAGGCAAAGAAATGGTTCAAAGATTTTCCAAATGGGTCTATAATGAATTTTCAGGCATTCCAAAATGCATTTCTAGATAGGTGGGATGATAAACAGAACCCTTTGCAGCTCTTATCTCAGTATAACAGTCTCAAAAAGGGAGGTTTTGAATCTGTCCATGAATTTTTTAGCAGATTCATGAGGGTTTATAATTCCATTCCAGAGGATATAAAACCTTCTGCGACCGCAGCCAAATTACACTATGCTGGAGCTTTTGATAATTATTTCGCATTTTCATTGAGGAAGGAAAAATCAGCAACTCTTGCTACCATGTTTACAGATGCTCTCGAAGTAGAAGCAAATATGATGGCAAGTGGAAAGATGAAACATAGAGATATTGATAGAAGAAAAAAAGAACAAAATTTTTCTTCTGCTTCTTCTTCTACTAATGATGTCAAATTTGAAATGATGTTGAAAACCATGGAAAATTTGATGGACAGATTAACTATCGATAATAGGGGATTCAATAGAGAACAAGCTGAGCCTCAAATTAGGAATCCTAATTTCAGAAGACCGAATCTTCCTGTTCCTCCCCAAAACCGACAGCGAGACCTGAAAAATCCAAGAAATCAAGAGGAACAGCAAGTCTGTCCACCATTTCCTAAAAATTATGTCGCTGATGAAGAAGATCCAGCTAAAAATGAGATTCATCTTTTTGGAGAACAATATTTAGAGATATGTCTTACGGAGGAAGAGCATAACATGTTTGAACAAGAAGGTGGACATGAAGAATTTGAGATGAAGACCGAGCAGTATCAAAGGGGTTATTTACATGCTGTGGATGATGTACAGAGGAAAATCAGACTAAGAAATAGGGAAGTCTTTATAAATAAAGGAAAGGCAAACCCAAATCCGCTTTCCACTAGTTCTTTGAATGTAGAAAGGGGAAAAGAACTACAAAAATAATCTTTTGTGAATAAAGAGGTCGAAAATAATGTACAAAGGAATAAAATAATGAAACAGGTAGCTCCAGTCGATGTGGAAAGAATTGGTTATGGCTTTAATTTACAAAATGAAATTTCAAAGCTAAAAATATATGTTCCATTTAATGAATTATTGAGAAACACCGAGTACAGAAATACTATCACAAAAATGGTCAAAAGTCAAGGGGAATGGCGATCTGATATTTTAGAGTTGAACGATGATAATCCTCCTATTTCGTTTGGGTCAAAGGTTGAAAATTTAGAGAATGAAGAAGTCCCTCCTTTCTATTTGAGTTTAAATGTGCATGATAAGGTGGTCCACAATGCCATGCTAGACTCAGGAGCATCACATAATCTAATGCCGAAAGGAGTGTTAGAGAGTTTGGGATTGGAAGTAACAAGACCTTATAAATATTTGTACTCGTTTGATTCTAAAAGGGTAAAATTCCTTGGTTTGATTAAAGATATGGTGGTAACCCTAAATAAATTGCCATCTAAAACTATAGTCATGGATGTGGTAGTGGCAGATATTCCACCTAAGTTCGGGATACTATTGTCAAGATCTTGGACTTCCAAGTTGAAAGGTAGTTTGCAGATGGATACGTCCTATGCTACAATTACTGTTCGAGATGGGAGTAGAAGATTATATAGCGAAAAAAAAAACTCCTTATGTAGTGAGCAGTCAAGATAAACCTAAAATTAATCATGTATATGTTGTTGATACTGATTTGGGGCCTTCTATTTTCTTTAATGATGCTGTCCCACATGATTTAGAAGAGGCATTGCAGAAGAATTCTGAAGAAAATAAGGAAAAGGAAGCGATGGAACATGATTCTTTGGAAGCGAAACGAAAAAGGGAGGGCCAGTGGATTATGTACTTTGATGGATCTGCTGCAAAAATAGGTGCCGGGGCTGGTGTGTATATAATTTCTCCTATTCGGGATTTCAAATCTTTATCATATAAATTAACATTTGAATGCACAAATAATGTAGCAGAATATGAAGCTTTATTACTGGGATTGCATGCTTTGAAATATTTGGGGGCTCAAAGAATAAGGGTTTTAGGAGATTCAGAATTGGTGATAAATCAAGTAAATGAGAGCTATCAAACCAGGAATCCTCGGATGAGGGCTTATAGAAATGAAGTATGGGATATGTTTGGTAACTTCTTTACAGAGCATACAATTCAGGTAGTTCCCAGACATGAAAATTTGGTAGCTGATTCTTTAGCTGTGGCCGTTGGAAAATTTGAAACCCCTGTTGCTGGTAAGAGGGAATACCAAGTGGAAATTGTGAATAGACCATCTGTTCCTGATAATTCAATATTGGAAAGTGTTCGAAGATGACATGCAGATCAGGAGGTTCTTAGAACTCTCAGGGGAATTTGTGAATACTCCTATTGACACCGAAAATGACAGTGACGAGAGAATTCAAGATGATGACGAGGGACCTGATGAAGAAAAGGGAGGTGCTAAAAAGTTAAAAAGAACCTTAGGAGGTAAGGATATTATTCAGTTAAAGAATAATTTCATACCAAGAGGTTTGATTCCTTTGGAGATTTTTTTTTATCAAAATGATGTTGCTAAGAATCCAAAAGTAAAGCCTATTGAGAATGTTGTTGAAGATAGGAATATTGGCACTAAAGAGAATCCTAAGATTATAAAATTATCTAAGAAATTGCCTGAAAAAGAGAAGGAAGAATATGTGAAATTAATGAAAAAATGCACTGATGTATTTGCTTGGAGTTATGAAGACCTAAAGGAGTATGATAAATCTATCATACAACATACTATTCCTATAAAGCCTGGAGAGAAACCTTTCAAGCAGAAGCTCAAAAGGATAAACCCTAAGTTGCTTCCTATTATCGAGAAGGAAATTAAAAAATTATTTGATGCCAAGATCATTGTCACTCTAAGGTTTTCAAAGTGGGTTGCAAACCTGGTTCCTATTAGAAAAAAGAACGAAGAAATCAGGCTGTGTATAGATTTTCGAAACTTGAATAAAGTCTCTATGAAGGATAATTATCCTCTACCAAAGATGGACCATATATTGTAGAAACTAGTTGGAGCTAAAATAATTTCAATGTTGGACGGTTTTTTTGGCTATAATAATATCAAAGTACTACCTGAAGATCAAGAAAAGACTGCATTTACTACACCTTGGGGCACTTTTATGTATGCAAAGATGCCTTTCGGCCTAATGAATGCAGGGGTTACTTTCCAGCGAGCCATGGACATTGCTTTTGCAGGAGAAATTGGCAATTTCATGGTAATGTACATGGATGATATCACAGTATATTCAAAATATGACAAAGAGCATCTACATCACCTAGATAAAGTTTTCATGAAGTGTAGGAAGTTTGGTATATCGTTGAATCGAAAGAAGTCCAATTTTGCATTGGAAGAAGGAAAGTTGTTGGGCCATATAATATCAAAAGATGGAAAAAAATTGATCCTAAAAGGGTGAGTGCCATTCTGAAAGTCGATGAACCTAGGAGTAAAAAAGAGATACAATCATTCTTGGGGCAGGTAAATTTTTTGAGAAGGTTTGTGCCAATTTTTGCTGAGATCTTAATGAATATCACAAATATGTTGAAGAAAGGTCATGAGATAAAATGGAATGCAGAAGCTAGAAAGTCTTTTTGGGAAATCAAGAAAGCAATATCAGAGGCCCCTGTGTTGGTGAGTCCGGATTTTACCAAATATTTCTCAGTGTTTTCATACGCTTCAGAATATACTATAGCAGTAGTTTTATTACAGAAAAATGATGAGAATTTGGAACAACCCATTGCATTTTTTAGCAAAATGTTGAGGGATGGAGAATTGAAATATGACATCATGGAGAAACAAGCTTATGCCTTAGTCAAAGAATTAAAGGATTTCAGAGTGTATATTCTGCATTCACATATAACTGCACATGTTCCATCTGCTGCAGTAAAAGGGATTTTGACACAACCAGATCCAGAAGGCAGAAGAGCAAAATGGATAGCTACATTACTGGATTATGACATGGAAATAGAGCCTACTAAGTTGGTTAAAAGACAAGGATTAGCAAACATGATGGCTAATTCTAATTGTGAGGCTTTACAAATTAATTTCCTATCTCACCGGGTTCATCAGTTGGATATCAAAGTAGAAGTAATGGCTGACTTTGTGGCATCCCCATGGTATTCTGATATTGTTTACGTCCTTTGAAATTTACAAGCACCAGAAGGATTGAGTAAGTCAAGGGCCCAATCCATAAAATTGAAGGCTGCTAAGTTTTGTATTTTAAATCAGTATCTTTATTGGAAGGACCCTGGGGGTGTGTTACTAAACTGTCTTTTAGAAAATGAAGCTCAGTATACAGTCAAAGAATTTAATAAGGGGGATTGTGGAGGACATCATTCTTGGAAAGTGACTGCAAACAAAATTCTAAGAGCAGGCTATTATTGGCCTACATTATTTTCGGATGTGTATAAAGAAACCAGTAAGTGTCATCAATGCCAAGTTTTCGACAAACAAAGGAAGGTGTTTCCTCTCCCATTGAATCCCATAATGGTAGAGGCTCCTTTCTAGTAGTGGGGTTTGGATTTTATTGGAGAAATAAACCCCAATTCATCAGGACAACATAAATGGATTTTGATAGCTACAGATTATTTCACAAAGTGGATTGAAGCGATTCCCACTAGAAGAGCCACTGAAACTGTAATCATGGACTTTCTTGAGGAAAATATATTATCCCGATTTGGATGTCCTAGAATAATAGTAACAGACAATGCAACTACTTTTAAATCCAAAAAAATGATTGATTTCTGTCATAAGTACCATATAAGCCTCAATCATTCAACTGCATATTATCCCCAGGGAAATGGGTTAGCTGAATATTCTAATAAAATCTTAGTAAGGATCATCAGGAAGCTATTGGAGGATAATAAAAGGTCCTGGCACACCAAGCTCAAGTATTCCCTATGGGCTAACAGAATTAGCACTAAACGGTCAATCGGTATGTCTCTGTTTCAACTGGTGTATGGAACAGAAATTTTTCCAGCATCGTTAGGTGTTCCAGTTATGAGATATTTCCAAGATCAACAAGAAGAACCAAATCATATGCAGAGGAGGATAAGTCATATTATTGAGCTGGAAGAGTGAACGAATAAAGCCTATGACAAGGTGCAGTTACATCAAGAAAAAATGAAAAACACTTTTGACAGAAAGATCAAAGAAGAACAATTTCAGATTGATGATTTAGTCCTAAAGTTGGATGCTCCCAAAAAAGACAAACATGGGAAATTTGATCATATGTGGATAGGTCCTTACGTTGTCGCTGGTTACAAAGGACAAAATTCATTTTTGCTAGAAAATCCAAATGGGGTTCCTCTGGATAGTAAACCTGTCAATGGAAGGTATCTAAAACATTACCTGTCCTAAGGAGGAGGGTAAAATTTGTATTATAGCCTGTAAATATTTATTTTTCTTTACAAAGTCAACATGAAGGGTAGGCTGAATGTATTTGAAGCCCGTGGTGAAGGGCCTAAGATTCAGGAGGCATGTTCTCCCTTTCTAAAAACAAAAAATAATATATCTACAAAAAAGAAAAGATGAGTTTTCTGGAAGTTATTGTGAAAAATAAAAAACAAGCACCTGGTCTATGAGTTCTTTGATACCTCGCGGGGAGGATATCATCCCCAGATGGAGCCAGTTGTTAACACCCTTACCTAGCAGAGGCTCCAGAGGACCATGGTGAAAAAGAAATAATGGTTGATTGTCAAACTTTGGATAAATATTATAGTGTAAAGGTATGACAAAAGGAGAGTAGCGGTGAAATGTCATGGAATCCAACGGTGCATAATGAAAAAATGGAGATCGATGGCCTAGAACGTCTCTGCCTCGTAAGATGCGAGACAGATAATGATATGCAGAGTGTTTGATGAGGTTTGAAGATCAATGGTCGACGATACAACTTGATTAAATCTATCGTCATTGTGAGCTCCGCCCGGTAGATTTGCACGATTGATAAAACCAAGAGCCCCAGCGGAATATGGTATGTGTTGTTTGATCTGAAAGTGGGGAAATAAAGGATAATTGCATTGACGATCGTGGATGAATCCGGAGCGGGAACTTGCATGTTTGATAAGATGAGGACACTCGGCAGAGTTGGGTACGTGTCACTTGATCTAATGGCTGAAAAATAAAAGCAAAATAGATCGACGGTTGCTGATGGATCCGGAACGAAAAGTTGCGCGGTAGTTGGATGTAAAGGGTGGTAGCAGAATATAAACCACTATAGATGTGGTCGATCGTGGTGTATTCCAGAGGAAAAAGTGGTTTGGTGAAAACCGCCTAAGGGAGCCTCCGGAGTGGGGTCCTATAAACGCAAAGTTGACTTGTTCGATGATTATTTTTATTGGTGCTAGACGATTGAAAGAGACCTGCATGCTCGTCAACCTTTAACTGTCAATTTCGAGCACATGCAGCCACAGTAACAGGTTAATAATTTAAAGCAAGCTTTCAAAGAGCTATTTGAAGATGGTCTTCCTTCCTTTTGGGAGGAAGAGGGATGGATGTTTTCTCAAGAACACTATCACAGCTTGTTAGTTCAAAGCTGCATGGACCATTCAAAATTTGATGATTTGGAAAAAGGTCTAACAGGGAAAGTCATTGTGGATAAGCTGACAGAGGATTTCGAAATCTTACAAAAGTTCTTGATTATCAGGGGTGGATTGCCCAAGGTGTCATATGAAGCTTACATGGAGCTAGAGGTGTCAATTCGAGAGATGATGGAATATGATACTCCCAGCGCAGAACAATGGAAATCCATAGAGAGATTCAGGAAAATGAAGTACATCCTCCACTCATGAAGACAGGTGTTGTGCGCTACAGAGCTGCTTGGACAAAGACATGTTATCAAGTTGATTTTAACTTAATGATCTATTGGGATTGAAGCTGTAGTTTATTCCTAGAAGTTAGGAATTTAGTTACAAGACTTTAATTAAGCCGATCATTCAGTTATGAATCTTCTTGGAAGATGAATCATTTTATGTATATATTTGCATCTATTTTATTTGATGAGGATTGGAACCCATCGTGTTGTTGAATGATTTTGAAGACATATATTTTTTAACAGAGCGAATGCATAAGAATTATTAGAGATTCATGTTTCATTTACATTACAGTCTGTATTTCTTTCCTTATGTGATTGTGTTTTCCAATGTAACACTCCATTCTGTTTTCTTCATTTCTGAAACACGGTGTTGAAAGATTAGAATTCATAATATTTATGCTCTGATCACCGTTTCAGATATTTTATACATTCTTCTACTAAAGTTAATATAGAACTCATCCTTGATGCTCTGTATTAATGGGATGTTCATTGTCTCTTCTATTTCGCCTGAACTAAATGAATGACTGTGATGAAATGGTTATCTTGCCTTTGGTGAATCTCATGTGTAAGTCTTTGTGATATCTTTATATGTATGTGACTCCATTTCCCAATGGTTATGTGTTATTTCAACCAATCTATACAAATTTCTGAGTGTTAGTTTATATCTAGTCTCATTAAATCTATATTGAGAGATCCCTCTCTGGAAGAAAAACTAGTTTCTTTCTAAAGTGGTTTTGTTGTTACCTCGGGATTTATTTTTCACAACCTGGGTATTTTTTGAGTGCTAACAAGCGGGAAGTGTTGTTTGAATGGATTGATGTTGTCCAAGCAAATTTTTTAGATTTGATACATGGAATACATTGTGAATTCGACTTGTCTGTGGTAACTTTAGTTCGTATGCTACGCTTTTAATATTTTGTATAATTTGGTATGGACCATAGAATTTAAGTGCTGATTTGTTCTTTCCTTGTTGTTTTAGTGACAATTGTTTGTATGGTTGAAGTCTTACGAATACCCAATCTTCTAATTCAAACTCTCTCTCAGTTCTATGTTGGTATTCTTGTTTGTTTAGTACGATTTTGTGCCATAGTTAAATTATATTTTAGTGTTTGTATGATTCGTTGGTTGTCTTCCAGTTGATATTTTATGGCGGGTGCTTTTGTGCTTCCTTGAATGATTTCCTTCCATCTCGACAGTTCATAACTATATAATGCTTGAAATGGAGTCATCTTCGCCGATTCAACTCAAAATGGGTCTTTCAACCCTAATTCAAATTCCATGTCATGATGTGTTAGGCAATGAAATTTCTTTAAATTTGAAATATCGTGTAGGTCTTAAACAATTTTTTAATATATAAATTTGGGGATAGGCATCATAAAAAACTATTTTTATGTTCGTATTTTTGACATGTCTCCCTATGTTTTAACTCAAATTTCGATCGAGAGATCTCTTTAGATGCAAAATTAAATTCCACATCCGGCAATTACCACTCTCCATACGTTTGATAGACCCTGGTACCCCAAAAAGAAGAAATACCTAAAAAAATGTGATGATGATGTCATCATCATGTTTTTTCAGGTATTTCTTTTTTCTTGGGTAGCAATGTCCATCAAAAGTATGTAGAGTGGGTACTCGTTGGATGTGAAATTTAATTTTGCATCCAGGGAGCTCTCTTGATCAAAATTTGAGTAAAAACACAAGGATATATGTTGAAAATACGAACAAAAAAAGTAGTTTTTTCTCTTCTTCCTCCAAAATTAATAAATATTATTTTATTATTTTAACTATTATTTTATTATTTTCGTTAGGAGGCCCATTTTTAGTTGAAATTTCCTCTAATTCCACCATTCTATGAGATTTAACCATTGTAACCATTTGCTCTATTTGTATGTGACGAAACTAGGGAGATAGGATTCGAGACACTTGTTGACCACTTCACTTTTCCAATCTATTTGTGGATGATACACTGATCTAATATTAAGAGTGATCCATGTTTTCTTGTAGAATTCCTTCCAAAAATTACTTATGAATTCAGCATCTCTATCGCTCACTATAATTGTCGTAAAACCATGTAATTTGTAAATATTTTTACAAAACACTTAATTGATTTGCTTCGCGGAGTCAGTTTTATTTATGCCCATTAAATGTGCATATTTCATTAGTTGATCTACTACCACAAGGATTTTATCCTTACCATATAATAAGGTTAACCCTTCAATAAAATCCATAGAAATTTCCTCCCACTTTTTCTTCGGAATGTGCAATGGGTGGAGTAGCCATGGAGTCATGGCGTTCTTGCTTTTATTCCTTTGACATATGTCACACTCGGCTACATATTTTTGAAAGTCTGTATGCATTCCTTTCCAATAGAATGATTGTATGGCATTGTAATACATCTTCAAAAAACCTACATGTACTCCGTCATTTGAATCATGAGATTCTATCATCACCGTAGTTTTAAACCTTGATGTTGGGTTTACATAGATCCTTCCTTTGTACCACAAGATGTCATTTCACCACTCAAATTTTAGACCTCTATTCAGGTCTTCGATTAAGGCACATGTGTTTGGGTCTTTAACATATTCTCTTTGTATTTCATCCAACCACTCTGGAATAACTATTGAAATTGCATATGTCTTGATTTCATCTTTTCTATATATAGCATCGACAACTATATTGTCTTTCCCTCTTTTATAATATCTCTAGATCAAAGGTAGCTATTTTTTCTATCCACTTCGGTTGTTCTGTTGACAATGTTTTTTGTTGGAGGAGGTATTGAAGACTATTATGGTCTGTTCTTATCAGTATTTTTCTCCCTAGAGGGTATTGTCTCCATTTTGTTAAAGCATGTATAATGGTCGGCATCTCTTTATCATAATCCCTAACTTCAAACTTTCTCTCTTGTTGAGCTTCCTACTTTCAAAAGCTATTGGGGGGCCTTTTTCCATTAGAACTGCTCCTACTATGAAACTTGATGCATCACACTTGACTACAAATGGTTTTGTAAATTTTGGCATGGCTAATACCGGTATTGAAGACATCATGCTTTTTAATGTTTCAAAAAAAATTTGCTTCACTATTCCATTGGAAGGAATGTTTCTTTAATAAATTTGTTAGAGGGGCGGTTTTATGGGCGTAATTATTTACAAATATTTGATACTATCATGTTAGGCCTAGAAATCCCCTTAGCTTCGATATGTTATCAGGTTTGTTCCATTCCATGATTTTCTTGATTTTACTTGGATCGACTTTGACTCCTTCCTTCGAAATCTTGTGTCCCAGGTAGTCCACTTCTTCTTTTCCAAAGGTGCACCTAGACCTCTTTGTGTATAATTTTTTTCTTCTAAAATGGTAAGTACCTGAATTAAGTGTTCCAAATTATCCATCCATGTTCTGCTATATATGAGGATATCATAAAAAAACACTAGTACAAAATTCCTTAAAAATGGATGTTACAATTTGTTCATTGCAGCTTGAAAGTAGCTGGAGCATTAGTAAAACTGAATGGGACTACTTTGAACTCATAATGGAACTCATGAGTGAAAAAATAGGTTATATCTATGTCTTCCACTCTAACTTGGATTTGGTAATAACCAGATCAGAGATCCAACTTAGAGAAGTACCTGGTCCCATGAAGGTCATCCACCAGCTCATTGATGAATGGGATTATAAATTTATTTTTGACAGTTATTTTGTTAAGTCCTCTATAATCTATGCACAGTCTAATGGACTCATCCTTATTTTTTACGAGCTCTACTAGAGCTTTATACATGCTTCTTATTTTTGAAATGATGCCACATTTCAGAATATATTGAGTTAACCTCTTGATTTTTGTTTTGTGGTGATGTGGGTATCTGTATGGTTTGCTACTAGTAGGTTTTGTCCTTGGTTCTATTTAAATTATGTGTTCAATATTTATATTTGGTGGAAGCTCCATAGGTAGTTCTTGAAACACCTTGTGATGTTTTTGAATCATCTCTTGTATCTCTGGTTATTTTTCTATGTCTTCTTCACACGTTCGAAGCTCCATTTCTTGGAATTGAAGTACGTATGCTATTGCTCCTTTCCGAAGTATCTTTTCCATGTGATGTGATGTAACTAACTGTGTCGGAGGTGGTTGGAACCTGTATAATTTTTGTGTCTTCCCAAATGATTAGAATTCAATGAAATGCTCTGGGTGATCTGCGTAGTATGTACCCAAGGTTTGTAACCATTGTATTCCTAATACGACGTCGACTACTCCCAATGGTACCATAAAGAAATGTGATTCTAAGTTATACTCTTACATTTGTAACTTGACCTTGTGACATTTTCCCACATTTTCAATCTTGTTTTCATCTCCTACCATAACCATAATGTTAGGTACTGGATGAATAGATAGGTTAAATATTTTAGCAAGGTTGACATTAACGAAGTTTTGGGTGCTTCCAGAGTCAATGAAAACTATGAAATTATTATTTTTTATATGTCCTTTAGTATTCAATGTTTGCATTTGGGAGATTTCAATGATAGAAGATAATGAGATTTTTGTGGTGTTGTCCTCGATTTCTGTTGGGTAGTGTGGTTGAATATCTGCATCGTTCTAAATTGGTTCCTCTCCTTCCAACTCTACTTCTTCTGCTTCACATGAATACAATTTCATTTGTAAGCATTTGCTCCTAGGATCCCATTTGCATTCACAAAACTTACATTTCCCCTCCTTTATTCTCTAGGATTCTAAATTGGACTTCATTCCTTCCCTAAGCTGTGGCGGTGTATATCTTGGAGTTCGTGTGTATGTTGATTAGATGGGATTCCTTTTGGAGTCGTCTTTGTCGAAATTTGTATGAACAGATTTTTTGAATTTGCTTTCAATAATCCTACCTTTGCACGTGCTTCGTCCATGGTAGAGATGTTATGTAAATATAGTTAATCATGGATGTGTTGTTTTAGACTGTGTATGTAGTTTTGTAGTAATTGGTCATCATTTAACTTGGGAATTCGAGTTGACAATGCTTCCCAGTCATAGGTGTAGTCATCGACACTGTTTTTTTGTTGTAACCTTGTGATTTTGGAAAGCAATTATGTTTCTTTGACGCCATGGAATAGAACATATTCTTGCAGTATTCTTCCACCATAAGTAACAATTCTAAGCATTTCTTTCTAGATGCATGGAGGCATATGTAATTTTCTCACCCTCATAATGGATGTTGTGAATGTCTAGGTATTCCTCGGCTTTGTTAATCCATGCTATGCATTGGCGTTCGCCCTCGTCTTATTTGGGTAACTCGAATTTCACCCGTAATTGGAATCCTTATGTATATGAGGCTAAGAAAGACATGTTGAATGGATGATCTAGATGCTCTAGTGTTTTGGGAGAGTTTGTATGCATGTCAATCGTTATTTGCAACCTCCCCAAGATGTCGTTAAAAACTGCCTGATTTTTCTTTTGGTCTTCTTGTAGAGTGAGGAAGCTATTCTCAATTCATGACATGATTTGTGTTCAATTCGATGTCAAATTTTCACTGGTTTGTTTGATATTTTCCTGGAGTTCCTGGATTTCCTTGTTAATCTTCTCATTGATTTCATCGAACCGAGCATCCATTGATTTGGTGATTGCTGGAATCTTCTCCGTGCTAAACATGGATTTATTTTTGTTGGTTGTAAAATGCCAGCCCGCCACGATTTTTTTTTAAGTAATAATAATAATAATTATTATTATAATATATTTTTTTGATTAATGATAATATTAATAAATAGTATTCATATTAAAAACCTTGTTATTACACTAGTTGACCGTGATATTAATAAACTTTATTAATATTAAAATCCTTCCGATTACGAAGAGTTGGTTGTCACATGCTTAGCGACAAAATGAAGCATTTGAGTGGAGAGGTGAATGGATATTGGCGGGAGGGGGTGGAAGATGAAGGATGGAGAGGGGCGGAAGGAAGAGTGGAGAGAATGGAGTAGCGTGATGATGGGGAGGTAGGGATTGGAGAGGATGGTGGAGGTAGGATTTAGGGTGGAGTGGTGATGATAGAGGAGTACTGCAACAATGATGGGAGTGCTTGGAGATGAGGATACGAATAGGAATGGAGCCAAAATATTTTTAAGGGGTTGTGTGGATGAATGCGTAGGTAAGGGGAGTGATGGTGCAGTGAGGCACATGTGGATGAGGGAGGAGAAGAGAGGTGGAATCTAGTGGTGGAGGGAAGTGTGAACGCTGAAAAGGTAGAGGTGGGTGCAGCGGAGCTGGGAGTGTGGAGGAAGCAAGGTAGTGGGCTGGTGCTGAGAGCTGAGAAGGTCTAATATTAATGGAAGAAGAAAGGAGATGAAAAACAAGGAATGTAATGTAAAAATGTGTAATTGATAAAATGTAGAAGATCAGAACAATAGAGGTGCCCCAGGTAATTTATACCCTCAGTGGGGAAGAGAGGTGACTTTTCAAATCACCTATTAGTTTAATTACATAAATTTACTAAAATTAACCAAGCTTAGTATTTAAATTTAACATTTGAAACATTTCCCACCATGTAGTGGTAGGTATGTTTAAATATAGGTTTAACTGCTAGAACTAGAACTTAGAGGGTAGGGATAAGCCATAGCCTTTAGGATTAAAACCCGAAGCAAAAAATAAATATGTACAGTAAGCATAATGTTATATTTTTATCATTTAAGAAATATGATATTAGGATATTATCTGAGAGAATAACATGCACAACAATCAATAACAAGAGACAATCACGAGACAATAGACACAAATATTTTCCTCGAGGAAACCATAAAGGAGAAAACCCCGCAACTTCCTCAGAGATAGAATGAGTGCCAATGGAAGCAGTAAAACCCAAAGACAAAAAGATGATCTCCAACAGTTGTTCTCTCTCTGACGTGAGCAAGATCCTCCTTTCTCACCTATGTGCTATAGCTGGGTGAGTGTGTGTTACAAATAGAGAGATTCACTCTCTATTTATACTAGTTTCTGAATTGGCAATTACTTACCATGGCCGAATTCTCTAGGGGAGTCTAATAACCCTAGTGCCCCACAATTGTGGGGACTTTTCCCCCTGATCAACAAGGAGGGTTAACCTCTATGACTTTACATGACCTGATTACATTAATGATTCTCCCGATAGGAACATCAGAGACCAATGAAATACAATATATGAAATATACAAGTTAATACATTCATAAGTTACAAATAAATCAACACTCCCTCTTAACTAGGAAGGTATTCTCTTAACAAAATTCATTAGCACAAGTTCTTGTCACTAGATCATCAGTGGATCATCATCAAACCTAGATCATCAATGGATCATCTGTCTCGATCAAATGGTGTTATCTCTCAATTCTACTTGTCATAAGAAGTTCTATAGAGCCAGCCATTTTTCATGCTAGTTCTAGGCCTAGCCTCCATGTAGGTCTTCAACTTATTTAGCACTTATATCTGACCATGGGAGGAACACATCCAAGATCCATGTCAGAAAGGCCCTCCCACCACTTATATCTAACCGTGGGAGGAGCACATCCAACATCCATGTCAGAAAGGTCTGCCCAGCACTTATATCTAACCATGGGAGGAACACATCCAACATCCATTTCAAAAAGGCCCAGCACTCACATATGACTATGGGAGGAACACATCCAACATCCATGTTAGAAGGTCTCACTCAACACTTACATACATCACCATGGTAGGACATGCCTACTACTATTTGGAAAAGGATATTCATTTATATCTAACCATGGGAGGAACACATCCGGCATCCATGTCAGAAAGGATCTGCACTTACCATCTGACCATGGGAGTCCACATCCAACATCCATGTCAGAATGGCTCTACACTTACATATGACCATGGGAGGAACACATCCAACATCCATGTCAAAATGGCTCTGCACTTACATCTGAACATGGGAGGAACACATCTAGCATCAATGTTTGAAGGGATCTGTACTTACATCTGACCATGGGAGTAACATATCCAGCATATATGTCAGAAGGGCTCTACACTTACATCTAACCATGGGAGGAACCAATCCTACCACCATGTCAGAAAGGAACTACACTTACATATGATCATGGGAGGAACACATCCAACATCCATGTCATAAGGGATCTACGCTTACATCTAACCAAGGGAGGAACCAATCCTACCACCATGTCAGAAAGGCACACAGACTCATCAATTCCCCTTGAAAGGAACCTTGATCTGGATAACACCAAGCTTCTCCTTGAAGTATTCAAACTTCACTTTGGCCAATGGATTGGTCAACACATTAGCTATCTGCTCGTTCGTCGCAACATATTGGACCTTCACTACTCCTCTCTACACCATATCCATGGTATAGTGATATTTGATCTCGATATGCTTCAACTTGTCATAGAACACTGGGTTCTACAACAACTTCACACAAATCTGGTTGTCACAATATATACAAGTAGCATCCAATTGGATATTAAAAAAGTTAGATACTAGCTTCCTCAGCCACACTACCTCAGAACTAGATGAATAAGCTACGACATACTCTACTTCGGCTATACTTAGTGCCACATAGGATTTATTCCTGCTAAACCAAGAGATCACATTTGATCCCATACTGAAGCAACACCCTGAAGCACTCTTCCTATCAATGTAACTTCCTGCCCAATACAAATCCACATAACCTTCTAGGTAAATCTTTTAATTCACCTCATACATGAGCCCATAATCAAATGTACCCTTTAGGAACCTTAGAATATGCTTTGCAACAATCAGGTGAACATGCCTTGGATCTGTCACGAATTAGCTCAATGTGTTCACAGCAAAGCAAATATCTGGTCTCGTATTCATTGGGTACATCAAGGATCCAATCATCTGATGATACATCATAGCATCAACTGACTCTAATGAAGCATCAATTAATAGCTTCAGGTTCAATTCCATAGGTGTGGTCATGGCCTTGCAGTCCATCATCTCGAACCTCTTCAGTATCTCTATTGCATAATTCCATTGTCCTAGGGAGATTCCATCTTCATTCTTCCAAACCTCCATGCCTATAAAGTAGTGCATCATACCGAAGTCCTTCATCTCGAACTCAACAACAATCTTCCTCTTCGTATCAGCAATCAACCCATCCTCACTTGTTACAAATAGGTCATCTACATACAGTAGGAGTATCACAGGGTTCCCAACCTCAAACTTATAATAAAGGTTGGAATCCTCTTTACTCTCGATAAATCCTAATCAAGTCAAGAAGCTGTCAATTCTATTGTACCATGTCCTGGGTTCCTATTTAAAATTGTACATGGATTTCTTCAATTTACACACATGAGTTTCCCTATTATGTGTCTCAAAACCGAGTGGTTTCTCCACATACACTTCCTCTTCTACTACACCATTCAAGAAAGTGATATTGACATCCATCTGATGTAAATTCCATTTCATTACTACAGTCAGAGCATGTACTGATCTGATGGAAGTGTATCTGGCTATAGGTGCAAAAGTTTCTTCATAATCTATTCCTTCTTTCTAGGAGAAACCACGAGCAAAAAATCTTGCTTTATATTTCTCTATTCTTCCTTCTGCAACATGCTTGATCTTGCAGATCCACTTGGAAGTGACAACAGAATTCCCCTCTCTTGTTGGGACAACATCTCAAACATCATTCTTCATGATCAAGTGGTACTCCTCAATCATAACATCCTTCCATTCTTTCTTTTCTTTCGCTTCTTTATAGTTGGAAGGTTTTTTATCTATGACTTCACATAATAGGGATACATATCCAAACTAGGAACTAGTTCTCTTCCTTTCTCTGTGCATTTCTTCTCGAGCCCCATATCTTTCTACACCTTGGATAGCCAGTCATACCAATGCAGGTTTACTCTTGTGAGGATTCTTTTCCTGTGGTGGATCTACAGGTTCCCGAGGTTCTTCTATTTCTTGATCTTCTTTTGGAGTTTCTTTGTTCATATTTGTATCTTGGATCCTTGGTATTTTTGTTTCTTCAAGTTATATAATAGGAAGTTTTTTTAGATTGGTTGTAAGTTGAGTCCTCATCAAATGTTACATCTCTGTTGATGTCGATATTCTTGAATCCTAGGAAGTATATTCTGTAAGCCTTTAGTATTTCACTATATCCCACAAATATACCCTTCTTTCCTGAAGGATCTAACTTTGTCCTCTTTTCTTTTGGAATGTGTATGTAATGTCCCCAAAAATCGAAAAAAAAATTTATAGGCTAGTAAAAAATACCTAGATAGAACATTATTCACTTGTGGAACTCTATTGTACACTTCATGTACCACTATTTATTCATAAGATATTATAACATTATATATTTTACTTTCAGTCATTATTTTTAATGTAATTTATGAATGATGTTGTACTGCTATTTACTGCTTAGTATTATGTTTATACTCTTATCGCTTATGTGTCATCACTAGATTTATATACTTCGTCCTTTCTGCATTTTCGTACTTGTTAATTATAGATTCCTAATTTAACTTTGTTTGTGCGGAGTGGCGGGACTCATTCTCCCATGATGGTTTGAGAGGTAAAGGTGTTTACTTATTAGCAGGCTTACTTAGTTCTCCTAACTAAGGCACCTATTCTATTTCACATGCAGTTCATACTTGTGACGAGGTCTTATTTAATGAGTGCTGGTAGTCTTTATCTTAAAGAACATATTGTTGGTTGACATTGGTTCCTTGTCGACTCAGAACTATAACCAGGTATAAATCCTATTCTTGTCAATTTAGCTATCACTACCAAATTTCCTGTTCAGTACTTATGCTTCCTTGTGGTCTTGTAACTCTTCATTTTACATCTTGGTATTAATTACATTTTATGTTTAGTTTATTAAAAACTATTAACATAACTTGTGTTTTCTGTGTGCTCTTATTATCTCGACCTAGATTTAGATCTTGATTTTCTTAGGAGGGTCAATTGTTTAACATGGGATATTCCATATGCCATGTTCATTAAGCCTTAAGCTTATGACTTATTTGTATTGTATTAAGTTAATGTTTTAACGTATTGTTCACATGTTATTATGTCTTAAACTTATGGTATAATATATTTAGTGTATAAGTATTGTGGCTTGGCTTAAGGCTAGCACAGACCAAGCCTTATCTATGCACTAAACCTTAACATTGTAATTTATTAAGCCTTGTTATAACATATGTGTTGTAATGTGTTACCTTGTGTTTTGAAATGGGATGGAGAATATAACATATGGTTGAACAATATGTCAATAGGGTTTAAGATTTTGCATGGGAAACGCAGGTCACGAATGCAACGAAACTTAACTATGGAGAGTGGCTTTAATATTTCAATAATGGTCACTAGCTGCTATAGTTAATGTTCTTGGTAATCATGGAAACCCCAATATTAGGGCTTGGCTCACAATGGATTTTTCATTTGCTTTTTTTTGAGTTAGGGTTTCATCTTTCTCTGTGCAAGAGAAAAATGGAGGTGACCTCCATGGCCACAAAGGTAAGAGCATGTTTTGATTCACAGTATTTCAATGGTTTGGCATTGATGCATTTAAACATGATCATACTTATTACCTGGTTTGTGGATGTTTGCAAATGTTGGGGTTTGTGGAGAGAATCATGGTTGAAAGCTCATCGCTAGTTCCTGTGTGATGTCAATGGTGTAAGGTAAGCCTGCCAACAAGATAATTCCTATTATTTCTCAGCCTGAAAGAGTGATATATTCATTGCTTGGTTTTGGGGTTTCACTGTTGGATTTGAATTCACCTTCGGGCATGTAATACTTAGACTTGGGTTTTTAATTCACTTTTTTAGTGGCTTTGGCCTTGGAGTGAAATCACATTTTTTTTGCTCAGTATATAAATGTATATACTCTACATTTTTAAATGAAATGTCGCTCATTATTTTTCTTACTATGTGTGTGGAAATGTATTATGCATTAATGGTTTATTAATAGAGTTTTAGGAATGGACATAAACTGTCGTTGAAGTTTATGTATTGGGTATTTTTAATGTCCTGTAATGGTGAACATCATGGGTTTGAAGGCCAAGCCATAATTGGCTTAAGCCTTCTCCTTGATGGATGCGATAGCTATGGTGTAGTTTGTTACTATTTTCATTTCATTTATTAGCTTAAGAGGTGAATCATTAACATAGTAGTTTTATTATTAAAACCATAATGTATAGTTATATGTCCAAGCCGTGTCTTGGCTGAATGTTGAGCATGGTTTTTAAATAGTTGTTTACTGTTTTTAATTTGAGGTTTATCATATCATGTGAATTTGGTATAATCCAGGGGTTGTAGCCCACGATGGCATTGTCGCTGTTGTTTTACACTATTAAATGGAATCTATGTATTAAATGTTGTCCGAGGTCATGCTGGTAGCATAATCGAAGTCATTATTAACAGCATGGTGGTGATTTATAATTGTTTCCCACATACAGAACTTGTATAGTGTGTCCTTTGGTTATAATAGAGACGACCTACAGGGTCAATCCCTGAGCGCTTACTATAGGTAAAGACTTATGGATTAATTAATGGATTGACTCATGTGTGTTACATATTTTATGACTTTTATTTATGTAATGGCTATGCTATTTGATTTCTGGGTATGTATATCAGCTATGGTTTTTATTTACTGCTTTCACCTTGGGTCTAAACATCCATAGGAATCGATGCCGTGACCTCTGTTGGCATTTAAATCTTTTAATTACTAGTTTTTTAATGTATGAGATGGATGTGCATAATAGTTAGATGACAAGAGTGATTCTTAATGAAATGTGATTATGATAGTTTAATTAGTACTACGTATTTTATACGGGTGAACAAGGTTTCGATATGGGACCACATGGAAGGTCACGATGCCTCCTCTGTTCATTTAATTCTTATGATGTTATAGTACCCTAAGTTATATAAATGGTATATGTATTTATTTAAATCTTGATCCAAGGATTATTCTATGTTAATATAAACATGTCTCTACTGACAAAAGAAATACTTCTGTAGACTTTATAAATAATAAGTGAGCAATAATAATAGGTCTGGATTAACCTAGTTTATACACCACTCAGTTTTATCAATAATACTACTACAGAAGTTAAAGTAGGGTGTAGAACCCTTGAAGAACATCAGTCAAGGCATTGAACTTTCCAGAAATGAACCAATACTCAAACATTGACTAACCCTGGTATAATAAATCATTTACATCGTAGGTTTAATATATGATAAGACATGTAGACCCTAGAAAGTAAAGATAGCGAAATCATTTCTAGGTTTAGAAATAGAATATGAACCTTTATCTCAAGAAATCAACATTTATGATAGAAATGAACTTAATATACTAATAACTTATACCTATAATTTTATGAAGATTCTTTAATGGCTGAACCTGCACACTTTAAATAACCAACATTAACCAATTAAGAAAAATCTGACCTCTTGTTTTGATGACCAAATCACTTGGGAACTACCACGTTCCACCAAACCATGACCCAGAACCATCCCTAGTTTAAAATCGGATCCCCCCGAGCTAGACTCCAACATGCAAGTAGCTTAGATCTCCTAATGTAGGGTTTCCTAAATCATGTATCAGATCTGGATCAATTCTCCTTTTACTTACAGGAAATGTTTCTTCAATAATTTACTTGAGAGAAAATGTGCAAGAAATGACTCCTCTAATGATAGATCACAACCCAAGCCTTTTCTTGGCTTGAGTCTTTATAGACAGACTTTTCAGTCAAAGGGGCAGTTAAATCAAGAAACCTTGGATTCTTGATTTAACCCTTTTGAATTACTTTGGGTAATTATTAATACTTTAACTTAGGAACTTTCTACTAGTTCTTAGTTGGACTTTCATAGACGTTACACTATTTATTAATCTTTAATAATAAATAATAATCGATGGAGCTTCTTTTATTTCTTCCATTTATTTATATTATTACTATATTTAATTATTTATACATACGATGTATAAATTACATAATAATATAACACTTTGTTAACATTTCTCTTTGGTCATCATATACCATGATCCCTAGACTTAATGACACTTCTTCATTAAGGTCAAGTACGTAGATGGTTTAGGTTTACTAGGCTAGGAAACTCTAAACATCCTTGCATGTTGGATTTCCCTCGTAGAACATTCTAGCTCTTTAGTACATTGATGAGAATACAAAAATTCAAAATTTCATTTAATTACTTATAAATAATTATGATGAGATCAATATTTTTCTCAAGTCTTTTTCACTTGGAAGTTATTAAATTCTTTTCAGTAACCCCTAGCATTTACCAGATCCCATACTCAATGCTTTAATAGGGAGTTACAATTTAGTGCAATTCCATAGCTCCTTGCTCAACACTAGTGCTAGGATGTACGTGTATGATACACCTAGGGATACAATGGCCAAGGATCTGATGCTCGAGATATTATGCTCAACATCAATATGGAAGGATCTAGGGATTATGCCCAACACATCCAATTATCTTTTCATGTGTTCCAGAGCTTCTCGCTCAACACAAATCATCAATCACTGAAGTGATCCAGAGCTCCTTGCTCAACACAAAATATCTCATCAATCATGTGTTTCAGGGCCACTCCCAACACAAATAAGCATATACATACATCATCAATAACTGGCTTATGCCCAATATATAAAACAAATCATCATGTTCACATGCAGTGGGGTTTTCGACCCAATATAAAAATAAATGTTAAGATAATCATGATAATCAATAGGCACATGCCTATAAGTGTTAGGTCCAAAATTTTGGATATTACATCCCTCCCCATTTAGAAAAACACCGTCCCTGGTATTTTAGGAACTCGGAAAGAGATCATGAAACAAGGCGGGTTAATCCTTTCTCATGGTGGTCACGCTCTCCCAAGTAGCTTCATCATCCTCAAAGTGCTTCCACTGCACTTTTAAATTTTGGATATTACATCCCTCTGCGCTTAGAAAAACACCGTCCATGGTGTTTTAAGAACTCAGAAAGAGATAATGAAACAAGGAGGGTTAATCCTTTCTCATGGTGGTCACGCTCTCCCAAGTAGCTTCATCATACTCAAAGTGCTTCCACTGCACTTTAAATTGGACCATGGTGCGCTTCTGAAGCTACACCTATCTCTTGTCCAATATATGAGTAGGATTAGGGGAAAACTCCCTTTCAGGTTCTACCTATAAAAGGGACCAATCATCAACATGTTTAGTATCGTAAACATATTTATTTAACAAAGATGCGTGGAAAACATTGTGAAGTATTACATGCGCAGAAAATGCTAGTTCATAATCCACTAGCCCTTTCTTGACCAATATTTCAAAAGGTCCACAAAATATAGGTGCTAAATTACCGCACCTACCGAAGCTCAATGGAATTCGTTTGCCTTTTACTTTTAAGTAAACATGATCACCTATTTGAAAGTCCTTATCTTTTCTTCTCTGATCCATGTAACTTTTCTGGAGGTACTATGCTTATTTAAGGTTCACCTGGACCTTGGTAACCAACTGTTCCAAGTCCATCAACAAATCAGGCCCTAACATGAGCCAATCCACTGGGATATCCCAAGTAACCAGGGTTATACACTTCCATCCATAGAGTACCTCAAAGGTACTCATCTAAGCGAAAGTCTGATAACCATTGTTATACACAAACTCTGCAAGGTGGAGGTAATCCTCCCACTTTGTGTGGTTTTTCATGACATACATTCAGAGCATGTCATCGACAAGTTGGTTTTCTCTGTCTGTCTACTCGTCTATCTGCAGGTGATATGAAATGATGAATTTCAACTGCATCTCCAATCCAGAGAATAAAGATCTCCACAAGTTTTCTGTAAAATTAGCATCTCAATCCACGATAATTTCCTTGGGTATCCCATGCAATCTAAATATCTCTTTCAAGAAGATATCAACAATGTTCATGTCTTTGTAGGTCGACTTCACAGGAATGAAGTGTGATGCCTTCGACAACTTGTCGATGACCACAAAATAGAATGATTTTGCTTCTTACTTTTCGGTAAACTGGTGATAAATTCCATACTAATGACCTCCCGCTTCAATTCTGGAATGGGAAACAACTATATCAATCTCGCAAGATCCTGATGCTCAGCTTTGACTAGCTGACACTCCTGACATTTCATAATAAAAATTGCAATGTCAGTGTTTATCTTAGGCGAGAAAAAGTGTCTATTGATATCGGATATCATGTTTTGATATCTCGGGTTCCTTGAGTAGGTTTCCTGATGAAATTCAGTTAGGATGTTGGAACTAAGGTCCCCTCCTTTTGGAACATACAAGTGATCGTTGGACCATAGAAGTCTGGATTCATCTACCTTGTATTCTTTTTGTTGCTGAAAAAACCTATCCTCCTGGACTTTCTTGAGGATTTCTAAATAGAAGGGGTCAAATCCGTTGGACACTCTAATCTTCTCATGCAAATATGCATCGGTTTGACTCAAGGTCACCTCATAAATCATATGAGTTCATCATTTCAAAGAATCGGAAACATTATTCTATTTTCCCTTAATGTGTTTATGCTTGAAATGGTACTCGCTGAGGAAATCCAACCATCTGGCCTGCCTCACATTCAAATATGGTTGATCAAATAAATACTTCAAACTCATATTTTCTATCTTCAAAAGGAATTTCTTTCCCATGAGGTAGTTCCTCTAAATCTTCAAAGCATGGATGATGGAAGCTAACTCAATATCATGCGTAGGGTAATTCTACTAATTCCCTTTCAAATTTTGTGATTCGTAACAGATCATTTGATCATTCTGCAAGAGAAATCCTCCAAGTCCTTCCTTTCTTTCATCTGTGCAAACAGCGAAATCCCCATCGGGGTCCGCAATTCGTAACACCAGTGCGGTCATCAAAATCTGCTTAATATTTTGAAACATTTATTAACAATTTACGGTCCATAAGAAATTACTTCCTTTCTTCTGGAAAGCGGTCATGGGGAAAGTGATTCTTGAGAAGTTCTCAGTGAACTTTCGATAATATCTATCTAATCGAAAAATGAACTAACGACAGTGACACTAGTAGGGGTAGGACAATCCTTTATGGATTTAATAATTTTTAGGTCCAAAATTTTCCCTATCTTAGAGATAATGTGACCTAGATACTATATCTATGGTTTGTAAAAATTGCACTTACTAAACTCAGCGTAAAGTTGGTGTTCTCTCAACACTTGTAGTACAACGCGAAGGTGTTCTTCATGTTTTTCTTTATTATTTGAATAAACCAATATGTTGTCTATAAATACTAGGAAAAACTTATCCAGATACTTATTTAATATGTTTTTCATCATACACATAAAGTTCACGTGTGCATTGGTCAACTCGAATGGCATCACTATAAACTCGTAGTGTCCGTACCTTTTACGGAAGGCGATTTTGTGAAACAGTAAATGTGATGATGACATCATCATCACCTTTTTTAAGGTATTTATTGTTTTTGCGGTATCGGTGTATGTAAAAAGTATGCTGATTGGGTAATCGTTGGATGCAAAATTTAATTCCGCATCCAACGAGCTCTCTTGATCGATATTTGGGTAAAAACACAAGGAGATATGTCAAAAATACAAACAGAAAAGGTCGTTTTTTTTTATGATACCAATCCCCAAATTTATATTAAAAAAGTGTTTAATACCTATACGGTATTTAAAATTTACATCAATTTCATTGGCTAACATATGATGACATGGAATTTGAATTAGAGTTAAAAGGCCCATTTTGAGTTGAAATTTCCTCTAATGTTTTTCTGGATTGGTTGTAAACTGAGTCTTCATCAAATGTTACATCTCTGCTGATGTCGATATTCTTGAGTCTTGGAAAGTATATTCTGCAAGCCTTCAGGATTTCACTATATACCACAAATATACCCTTATTTCCTAAAGGATCTAACCGTTTTGTCCTCTTTTCTTTTGGAATGTGTATGTAACGTCCCCAAAAATTGAAAAAAACATTTATAGGCTAGTAAAAACTACCTAGACAGAACAGTATTCACTTGTAAAACTCTATTGTAGACTTCATGTACCACTATTTATTTGTAAGCTATTATTATGTTCTATATTTTACTTTCAGTTGTTATTTTTAATGTAATTTATGAATGATGTCGTACTGTTCTTTACTGCTTAGTATTATGTTTATACTTTTGTCGCTTATGTGTCATCACTAGATTTATATACTTCGTCCTTTCTGCATTTTCGTACATGTTAATTATAGATTCCTAACTTAACTTTGTTTGTGGAAACAAAGTCGTCAGAGTGGCGGGACTCATTCTCCCGTGACGGTTTGAGAGGTAAAGGTATTTACTTATTAGTTGGCTTACTTAGTTCTCTGAACTAAGGCACCTATTCTATTTAACATGCAGTTCATACTTACGACGGGGTCTTATTTAACGAGTACTGGAAGTCTTGATCTTAAAGAACATATTGTTGGTTGACTTTGGTTCCTTGTCGACTTAGAACTATAACCAGGCATAAATCCTATTCTCGTCAATCCAGCTATCACTACCAAATTTCCTGTTCAATATTGATGCTTCCTTATGGTCTTGTAACTCTTAATTTTAGATCTTGTTATTAATTACGTTTTATGTTTAGTTTATTAAAAACTATTAACATATCTTATGTTTTCTATGTGTAGGTAATTATTTTGGGCTAGATTCAGATCTTGATTTTCTTATGAGGGTCAATTGTTTAACATGGAATATTCCATATGCCATGTTCACTAAGCCTTAAGATTAGGGTTTATTTGCATTCTACTAAGTTAAGGTTTTAACCTATGGTATAATATATTTAGTGTATAATTCTTTTGGCTTGGCTTAAGGCTAGTGCAGACCAAGCATTATCTATGCACTAAACCTTAACATTGTAATTTATTAATCGTTGTTATAACATAAGCATTGTAATGTGTTACCTTGTGTTATGAAATGGGGTGGTGAATATAACATGTGGTTGAACCATATGTCAACAGGGTTTAAGATTTTTCATGGGAAATGGAGGTCACGAATGCAACAAAACTTAACTAGGGAGAGTAGGTTTGGTATTTCGATAATGTTCACCAGCTAGCGCATTTAATGTTCTTTGTAATCATGGAAACCCCAAGATTAGGGCTTGGCTCATGATGGATTTTCCATTTTCTTTGTTTTGAGTTGGGGTTTGGTATTGCTCTATGTAGGGGAAAAGTCGAGGTGACCTCCATTTCCACAAAGGTAAGAGCTCGTTTGGCTTCACAGTATTTCGATGGTTTGGCATTGATGCATTTAAACGTGGTCATACTTCTCACCTAGTTTGTGGATGGTTGTAGGTGCTGGGGTCTGTGGAGAGTATCATGGGTCAAATCTCATCGCGGGTTCCTGTGTGATGTCAATGGTATAAGGTGAGCCTTCCAATAATACAGTGCTTGTTATTACTCGGCCTAACTAAGTGATGTCTTCGTTTCTTGGTTTCGGGGTTTCACTGTGGGATTTGAATTCTCCTTCGGGCATGTAATACTCACACTTGGGTTTTTAATTCAATGTTTCAGTGGATTTTTCCTTGGAGTGAAATCACATTTCTTTTGCTCTTTGTATAAATGTAGATACTCTACATTTTTAAATGAAATGGCCATCGTTATTTTGCTTACTGTGTGCGTGGAAATGTATTCTGTGTTAATGGTTTATTAACATATTTTTAGGAATGGACAGACACCATCATTGAAGTTTATGTATTGGGTATTTTTAATGTGCTATAATGCTGAACATCATGGGTTTGAAAACCAAGCCATAAGTCTCTTAAGCCTTCTCCTTGGTGGTTGTGATAGCTCTAGTCTAATTCATTACTGTTTGCATTTCATTTATTAGCTGAAGAGGTCAATTGTTAATAGAGTAGTTTTATTATTAAAACCATACTGTGTAGTTATAATGGCCAGGCCGTGGCTTGGGTTAATGTTGCGGATGGTTTTTAAATAGTTTTTTACTGCTTTTAATTTGAGGTTTAGCATATCATGTGGATTTGGTATAAGCCATGGGTTGTAGCCCAAAATGGCCTCGTCGTTGTTGTTTTAGACTATTAAATGGAATATGTGTATTAAATGTTGGTCGATGCCATGCTGGTAGCATAATCACAGTCCTTATTAACATCGTGGTGGTGATTTATAATTGTTTCTTGCATACATAACATGTATAGCATGGAATTTGGTTATAATAGAGATGACCTACAGGGTCACTCCATACGTGTTTACTATATGTGAATACTTATGGATTAATTAAAGGATTGACTCATGTGTGTTACATATTTTATGACTTTTATTTATGTAATGGTTATGCGATTTCATTTTTGGGTATGTATATCAGCTATGGTTTTTATTTACTGCTTTTTCCTTGGGTCTGGACATCCATAGGAATCGATTTCGTGACCTATGTTGGAATTTAAAGGTTTTAATTACTAGTTGTTTAATGTATGCAATGGTTGTGCATAATAGGTAGATGACAAGAGTGATTCTTATGAAATGTGATTATGATAGTTTAATTAGTACTGTGGATTTTATATCGGTGAACAAGGTTTAGATATGGGGCCACATGGATGGTCATGATGCCTTCTCTGTTCATTTAATTCTTATGATGTTTATTTAAATGGGAATGTTTTACTATTAGTTTATTATCAATATAGCAGACGTTGAAAGGTCTTAAATGAATTATTTATCTTGTATTTAATTGTATAGATATCTTTCCAATTTGTTTATGCGTGATGAATTTATTTGTTTATATATATATATATATAGTTCATATTGTAAATAGTACCCTAAGTTATCTAAATGGTATATTTATTTATTTAAATCTTTCTCCTAGGATCTATGTTAAGATGTCTCTACTGAGAAATTAAATATGTCAGTAGAGTTTATAAAAAATAAGTGAGCAATAATAATAGGTCTCAATTAACCTAGTTTATACATAACCCGGTGTTATCAATAATACTACTACAGAATTTAAAGTAGGCTGTAGAACCCATGAAGAACATCAGTCAATGCATTGAACTTTGCAGAAATCAACCAATACTCAAACATTGACTAACCCTAGTATAATAAATCATTTACATACTAGGGTTAATATATTATAATACATGTCAGACCCTAGAAAGTATAGACAAAGCAATAAATTCTAGGTTTAGAAAGAAAATATGAACCTTTACATGAAGCAGTTGGCATTTATGACAGAAATGAACTTAACATATTAAGAACTCATACCTATAATTTTCTAAAGCTCCTTTAATGGCTGAACCTGCACACTTTAAATAGCCATCATTAACCAATTAAGATAGATTTGACCTCTTGTTTTTATCACCAAATCACTTGGGAAATACCACATTCCACCCAACCATGACCTAGAACCATTCCTGGTTTAAATCCCGATCCCCCTGAGCTGGAATCCAACATACAAGTAGCTTAGAGCTCCTTATAAGGTAGGGTTTCCTAACTGGTGTATCAAATCTAGATCAATTCTCCTTTTCCTTCGAGGAAATTTTTCTTCAAGAATTTACTTGAGAGAAAATAGGTATAAAATGACTTATCTAATGATAGATCAGAATCCCAAGCCTTTCCTTGGCTTGAGTTTTTACAGAACGAATTTTTGGTCAAAGGGATAGTTAAATCAAGAATCCTTGGTTTCTTGATTTAACCCTTTTCAATTAATTTGGGTAATTATTAATATTTTAACTCAATAACTATCTAATACTTACTATTTGGACTTTGATAGACATTACACTATTTATTAATCTTTAATAATAAATAATAATTGATGGAGGTTCACTCCTTTCTTTCATTTATTTATATTATTACTATATTTAATTGTTTATACATACCATGTATAAAGTACACAATAATATAACACTTTGTTAACATTTGTCTTTGGGCATCATATACCATGATCCCTAGACTTAATGACACTTATTCATTAAGGTCAAGTAGGTAGATGGTTTAGGTTTACTAGGCTAGGCAACTCTAAACATCCTTGCATGTTGAATTTCCCTCGTATAATGTGGTAGCCCTTGAGTACTTTGATGATAATACAGAAATTTGAAATTTTATTTAATCACTTATAAATAAGTATGATGAGATCAATATTTTTCTCAAGTCATTTTTCACTTGGAAGTTAGTAAATTATTTTCAGTAACCCCTAGTGCTTACCAGATCCCATACTCAATGCTTTAACATGGAGTTACAATTCAGTGTAATTCTAGAGCTCCTCGCTCAACGCTAGTGCTACGATGGACTTGTATGATACACCTAGGGATACAATGGTTAAGGATCTGATGATCGGGAGCTTATACTCAACATCAACATGGAAGGCTCTAGGTATTATGCCCAACACATCCATTTATCTTTTCATGTGTTCTAGAGCTTCCCGCTCAACAGAAAGGTAAGTACTCATGTGCTCTAGAGATTCTCTCTTAATAAAAATCATCGATCAATCAAGTGCTCCAGATCTCCTTGCTCAACACAAAACATATCATCAATCATGTGTTTCAAGGTCCACACCCAACACAAACAAGCATATACATACATCATCAATAATTGTCTTAAACGCAATATATAAAAAAAAATCATCATGTTCACATGTAGTGGGGTCTTTGACCCAATATAAAAATAAACATCGAGGTAATCATCATAATCAATAGGCACATGCCTATAAGTGTTAGGTCCAAAATTTGGTATATGATAGTGTATGTACACTAGACAAACACATATTCTGAGATGACTGAATTCTGGTTTCTTACTGGAGAAGACTTCTTCAGGTGTCTTGCTCTCAAGTACTCTATGTAGAGTACGGTTTTGTACATACACAGTTCTCCTAGCATCTTCTACCCATAGATGCATGGGAATATCTTGATCATGAAGCATTGGCCTTGTGGCTTCCATAATCATTATATTTTTTCTTTTTGCAACCCCATTATGTTGTGGATTATATGGGGTGGTCAACTCCTTCTTAATCCATAAATCTTTGCATAATTCTTTGAATTCATTTGATGTTAATTATCTGACATTGTCTGATCGGTCTTGATTCTATTTTCTGTGTGGTTCTTGATCAAGGCTTTGAATTCTTTGAACTTGTTGAATACTTCATCTTTGTTTTTCAAGAAATATATCCATATATTTCTAGAAAATTCATTAATGAAATAAACATATAATACATACCCACTCAATTAACTGGATGACATCGGATCGCATACATCGGAGTGGATGATTTTCAAGATCCATTTTTCCTTTCTCTCACTACTTGGAAATGCCTTTTTTTTGTTCTTTCCTTTCCCACATCCTTTGCAGAAACCTTCATGTTTTTCCTGTATTTCTAGGATACCTTCAACATCTTTTCTTGCAAGTGATAGTGCCCTATAGTGCACATTTTCAAGCCTTCTATGCCGAAGTTCATTTGGCTCTACTAAGTCAAGGACCAAGGCTTGTTCTGGTTGGCCCTTTAGCTTGTATAAGCCTCCCTCTCACTCTCCAATCACTACTGCATCATTTATAGTCTTTCCCTTTGGCCACATAAGGACTTGGACATCTACAAATGCAACCGTCATGCCTTTCACATCAAAGGAAAATATGGAGAGGAGAGTCTTCTTTAGTTCTGGTACAAACAATACATCCTTCGTCTTCATAGACTTTCCAGAGTCCATCTTATAGGAGGACTCACCACTACCTTTTATTGGATATTGGTAGTCATCCCAAGTCTTACTTTGTGGGTTGATTCATGTTCAAATAGTTTCACAAAATATTCCTTGAATCCCTTTATGTGCTTGGAATCACCACTACCTATAATCCAATCATTGCTTCCATGTGTTATAGTTCTCGTGAGGGAAGAAATCATAACATATTATTCATCACTTGAAGAGTCATCACTTTCTTGTTTGATTCTCTTTTTGGAAGGTTCATTATCCTTTGCAGTGTGAGCATGATGTCTTCTTTTGTATTTCTTCTTCTTTTGAGAGCCATTCTTATTTTTAGGACAATCTTTGGAAAAGTGTCCTCTCTCATCACATGTATAGCATTTGAGTTTAGATAGATATTTGTTTTATCTTCTAGGGTTATATTTTTAGTGAGAATGCTTACCTTGGTGATGCTAACAGTCCCTTCTGCTTTTCTTGGAGTGTACTATGAGATCTTGATCTTCACTTCCCATATTTTCTTTTAAGGATACTATTTGAGCTTCTTCTTGTGAGAATTCCTCCCAAATCCTACTAAAGGTGATTAGCTTTCTTCTAGCACAAATCCCTTCAATAAAGGAGTCCCATGACCTAGGGAGACCATTCAAGGAAATCATCACAATTTGTACATTCTCTACTTCTTCATCCACTACTTCAAGTTGTTCTTTGAATTGAGAGACCCTCGTAAAATATGACTGTATGGTCTCTGCATTTTGGATCTTTGCATTTTTCAATAGATTTCTCAAAGTCATCTTGTGATTTATGTTATTCCCTCCAAATAGATTGGTCAGGGCATCAAACATCTCTTTAGGTGTCTTTAGGAAAGACACATGTGGTATAAGGTGATCCTTGATTGAATCCACAATAATCCTCTTAGCCTTGAGCAATTTCTTCTTGTGTAAGACCTTAGCCTCATCTCCCTTTGGAACTGGAACCTCTCCACTGATGTAAGAGTTCAATTCATTTTCTTCAAGAACTAGTGAGATCCTATACTTCCATGCTCGGAAGCTATCACTTCTCTTAAAATTTTCATCAATATTGGTGTGATGAGACATATTAACTGAGGACCTCAAATGGAAATACAAAATATTTAGATCTTAACAATTTGAGATGCCAAAACTAGATCTGGAGTTGATCTTCTGTAGTGTTGGTTTTCTGGTTCAGGTGCAAGTTAGGGTCTGGCTTTCCTGGTGTTCTACCCAACCAAAAAATTTGATATTGGTATATAAACATTGATTTTTATGAGGATATAAATCCTATGCTTGGCTCACTCAAAAATTCCTCTTTTACGAAAAGCCCTAATTTCCCTATGTAGTGGTAGGTCAAAAACTGAAAAACCTCAGAATTAGATTCTGCTTCGACAAAAATATGTGCCCTTCAATGGAGACTCATCGTAACCTCCTTTTGCTGATGGATTGTGGAAAGATACCCAAAAATTAAGAAGCCCTAGCTTCTGCAGCTGCATAATGTCTTCTTCTAAGGTTAGCTCTGATACCATGTTAGATTTTTATCATTTAAGAAATATGATCCTAAAATCTTATCTGAGAGAATAACATGCACAACAGTCATTCATAAGAGACAATAGACACAAATATTTTCCTCAGGGAAACCATAAAGGAGAAAACCCTGCAACTCCCTCAGAGATAGAATGAGCACCAATGGAAGCAGTAAAACCCAAAGACAAAAAGATGATCTCCAACAGTTGTTTTCTCTCTCACTTGATTGAGCTCCTCCTCTCTATCCTGTGCGCTATAGATGGGTGAGTTTGTGTTACAAATAGAGAGATTCACTCTCTATTCTACTAGTTTCTGACTTGACAATTACTTTCCAGGGCCGAATTTTCTAGGAGAGTCTAATAACCCTAGTGCCCCACAACTGTGCTGACTTTTCCCCCCAATCAACAAGGAGGGTTAACCTATATGAATTTACATGACTTGATTACATGAATGATTCTCTGAATAAAAACATGTCATTATGAATATCATATCTGGAAAAAGAAAAATGAGAAGCATGACTACTACTATTAATGTTAGTTGACACTTGTTTCATTTATAAACACATCACACGATATGGATTATGTTTCACATGAATGCATTGATGTCAAACTATTTATGAATTCCTTGTTTTTCGACAAAACTACCTTTCTTTCCATTGTGTTTCACATTATTATTATATTGTTAAGTGAAGCACATAACATTGTAAATATAGGAACTTGCTACCTTGCATTCCACATATTTCTCCTTTGTACCTTTACTCATATATCACCTTCTTTCCCTCCCTCTACACCTAATTTCACTATGTAGCATCTTGTGTTTCACTCTTACTATGCTACACTCTTATTTTATTATTAACTTCTTTGTATCACTTGTCTATTATTATCAACCCTAATACTTTCATATAATTATTCTATTTTGGACTATTATCTATCACCTTTATTGCCATTCTTTATTTATTTATTAATTTTTTCACTATTTTGTTGAATGTTCAACTAATACCTTCCTTGCAACATTATATTTTCCTTTATTACCCCCGTCGGTGTTATTACATCGTGTTTTACATAGTATAAATATTAAAATGAAATAAATTTCTTGCAGTGACACCATATTGATGAATACTTATTGAAGCAATGATTGTTATGTAGATAGTTAAATTATTTCGTCATAGTAAGAAATTACGATGTATTTGAAAATAAAAGGTAAGAAACTTTCTAAATATTGGGGACTTCCCTAGAACATGTTCTTGAATCTTCTCAGGTTCTACTGATATACCCTCTTCTGAGATAATGTGACCCAAATACTGAATTCTATCTCTATAGAAGTCACACTTGCTCAGTTTTGCATACCGTTGATGCTCCCTGAGTAATTTCAATGTCAATCTCAAATTCTCTTCATGTTCTTCCTCACTCTTAGAATAAACAAGAATGTCATCAAGGAAAACAAGAACAAACTTGTCCAAATACTTGCTGAAGATATTGTTCATAAGGCACATAAATGTAGCTGGTGCATTGGTGAGACCAAATGGTACCACTACAAACTCATAGTGCCCATACCTTGTCCTGAAGGCTATCTTATGAATGTATTCATCCTTAATCCTCACCTAATGGTAACCAGACCTCAAGTCAATCATGGAAAATACCTTTGCTCCTCTCATATGATCAAAGAGGTCATCAATCCTAGGAAAAGGATATTTATTCTTCACAGTAACCTTGTTCAACTGTCTGTAATCAATATATAATCCGAGTGTACCATCTTTCTTCTGTACAAATAGAACTGGTGCTCCCCAAGGAGACACACTTGGTCGGATATACTTGTTTTCCAACAAATCTTGCAGTTGCATTTTCAAATCTAGCATCTCCGGTGTACTCATCCTGTAGGGTGTCTTGGACACTGGTGCTACTCCTGGCACAAGTTCAATTGTGAAATCAATGTCCCTCTTTGGAGGAAGCCCTGGAATCTCATCAAGAAACACATCCTTGAATTCCTGTAACACCTAATGGTCCTCCAACCTAGGAGTTCCATCTCCTGTTGGTTCCAGAATATGAGCTACATACAACTCGCAACCTTTCCTACATAAATTCTTCCACTGCATTTCTGAAACCTGCCTTACTGAAATTACCTTTGGAATACCCTTCACAACTACTGGGTATCCTTCTTCATCCATGCATTCAAAAGTCTTATTGTAACAATCAAGCTTTACTCTGTGAGCTTCTAACCAATCCATTCCAATGAGAACATCATAGGAACCAAGCGGTAGAACATTCAGATCTACACAGGTGATCAATCCATTCATAACCAATGGACATTTCTCAACTACTTCACTGACCTTTCTCTTAGTCCCAGTGGCTAGCTGAACTAACCAAGATTTTTTGTGCTTCACCTTCTTAAAAGCACACATCTCCACTACTCTAGGAGTAATGTAATTGTGAGTAGAACCATGGTCAATCAAAATAGAAACAGATTGTTCAACAATCTTACCTGCAACTTCAACCACAGTTGACTGGTGATCTTCCTGGCGGTCCTCCAGTGCTACATAAATTCTAGGGACTGCTCTTGCTACCTGAACCACTGTTTTTGCTTCCTGAATGTTATAATCTAGCCTTGCACTTTCATTTTGAAGTGGAGAATATCTATACAAGTGGTGCCATTCACATTTCCAACGTTTAAGTGGACCTTTATTCTGCGGTGGTTCTTTAGGATTTCCACCTATCACTCCAACTGGATTACTCATAGCTTGGGATGGTTGCTTCTGTTGGTTCCTAAAACTAGAAGGTTTGAAACCTTTCCTTCTTTGGTCAAATTTCTCATTCTTCTTGTCCTTCCATGCCTTATGATAATCAGGTTTTCCTTTACTTTGCTCATAGCAATACTTATCCTTCCTTATGGCTTCTTCAAGAGTTCTTGGTTTGTAAAACTCAATTATATCTTTGTAAGACTGAGGCAATCCAAACCACTGGAGCTTCACCTTTTCATCTCTGATGTACCGGACATACCTCAACAATTCCAAGAACTTGTTTGCATATTCATCCATGGTTTGCTATCCCAATCTCAGCTCATGGAACTCCTTAATCTTGTCATCATAATACATGTCAGAGAGGTATTTCTACCTGAAATACTACTTGATTGTTTCCACTTCATTTTCCTTTCACTAATCCTCTTTACTTGCTTGAAGTGTTCCCACTAGATGGATGCTCTTCCACTTATATTGAACATGGAAACTCTTGCCTTCATGTTTCCTGAATAATCCTACACTTGAAAGTATTTCTTTATCCCAAGAATCCAAGATTTAGCCTCTTGTCCATTCTTTATCTCACCATTAGATGCAGGAGGTTTAGCCTTCTTAAATTCATCTCGAGAGCGATCCCTATGGTGTCTTCTTCTTTTCCTTTTACGAGAAGATGAGATTGTATCTGCACTGGATTCTTCAGAGTCGGATGAAGCACTGGAAGTCCTTCTCCTTCTCCTAGTGCTGCTCTTACTTCCTTCTAGTCTTGATGTACCTCGTCTAGAATCTATCTTTTTCTACAAGTCTGTCACGCTCTAAAACATGGTAGCATTCAGCTTATGCTGCTCTTCCTAGGATTTAATCAAGATTCTCATGGTGGTTGCAACCTCAGATGGTGTCTCTTGGAATCTCCTTCCATTGGACTCTATGTCATCATTTCCATTTCAGACATTTTCTACCATGGCATCTCCTGCATGCTCGTAAAAATCCCGAGCATCATACCCATCATGGATTCTCATGACTGAACCACCTTCTGCTTTATTGTTCTTCTTGGAATACTGCTCTTGGAATTTTTCTATAATTCTTCAAACGTGTTAGTATCAAACTGTTAGATGCATATCATTAAAAGAAATCAGAATTACTTACCTTCCTCTTCTAGAAATTCATAAAATAACAATTTTGCTAAAACACAAATTTTTCTCTCTTCTTGTTCAGCCCTATAATTCACTGATAGTCTGCTAAAAATTTCTTGAAAAACGATTGAAATTTGCTGAGAAAATCTGTTTGACAAACCACAAAATTTCCTTCTCCCTATCGGGTCTCATCCCAACTAACATTCCACCGTTTCAGCGGTTAGGACCACTAATTTTCTCCTCTGCATTTTTGCTATCCGTCCATCTATCTTTCTATGGAATTTCAACTGCCAAAACATCTAATTCTCTCTGGGGTTTTAGTGGCTAGAACATCTAATTTCGTCTGCTGTGTCAGCGGGTCGCTTGTCTATTCCCTTGCGCCGTATCATCCTATAGTGCTCTAAGCTTCTGGAATTCATCGGTGGTGCCAAGGACTATCCATCAGCGGTCAAATAGCTGACATTTACTATTGTTTCACACCTTCAGCCTTCATTGGTGATCGAGTACACTCCATATAGTTCTCTATACTTCCGCAACAACGGCCAACAAACTTTATGAGTCTTCCGCAGGCCACCATCCTATTGGCGGTCGGAGCAATTAGCACACGTAGCATTGGGCAGTTTAAATAGTATGGATCCGCTGTGTCGATGGTTTCATCCCTTAATATTTTCCAATGATATCATATCGGAAATTGGAATGCTAATTCTTGTGGAACCAAGTGGTTAGTTCCATGGGCAGCCGCAACCATGGCCCGCCATCCGTAAATCTTTTTCGATCGGCGGCCTTATCGACTAAATTTTTTTGATCGGTGGTTGGAGCGACTAGCAGCTGTGCCATTGGAATTCAGGGCCTCTATCCGTGGGAAGATTAGTCCACTAAACAATCGCAATGGCGAATGCTAGAACAACTAATATTTTTCAACGTCATCCCTCTATGGTCTCATCCACTAAATTCTGTCGATCGCCGATGGTTTCAACACTTCAACAAATTTCAAAAATTTTCTTCTTTGCATCGGCTCCTCCTTCCGTTAAGTTTCGCCGATCCACTTCACTAGTCTTTCGACAGCCTCATCCTCTACTTATCAGCGATCCCATCTTCTAGTCATCGGTGATCCCAAAAGCTATTCTTTTCCGATTACTGATGATCTCATGCCTTAGAAAAATTTTCGGGAAATTTCTGCCTTGTATCCCACCACATCGACTGTTAGAACAACTATCCGTCGGGTGGATAGAGTCTTAGACTGCCACAACGGCGGGTGTGCAATCAGCTAATTGTTTTCGACGTAGTTCATCGGCGGTTTCCTCATCTAATCTTTGTCGATAGTCAACATTCAATCCTCAGATGTCCTTTTGACTAAATAGAACCGACGTTTCGGCGATCTTCTACTGATCTCCACCAAAACTGCGACTCCCACGTCCTCTATGTTTCGCTGACGGCTGATGATTTTATGACTTAGACAATTTTCCAGAAAAATGTTCTCCCTATATGTCACCGATTAACTAACAACTTCTGATCGGTGACTGAAACAAAACCATCATAGCATCCACAAGCGAAACCTGTATCAGTTGGAGGATTAGTGCACTAGGCTTCTACAACGGCAGGCACATGAACCACTAACTTCTCCCGATGGCCGATTATCTCGTTCCTTACAAAAAAATTTGAAAATATTTCACTGCGTCGGCTATTGGGAAATCTTCCCTCTACGGCATCGACAGTCAGAGGCTCTATTCATCGGAAGGATAGTCCTCTATCCATCCGCAATGACAGTGCACAATCAGCTAAGCATCAACGACACAATCAACTAATCATCACCGATCTCTGATGATTTCATTACTTCGTCAAATTTTTAGAATTTCTCCCACTATGGGTAATCTTCAGACTAACACTTCCACGGTGTCGGCTAAGCTTCAAACTATAAGTTCCATTGTCTCAGAGGACCTTCTCCCTTAGACCTCCGATGAGTCAACGACCGACAAATGCAACCTTTCCTCAATTTCCTTCTTATTACCATCCGTTGGGTGGCCTTCCCACTAAGTGCTCCACTGCATCGGAAGAACTTGTCACTAAGTTTTTCGATGAGTTGACAATTCTGGCACATAGAAAAAATTTCTGAATTTTCTTGTCATCACCCATTTCTCCTGGTTTCTTCTGGCAATAGGAAACCTGCCTCTATTAACTATTCTCATGGCCCTCTGAGGCCCAAATGCTACAACATAACCTCTGTCACTACATCTTCACGGCCCATTCAGGCCCATGCTACAACCAGAGATCTAATACCACACTGTAACGTCCCTGACCCTCCGACCAACAAAGAGGATGCTAGCATACATCAATCATCCGGGCATCTAGCCCCATGAACAGGAACATACATACATATAATGTTGGAGCATGATACATAAAAACATAACACGTATTAAGATGCATTAATCATTCATATACATAGCGGAATCAAACAACATGGATTCATATACGATTCAACATTCAACATGTACATCATCATTCATCAATGGCAAATATAGTTGCAGACACAAGTTAGGCAAGAATACTTATTTTAATAAGGACTTGTCCCACAACCTGCTATGTTGCTACAACGTTCCATCCAACCATAGGCCCATGTGCTCCTTAATCTCTCAGCAACAATGCCACCCCCGAGCCGAGAATGATTCCCCAAGGAATAAGGAACTAACAGGATTACACATAGCCAAGGATAATCAACACCACAAGGAAACATAGTTCATCCAAGCCAACATAGTTGGGTTTATCAGGCGAACAACAGATCATCCAAGCCAAAAAAGTTAGGTTTATTAGGCCATCTAGTAGCTAGGAAAGGCTAAATGCTAAGCTGGTGAACTCATTGAAGAGCCAAGGACACCTACACCAGAACCATCCTGGTTTCTAGGACACCCACACACACCCAACACAAGGAAATTATTCCTTTCTCTGCAACACAGTCCCTCGGACCCTGAACTCCCTTCCAGTGCTATTCAGAGGTTGTGGAGAATAAATACAGCCACTAGCTCTGTTTGTGTGGTTCTCAAACCACTAGGTTTATCAAGCACATTAGGCCCTCATTCACCACTCCAATGCAGTCCAAGGACAAAACCACTACATGCATGCAGCAAAATAGCTATTCAAGCTTTAATAGGGGAAATCAACTCCCTGAATCGTTCTTGGCCCTATCGTGGCCAAAACGATTTCACAATGATCTACAGTAATCGAAATCACAAAGGCAACTCAGCCAACAAAAGTGGGGAAACAACAGCCAACGAACCGCAGGAGAAAACCACTGCAATCTACAATAGATACTACTTTGTAAAGGAAGAACATAGTCAACAATGCCTAGAGGAGACTACATCCAACGATCAGTGAGGAAACCACAACAATCTATAGCACACTATTCACCATGAAGGATGGAACAATGCACAATCCGATAATACCCCCGGGAAAATCAATTCTCTGCATGAAGGGAAGGAAAAACATATCCACAGACCGGCAATTGGTGTGAGAGAAGGAAGAACCAACCCACAAGCCAGCAATCCATGAGGTAGAGGAGAGAACGAACCCCCAAACAATGGATCGTGGATCCATTTAACTCAGCCCACGTGAGGAAACTGAACCGTCGGTGCTGGAGAGAGTGCAGTCGTGGAGAGAGTGAGATAGTGGTGTAGTGGTTTCCCTGCCAGCAAAATAGTGGCCCCAACTAACAATAGAATAATTAAGGTGGTGGTGACACATGGCTTTTCCCCCATAGGTTCACAATTTAACATTCCCACCCTTAACCTTAGGAAATCATGCCCCTTCTCAATTTGGTTGCAGTGAACATAGATGGTTGGGTTATTTAATTAAAGATGCATAATTACATGATGCCACAACTTAATATGTATGTCGCATGTCCCGATATACCATCGGTGACAATTTCTATCCAAAATATGACATAACCAAATCGATGGTGGTGCCTTTGCATTTAGCTCTACACCATGATTATTTACAGTATATGTATCATGCAAACGGGGTCAAAACGGGGGTGTTACACCAAGGGTTAGACATTCCCCCCCCCTTATCCTTAGGAAAATTGTGCCCTTTTCATTATGGTTTCATTGACATAACTGGTTGTGTGTATTTTTAATTAAAATGCATGTTTACATGATGCCAAAATTAATATGTGTCGGATAGCACAATATACCATCGACAACGATTTTAATTGTCGGAACATAAAACAATTAAATCGATGGTGAGGATTTTTCCTTTAGCTCCTCATCACGAGTAATTACAATATATACATCATATACATTAATGCAAACGGGGTCAAAATCAGGGTGTTACATATTTTTGGGGATTGGTCTAAAATGTTGTCCATAGAAGAGCTCAAGTATTGATGATTTTTCCATGTAGGAAGGAATAGGCTCTACTGCAATGAGGATTATAACAAGAACCTATCAATATGACAAAAATATAAAAAATAAAGCTTATTGCAAGGACAAAAATGAATCATTCAGAAAGAAAATAAAGGAAAGGTAAATTTATATTATATGAGATAAAAAAGTCATGACCACTACTGTTTGTGGGAAAGTTAATCTACCGATCAAATACCAAGTGTTAGCAACAAAGTATCGAGCATATGCCACTTCATCATATTTTAATATTACTATTATATACTTAGGTCATATTTAAGGAATCTAATAACGTAATAAACATCATTTTTATTTCCATAAAAGTAGAAGGGATTCTGCATCCACCAACTAGCATTTGTAGCCCCAGATTATGGTAGTCTCTCAAAATGGGATCCAAACATAAGACATGAATATTGATCCTTCTTCTCACGTGAAGATATGGGAAGAAGAGACATCTCGTGCAAGGGATTTGCGCTCTAGAAAATAATAGCCTACTCAAACTACCCATAATATATAATGTGTAAATAAGATCTCAGTGATCTACCACTACAATTGTGTAATAAATAGCACTACAATTGCATAATAAATAGTGATTAATTGATATTTATTGTCATATTTAAGAAAAAAACTATCATGTTGTGAAGGATTGAACATCATGTTGGTTTGAAATTCCTATAGATCCATTTTAGAGGAGTATTTTAGAGTCGGTTTAATGACAAGAGGAATTCATATATATTGACTCTATATCTTCTATGTGTGGAAATGATCCTATGCTTCCTAAATTCATTCTTGAAGGGGTATTCAATGAGACAATCATTTTTCTATTTACTTTAGAACAATGACATTTTATGGAATTGCATTGTGTGAATTTGGTCTGACTTGACTTGGTGCAAATAGTTGAAGAGAAAAAGGAATGGGAGGTTTCCCAATGTGATCTTGTGAATATGTGGTTGCAATCAGAGGATCATAGAATAGGAACATAGGAAACCCTACTTATCGTCGTTGCTCACCTTTCTATGCTCCCATAGCAAGGGCGCAGTGGAGCTACGCAGGAACAGGGAGGGATATCATCCCGATCAAGGGCCCTGGTGATTCAGTCTAGAACGAACTCAATGGGGTTTCCAGTTGAAGTCAATTAATAAACCAACCGTTCTATTCCAAATTCTCATGGTTTTTATACAGTTGATTCAACTAAGACTACTTGGAATTGTGGTAATTAGCTTCTCTAACTTGCCTTGTTTCCCTCTTTGAAGCAATGATCACCTCATGATGATTTACTTGTAGAATTAGTTCAATTGCACACTTAAATACGAAATGCAATAGATGAAATATATAATTGGAAGAATATTGCCTCAACTTAGCAAAAAAGGTTGCATGAAGCCCCAACAAACAAACAAACAAAATTGAATCCAACCAAAAATGAACTCAAGTGCAAAAACCAATGACTAGGAAGGAGTGGTTGAATAGTCAATATTCAAATAACTTTTGTCAATGGATTAGAAAAGTGCTATAATTTCATAATACACTTGCCAAATCATATCTTAAAAAATATCTCCTTGATATGTTGTCTCAAAATTAGAAAATATTGCAATAGGAGGTTGATCCAAATATTTTTATTTATGATTTAGGCATCTTAAATTCCTTCATCAAAACTAAGCAAACTCCTAGAAACTTAATCTATAACCCTTGAATCATTATCTCCATGATTGTCACATTTTTATGGTATCATCCATCAACTATAGGTACAATGAGACCTTATGTATTTGTGCAAATAGAATCAACTTGGTTTGGGTAACCAATAACGTTATAAGGTAACGATAGATTACCTTGGTTTTGTTGGAGCATGTTTGTCGCTAGACCAAAACATGGAGGAAATGATGTCCGCTACTATTGACAAAGTTAGGATCCACGAGAGGGGGTTAACCTTTATCATGAAACTCATGTGGAGCATTGGATAGAAATGCCAACAATCTCTCCCAAGCGTACTTGGGTGAGTTTTGAACTTGAGACCTGTTGCTTTGATAACATTTGTTTGAGAACTATTTTCGTTAGACCAAAAACTGTAAGCATTCATTCCTGCTACACTTGCCAACCTTAGCATCCATAAAAGCGGGTTAAACCATGTCATAAAACTCACAGAGAACATTGGATAGAGATTCCAACAGATTTTTGTAATGAGATCATATGGAGAAGTAAGCACACCTTTTTGGTTCCTGAATCTAATAATGAATGAATCGATCAATATAACTCCACATCATGAGAATTTCTCAGCTATTATTCCTATATATGGACCTAGTTAAAGTTGGACCTTCACTAGATGTTGTACATAGATGTTATTGACTACCAAACAACTATGTTAAAAAAAGTTTTATGAAATCTTCTGATATAAAGCCAATAAAGAACTTGAAAATGTTGGTAAGAACCTTGTATCTATAAGAGTTGGGAAGATTTATTTCCCCAAGCAAGAGGTAAGAGATACGGGACTAGCTAGATTGAAAGGTATGAAGAGGTAGAATAGAGAATCTACAATTATCCATGAAAGAAATCATAACAACCTTAAACAAAGAAGTTGGTTATAAAACATTTTCCATGAGTTTGTTAAATGCGGAGTAACATTTCATACTTACTCAATACACGGGAACTCTCTAGTTTCATCCTTTCTTTCAACCGATAGTGTTGGCTCCTTCCATATAGTTGTTCATTAAGCATTATGAGACTAATGTAGTTGATCAAACTAATGTTGAATTTTAGCGTTTACTATACTCTGGAGTCTGAGTTAAACATTACAGGAATTTATGAAGAAAAAAACAATAAATCATTAAAAATTGATATCTTTCGTTCTTGGTTTTTTCTTTTCTTCAAGTATTAGTGTCCATAAGATTTCTCTTGAAATGTAACCTACATTTGTACGCTATTTAATACCCCTACATGATGAAGCTAACTAATGCATTGAATATCGCATTGTAGCTGTGAACCCTTCTCCTCAATAAATATAATATAACGATAAAGTAGTTTACTTTCTTCAATCGTTTTTTATTAATGTGTGATTTTTTTTGGGTATTTGCTTGGTTTAGTATTAATAGAGATTGATGGTCGTATTGGTCAAGCGTATTCTCTAAGGCCTCTCGGCTTTACTTAATAAAATCCATATTCTACATATGGACATAAATACACTACTTATGGTATCTATATCTATTGATATTCTTTTTTATTTGAGAACAATACCATTATATTATTTAAAGACAATAGAAACTTAAGATAGATTAGAAACATGCCTATATGCATGAGAAATAACAAAGTAATCATAGTATACCATGCATTTAAACAACAACTTATTAAAAGGTGTATGTTTAAATGCCAAATTTATCTTAGAATGTAGTAGTATTCTAACAATAAGAAGTTTGTATCTTCACACTCCTTCGATGTTTATAATGGAACTAAAATTATATATATATATATATATATATAATTTTTTTATCCGAATATGTTGTCTTAATATGTATAATTTGGTCAAAGCATGAAATAAATTGTCATTATGAATGTATGTGAAGTAACTTATATTGATTTTTATGTTGGATGGATAGGTTGGCATTTGCATACGGTGACGGCGGCCCTTTAGCCACACCTTAAGGTGATGTTCTCACTGTTTTGTATGCTTATTTTAGAAGTCGGTTTCTCTAAGGATTTTAATCCTAAAGGCTATGTTTTAGCCCTAGCATCTAAGTCCTAGTTCGAGCAACTATAAATCAGATCTAAACATACCCACCACTACATGGTGGAAAAGGTACCAAACCTTATAATAAAGGGTTAATGAAAAAGTGACTTGACGGAATTTTGGTTAAAGGTTGCAATGTTTTTATTTATTTATGTTGTTAACAAAAGGTTGTAGGGACTATGGTGATAACACCATAGTCATGATCCCAATCTTGACCTTGGCATAAAACGTTGATGTTACAGTATGGTTTATTGTATATCCTTCGATAGGAGTTATAATGTTCTTACCAACACATACCTTAAAGTTTTGGGTTATGGAAATTAACTCTGTCGTGGCTGCGAGTCAACAATGCAGCCAGGCGTCTTGATGCAAAGATTTTAATGCAAACTATGGGAACCGAGAGGAAATATCATCCCTCTATTTGGTATGGTCTTCAGTGAGGGTTTTTCCAAGAGTTTAATGTAGCGTTTAACATATATGAAGGTTTCATTCTTGCACTTGTTTTTGGTTTGTAACTGGTTAATGGAGGGAGCTCAGCCATTCTAGGTTACGTTGTGCATTTTTGCTCAAACCTTTACACATTTGGTTAATATAACTTCTTTGTTTGTTTCTGAGGTATATTTGAAGGTTTTTATCAGTACTATGGCTACCATGATGGACTTAACCTTTCTAGTTCACTGCAGTGAAGAAGAAAACAGATCCTTTACTGATCTTTCCAAGCCTTTAACGAGGTATCGAACTTCTTCATTTGGTTTTACTCGGTTTAAAAGGATTTTTTTTTGTTTACTGCTGCATGAAATAAGTAACTAGAGTTTCTCCTTCGTTTTGGAGGCAGGGAGGAATTAGAGCATTCAAGAGCATCCGACCCCTGACCCTCTCTGTATTCATTTTTTGGGTAAATTTTTAAAACTGATTTTTTTATTACTGTGCAAATCGATTCCAGAAAGAATCCTTAACTTCTTATTTTGGATTTACACATGGAGTTTGGGTAGTTATAAGGAGGTCCCAACTAACCCGGCTAATCGCTCATGCAACTATAATTAGGTAAGAATGTTTTTACCCTTTCGTGATTTCCCTTGTGTAACAAATTTAAAGATATATATATAGTTTTAACTGCATATGGTGTAAATTACCTCCTCTCACGCATGTTACTTCTTTGCCAAAGATGATGAATTACATAACCCTACTCTGTTGATAATACCAAGAATTGTATTTACTTAGGAAGCAATCTGACATTTCTCAATTTTCTTAGGTGTGCAAGTAACCTCCTTGCGTGGATGTGCTCAGCCTGCATCAACGATCTGCCAACAACCAAGTGGTAAGGGTTAATTTAATATATAATTGCAGTGGTAACCCAAAGGGTTTGTGGACCTCTTAGGAATAGGGATTTCGCCACTATTGCAAAGATAAGTTTGGGTCGTGTGTTTAGTAAACCCTTATGGGTCTTCATCTTGCAGAAATAGCTTCACAACCTCTCTTTTTTTTGCATTGTTTATGATATCCACTCTGATGTATATGTTGTCAATTTATTAAAGCAATGGATGCCATTTTAATGGTCTTACAGCCACGCATTATTTTTTTGATGGTTTCTGTGGATGAAAAACCGAATATCTTTGTGATCGGGAAAACACTGTCTTTCCTCCCAACCAAATCCTAGAGAAGCCAAGTCTTACTTGCTCCAGAACCCTCGAGCCTATTTGTTGAACCACAAGGACAAAATCATATCAATGTGTCATCTCTTGCATTAAGGCATCAATTCCCTGTCCATTCCTAGCTCCATGCTTGCTTGATGGACATACTATTATATAGTATTTTGCCTAGGCCTTGGTCATTTATGAGCCTCCTTCTGTTTATCAATCCACCATAAGTCTTGACCTGATTTTTGGGAATATACCTCCTACATCACTTGAGCTCTCACTGAGTAGATTTGGCCACTTGTATTTTCTCCTTATGTGTCAGCAAACACTCTTTCAATAGCTACTTCACTTTTGATTCCTCTCAAAGTTTTTTTAATTATTAAATAAAAATAATTCATTACATCTATTTTGACTTTTTTAGTCAAAATATTTAAAATATAAAATATTCAAAAAATAATAATTTTAATTTATTAAGTGTGTTACACCTTCCCTGTCATGCATTTAGCTTATAAATCTGATAAAAACACAACAAATAAATATGATATTTTTGTATTTTTTTGAGGATTTGATATCAACCATTAATCATGGAAATGTGGATGGTCATTAAAGTATAATTTTTTCAAGAGTGATTGGACACAAACTATTCAAGTCTTGAAATAACAACAATCTTAAAATGACTCCACAATGACCATGGTAATTGTCACATGCCCCCATTTGCAAAACAATTTAATGACATTGAAGAACATTATGTTATATTTTATGATAAAGTTTGTAATTGATGACCCATTGGGGTCAAGGATAATTAATGTATTAAAAAATATTTTATTAATAAATAAATAAATGATGAGACAATAGCTTAGCGAAGCTGTTAAATGAGTGTTAATTTGTCACTTGGTGGAGGAGACTGGATGGAGAGTACACTGACAAGTGGTAGCATCCTCAAACTACTTCTAACTGTTGCAGGTGGAAACTTCCCTATAATTGTGGTCATGATTCCCCAAGAAAGTGAAATAGGAGCAAGTGGCTCATTAAGTAAAAACTCACCCAGAAGACCTCGGCATTGATATAAAACTTTCCATTGAATACAGCTGAGGCTGCTCATTCTGGCATTCTAATCATTCTGATTGAATGAAGTGCAGATGAGAAATTCGATGGAGGGGACTTGTTGAAGTGATTTTGAGGGGTTAAATGCTGAAGATTGAACTTGTGCAGCTACTCTAAGCTGAAGTTCTAACTGCTTTGAGCAGGGATGAGTTACTGCTGTAAATCCATTCAAGCGAAAGAGGATCTTAAGGTTACATTTCTCACCCAGTACTATACTAGGAGGACTAGGAGTCATGCTTGGGGGTCCTGAGAGATTGCAGACTAAGCTTTCTCCAGGATTTGGTTGCGAGGAACAACCTCCTTAAGATGTTGTCACCTCACCATTTGACAGGTTCTATTTGTTTAGGTTTATTTATAATTTATCTACTGTTTTCACTCAAAGATTACGAGTTTTCAAGATATGCATATTATTATTTTATTAGGGTTTATGAAAAAGAAAGAGCATTGGTTATTGATAAAACTAGTGATTAGCAGATTATATTTAAAACAATAGAGATTTTGCTAAGTGAAAGGTTAATAGAAAAGATATTACCAAACTGTATTTTTCCATGCCTTTTACAAGGTAGTACTCTAGTATAGCTGGTTGCTTAAGTTAGATTAGTAGATTTGTTTATTAACTCTTAATGTAAAATGCAAATGATTACTTCTATAGTTTTATGTGATTCATTTACAAAAATCTAGTTGTACTTGCTCTGTCTACTGAAAGTAACTACATTATCTAATTATAGGAAAAGAGTAGATTATATAATAATCACTAGTAATTATAATATTCATAGAAGTATGACTAGTTTTAATACTTATTATAAATACAATGAATATAGTTTAATAAAAAAATATAGGAATAGTAAAAGTACTATTTAGGGTTTAACCTAGCTAGTAATCCTTAGGTCATTATAACTATTTACTTAAGCTTACAACTACACTTTGATTTTGTTAGCATAGGTGTTTTATTGCAACCCTCAAGAACCATCTAGGGTTTATAAGAGATAGGATTTATTTGTGAAACACTTTTTACATTTTTATTCTTAACACAAAAACCTAACAGCTGTAAATAATTATTATTAAAAATAAAATAGATACAGAACTAAAATTATTTCTATAAAATCCATCTCATTGCATAATTGAAGATTATCCATTAATAATAACCCTTTTAGAGAAACAAAACTTTTTATTCACACAATAACACTACAAAATAACTTAATAAAAAATTACTATCAACCTTTGATATTAAATGTAATTTTAAATTAAAAATATTGTAAACTAATTAAACAGAGACAAAATAGAGTAAGAAATAATGGCTTATGTCCTTTTATAACTTCTATCGAGGCTTAATCCTAATCAAAACAATTTATACAAGTTTAAATAGAAACAACAAACCAAAATTTTAACCATTACAATTCATAGTAAGTAAAAACCCTTCATATGTTACAAAAATTGCTGAATAAACAGTCCTTTCATTCTAGCAAAAACCACTTAAAATTTCTAAGTAACCACCCAGTGGTCAAAACAGTAATGTCATGGCTTAAGCCGAGTTTGTAATTAAAAGAAAAGCTATACATATTATGAGTCCATAAAGGCTCTTTAACAAAAACCCTAAGTAACGGCTGTAACAACCTTTAACTTTTTACACATAACAACCTCTAGGGTTTAAAATAGTATAAAACCAAAATAAAAACAAGAAGCAATAACCTAATAAGTAAACCAATGCTGAGCCACAATTATCACAATGAAGATTCTTATCTTTCTGACCACCACAATACAAATGCACGAGAAAACCCTCAGTATAACTGGGGCTTACCAGGGTCTACATGTCTGAAGCTTGAAGAAACGTGCTCGCATCCAACATCAAAAGTTGCGAAAAGAACTTGCACAGAGAACCATTCAAAGGGTTAAAATATTTTTAATGTAATAAAAATTCCAATTTTTTTCTTAAATAAAGACCTGGACAAGCCGTTACCTGCTAGTGATTTTTGTTTTGAAGAAGTCGAAGAAGCAAAGCCTTTGGGCCAACTCGATGGAACCTTGGAGAGTGATGCCTTGGAAAGTGTAATGCATCAAATACTATTGCAAACCCTAAGGCATAAATCGAAGGAAATGAGAACCATTTTGTTTTCTTAAAACCAACTCACAGTCCTCGAATCAGTGGAGAAAAATAACTTCTACGCACACAATACTCCACAGTAGTCTTTAAGAATCGAAAACCACCATATGTCCTCATCGAGACAGGCACACAATATTTTGTCTCGAAGATAGTTTCCAAATCATAGGTTATTGCAGATTCATGGCAGCCACAAGCTCGCAGCTCGGTCCCACATAGTCGAAGGAACCCTCTCACTTGTGAAATGAAGGGTTAGGGAAATCGTAACTCAACTTAACTAAGGGATTAGACACCTCCATGTGTCGATTGAATTATTTCATCATTATCAGTGGAATTTCAATAGTCAATTACGCAGTTTCTAATCTGCATTAAAATCATCACAAACCAAAACAATAATCATTTGAATAATGTATTTTTTTATTATTGATAATAATGTAATATACCCTTGATCATTTCGATGCGTAGTTTATCCACCATAGAAATAAGAAATGGATTTTATTTTAGGGTTTTGTTATAGGTCAAGATAGAGTAGTTCTTTTTCTAACTATGTTTTATAAAACATAAGTAAAGGACACACTTTTAATAATAAACTATACTGAGAAAGGAAATCTAATGGTTCCCTAAAGTAGTCTTTTGAATTTATGGAGTTTGAGATTAAGTTGTTTGACTAGGTCCCAAGCATTTATAAGATCTTTCATATTTTATAAACCAATAACCATATTTCAAGAGATTTACATTACAACCTTATGTAAAGGTGCGGTTTATAGATAAAAGGTAGACCACGAATTGAAGTGTAAGATACAAGTAAAAATAATTCAAAGTAAAAACTATAAAAGTTTGAAGAAAAATTCTTTCAACTAAGAAGAGAATCTTTGACCAATTCTTTTATTGCATTGTGTAGTTGGCGAAACAAGTGAGTGTAGTCCATAGACTTATATAAGAGTCTCAATTGTATTTCTAACATCCAAATAATGCGTAAATAGTTAAGAATCAAAATAGTTTTGTTTATATATTGAGAAAACTTTTAATTATCAAACCCTAGGATAAGGGTAAATGTGATATACATCTAATGAGTATGATGACTTAAAAACCCTTAGAAAACCAAAACTCTTGGATAGGATAGATTAGATTTATAATTCAACAACACATAGTAATTCTTTCATGTTTACAAAATGATTCAAATACTTATGATCAAACCAAACTCCAAATGTTTTGACTGATCTAAGCAAAAGTATGAGTATTCTTAGAAATAATCTTAATCATCTAGTTGATTTGATTTCATTTTGATAGTATTTTTGGTCATGCATTTTAACCCATGCATATGCAGTTTTGTTTTAACATATTTATGGAGTTTTGACGACTTTAATAAGATCAATGTTACCTCGTATAGAGACAAGCTGCATTTAAACATTCTAATTCTAGCATCATATTTATGCTAGTTAAGTATCTTTCTTGACCTAGATATATATATATATATATATATATATATATATTTTTACTGGAACAATCGCTTACCTGTTAAAACCTGTAAAGAACGATTAGTCCCATTATGTTAGCTATAAGCTAAGTAAGCCCCAATCACACCTAAGAAATTTTCCCTACTTGACAAAAGAAAAATGATAACATACTGAGCATTAGTAAAATATAGATTTGTCTTGAACTTTTTGGAAAATGCAACTACTAGGTTGAAATAGTACTAACACAGTATTTAAAGATAAGCCTTCAAGTTATACAAAACCTGATAAAGAATTAATCTTCGTTTCACATGAAAAATTTTAAATTTTTTTGAATTTTTGAGTTATTACAGTAATTACCATAGAGCAGCACCCACGAGGCTTAAAATCCAGTATTAATCTCCTAAATTCTCCTCCTGGTATCACCAATCTTGATGTACTCTTAATGTACTGTGCTCGATCAATAGAAGGAAGGAATCTACCAAGATTGAAATAAAAAAGATAAAGTAGAATTATGAATGAGCTAGGAGAATAAGTAACAAAAAAAACTTTTTAGTGGCAATTAATTTTTTTCTAGACCATTTGTGACACACTAGTATAATTTTATTAATAAGACTAAAAGACGAATACTATTTGATATGGAAAAAATACATAATGAAAAAATTGAATACAAATAAAATATTGAAGTAAACTATTTATATTTTTATTTTTAAATAGAATACTTATATATAATATTTTTAATTTAAGTATTCACAAATATACCATAAATGTAAATATACATTTATGTAATAAAATTGAAGATATATTTAAAAGACAAAAATATAAAATCTTTACAATATGGTGAGTATGAGAGATTTTAGCTAGATATTTTTAATTTAAAGGATGAAATTTAATGGTATTTCTAAATTTTGGTATTTTCAAACTGGTTTCGATGGTCTAAAGGTTCTACCATTTGAGTCGGAATAGCTTGATTTTCTAGGCACAAAATTAGGTTGGAATTTTAAAAATTCAGGCTATAGTTTACACTCGTAAAGTTTTGGAATTTTGGTGCTTCATAGTTTGTTTTTCTTAAATTGGTTTTTAAAATTTAATTGTCCACTATTAAGAATCATTATCACATCTGCGAGATGTAGAATAGTTGGTGGCGGGGTATGGTTAAGACGCCCCCTAAGCTGGAAGGTCACCGGTTCTAATCCCGTCGGATACCAAAAAATCCAACCATGTTAAGGGTTGGTGCAGTCCAGGCCGGGTGCGATCCCCAGGTGATTTTGACGGCTTAGATGCCCCTGGTTCGTGGCCACTAAGCCAATGGAAACCCTGCTAGTCAAGGGGATTGCACCACTTTGCCAACAAAAAAAAAAGAATCATTATCACACTTAACACCAACTTTATGACAAAATTGAATTTGTTTGAAATTTATTGACAATAAATACCAACTCAACGGAATCATGCTACTATGATTAGTAGCACTTAACTTGTGGCCTACTAATATTCACTAACTAGAAGCTAAGTGGTTGTACTAGTATTGGGTATAGTATAAATATTCTAGGTTTTCAACTTTTTCCAAGCATATTTTTGGTGTTATTTTGTCATAAATAGATGGTACAAAATCTATTTATATATTCAAAAAACTTCCAAAATTGAATTTTACCAAAAAAATTTACTTGATACCCACCAAAACTCACCCTAATATCCAAAACCTAAAATAAATAAAGGGTGAAAACGCAAAGTTGGGTAACACTTCCATGAGAATCGGGTGCCCAAACAACATAGCGGACGTTATTCGGTTGAATAACTATATTTATTCAGTCGAATAATGAAGTTATTCGGCCGAATAATTATAGTTATTCAGCCGAATAACAAATCCTTTATTCAACTGAATAACCTTTAATGGTGAACCATTTAATTTGATGGAATGCATTGCCGGTTGGTAATTTTTACCGGCATTTCAATATGTATTCATCCAAACAATTATTCGGCCTAACAACTCTTCCATCGAACAACTATTCGGCCGAATAATTGTTCAGTCAAATAATTGTTCGGCCGAATAATTTTTCTACATAAAAGGTCAGTTGCGGCATCAGTTTCGTTGTTTTCTCCTGCAATGATTTGTCCTTGTCCTCATCCTCCCACCACCCGTCTCGCCATCTCGCCACCCAATTGGTTGGTCGTTTCCCATCATCTTCATCCACGTCACCCTGCCACCTGACGTGTACATCCGCCATCCTGGAACCCCTCTACCTATATGGTTTCCTCTTAGCATGGAGGTCGCTTCGTGGAGGTATATTAGGCATGGAGGTCTGTTTGTGGCTCGGGCGTTCATGGTCTTTCCTTAGAGGGTCTGTTCATGGTCTGGTCTTACTGTACTGCCCCTTGTTAGGTAAATATATATGCAATTCCTTTTATAATCCAAAACATTGAATATGTGATTTGTCTCTTGTTGTATTCAATGGCTTATCTATTCATTTTTTATTGTAGTATTGCAGAGTTAAAGTTTGCATATGTTAATTAGTAGTGTATATTTCTTATAATTTTAATTTTCGTTAATATGTATATGATGAGGGTAGTCATCCATTAACTCTGTCCATGTGGACAAAGTTGATCAACTCTGTCCATTTGGACAGAGTTCATCAACTCTGTCCAAATGGACATAGTTGATCAACTCTGTCCAAATAGACAAAAAAATGTATTATACTTAGCAAAATGTAGTTCATGCAGAGTTCATCAACTCTTTCCCTGATAACTTTAATTAGCAAAACATATTTTAGTACGTTTTATATAAATCATAAACAAAAAAACATTATTACACATAAAACATCAAATTTTCTGATTACCGATCTGTTTGATCTTATGTATTTTTAATCTAAATAATAAAAGAAACATATAACTTGTATAATGCTTATTAGTTATCAGTTTATATTTACTATTATACTAGGATATTGGGCATTTTTTTAAACTTTAATCTTAGTTCATAGGTATTATAAGGAAGATATTCGTTTATCAACTATGTCCATGGACAGAGTTGATAAACTTTGTCCACATGGAGTGATGAACATAACTCTATCCATGTGGACAGAGTTGAGGAAATCTGTCCATGTGGACAGAGTTGATGAACTCTGTCCATGCACAATTCATCAACTCTGTCCATGCACAGTTCATCAACTTTGATTCTGATAAGTTTACTTAGCATAAGGGGTTTTTTTATGATTTTATGGAATAACAAAAAAATTTGTAGTTGACATAAAGAAATGTAGCTTTAATTTCATATTTGACGACATTGTTTCCATTAATTTTAAAAATCTAAAATACATCAAAAACACAGAGATTGCTACGTTAATTTTTCATACATCCAACAATAGTGTAGCTATTTTCATTTTAAGAACTATTAGATAATATTAGGGACATCTAGGTCTTTATTGAAAACGTAGTTTTAAAAATCTAAAACACATAAAAAACAAAGAGATTGCTACATTAATTTCTCATACATCCAACAAAAGTGTAGCTATTTTCATTTCAAGAACTATTAGATAAAATGAGGGACATCTAGGTAATAAAAACTTAGTTTTTATAGTAGCTAGTTCTTTGAAGTTGAGGAATTAACATGCAAAATTTGAATAAGTTATGAGTTGATATGTTAGATAATATTAAGGACATATAGGTATTTATTAAAAACTTATTTTTTTAGTGGCTAGGTCTTTGAAGATGAAGAATTAACATGTAGAATTTGAATATGATATGAGCTGATTTGTGTAATATTGTAGATATCATATCAAATGGAAACAGATAATAAATTAGCTTTAATCATTTAAAGAACTATTACATAATATTATGGATATCTAGATCCTTATTGAAATCTTAGTTTTTATAGTAGCTAGGTCTTTGAAGTTGATTAATTAACATGTAGAAATTGATATTTGTGTAAACTTGTAGATATCATATCCAATGGAAATAGAGCAGTATTTGAGACAGAAGCGTAGGAGGTCATCACATTCTTGGGGAGTTGGTGTCCGAAATGAAAATAGAATATTATCGACTTCACCTCACAATTCAAGCTTATTGTATAGTTCACATTCATCTGATCATCAATGTGGAGATAGTGGTAGAGATGATTCCCCCTTATCATGTACGGCTGAACGTGGATCTTGAACTTTTGTATAGGAGACAAGTGTGGAAGCAGAGCAAGGTTCACAAGAGGCTTTTGATCCTACACAGGGTGGCGAAGGTCAAACAAGGATGCATTATGTCTAGCTAGCTGAAGGTTGTACACCCATTACGACCTATCCATCAGATTTACCGGAGGAGATTCCATGGGAAAGTGGTTTTCAACAAACGACCCTTGAAAGTTGTAGGGCTCACTATGACAAGCTGCAAAACGATCTTTCCAGTTTGGATCTCGCTCCAGAGAAGAAACAAAGTATAGAGATGGTTTTGCAATCATTACAAAAACTCATTGAGGTATATGAGGATATTGGACCAACAACAGATGGTTTTGTTACCTTGATGCAAAGAAGAAAGAAACAGGTGATGGGTCGAGACAAGTGGGCTATTGTGAAGGAGAGAGTGACTAGAGAATAGGCCAACTCAATGTTCAACTTCAAAGAGGGACTAAAGCGGAAAGCATTGAAAGTGCAATATTTTAAGGAATCTGAACTTGCACATTTTTTATATGATCGGTTCCTTGCAGCCTATGGTTGGTCTCCATGGAACGATGAGGTTCCTAATTATTTTGCTAGGTTTTTTTATGCTGATTTTTTTTTTAGGAATGAAGCGAGACTATATTGATATTCATTCCAAGTTTTATGGAATTGGAAAGGGGAGGATATGCAATCGAAATGGTTCCCTTAGAGATCCCAGTACTCTTCAACCTCCACCTCTAATATCTCCTCCACCTAGGCTTGTAACTTACAAATCGAAGATGGAGCCCACATCACAAGTTGGGACAGCTGCAAGGCATAAGGTTGCTGAAGGTTTGACTTCGGCATTTGTAGGATTTGATGTTGGATCGAGTCGAAAGAGGGATCAAGCCACTATTCGGCAAGATTTTGTTTACAAAAAAAATGATTAGTTAGATTGTATGGGCATTGAAGATCTAAAGGCCTATGCCAAGCTTTGTCGTAATATAGCTTTGGATAGAATATCTAATGACACGTCAAGTATAGGCGAGGTTTGTGTACTTTCAATCTATTAATTTTATTTATTTATTTTGAATTAAAATTTTTGTTACATTATATCTATGTATGATAAATTATTTTTTAATGTATAGTAATAAATACGTTATGTAAATGTTTATTGTTTTCAATTTTCTCGATTGTTAAATGGACATAATTTTAGAGACTCCACTAGTCAAAATGTTGGAAATGTAGAAGAGCATTTTGGAGAAGTATATTTAAAATTTACACATTTATATTTATGTTTGAAAGATATTTTTTTGTTTTTAAATTTAACTATGTATCTTATTGTTAATTTGACTTATCTATGCAGGTTTCATTAGATTTGGACCTTTTAGATGATTTTTCATCTATTGTGAGCTAATGTTTTATTATTTTATTTCGGTTTTAAGTTAATTGCTAAGCTTAATATTTTTCACTTTTACTATAATTTATTTATTAACAACATTTAAATTTTAAGGGAAGAGAACATATTGAAATTGGAGGTGAAGATATAAGTTCTTTGATGGATGTGGATATTAGCACCGAGGTAATTTTTTTTATAATTGAATTGTTCTCTTATATATATGTTTAAATAGTTTAAATAATGTTTGACATTTGTAAACTGCTTTTATATATGTTGAAGCTTGGGTCTCTTTGATCTTTTCGAGGAAAAGGAAAGACTCCATTGGACGATAGTGTTGGAATTGTAAGTTTAATATTTTATTTTTTTTAATTTAGTTTAAAATAGTCGAAATAATTTGTAAGATTTATAAATTGTTTTTATATATGTTGTAGCTTGGGTCTCCTCCACCTTTTAGAGACAAAGAGAAGACTTCGTTGAATGATAGAGAATTGGAGGTAATTTTGTTAATAATTAAATTGTTTTTTGATATATTAGTTTAATGTTTTAATGTTTTGATTTTAGTTTAAAGTTCTTTAAATAATTTATGATATTCATAATTTGTTTTTATACATATTGCGGATTGTTACGAGTCCAAGGGAAGACCGTAGTCGAGGATAGTGGTGGACTTACATTTAGAGAATTATTTATATAGTTCTTTATATATATATATATATATATATATATATATATTGTAGCTGATTTGGACATCGAGGAGCTTAATTTTTGGATTATATACATGTATATTGAACTCACATGTACATGATTGTTTTTTTGGATTATATACATATACATTGAACTCACATGTTCATGATTGTTTTTTGGATTACCTACATGTGCATTGACCTTAGATATCGTTTTTTGTATTATACACATGTATATGTAAAGATTAGGAATGTTAGGAAGTTTTGATAGGTGCAAATATATGGGTGTATGTAAATTATTAAATTTATGTATGTTTGTTGTTGAAAAGTTCAGAGTGATAGAAATGTTATGAAGTTTGATAGGTGCAATCTAATGTTAAGAATGAATATATGGGGAATGTTAATGTTGGGAGTGAATGTTGCGAGTGAATGTGGGAATGTTAGGAGTGAATGTTTTGATAGGTGTAATCGAATGTTAAGAATGAATATATGAGGAATGAATATGAGAATCTTAATATTATGAATGTTATGATGTTTTGATAGGTGCAAATATATGAATGTTTCGAATGAATGTTAAAAATGAATGTTAGGAAATGTTATGTATGTTATGAAGTTTTGATAGGTGTAAATATATGAATGTTAGGAAGGTGTAAAATATTTTTAGTAATAATAATTAGAGAATGTTAGGAATGTTAGGTATGTTAGAAAGTTTTAGGTGCAAATATATGAATGAATGTTAAGAAATGTTAGGAAGTTTTGATAGGTGCAAATATCTGAATGTATGAATGAATGTAAAAAGGAATATATAGAGAATGTTAATGTTAAGAATGAACATATGTGAATGTATGAATTAATGTAAGAATGAATATATGGGGAATGTTAATGTTAAGAATGAATATATGGTGAATGTTAATGTTAGGAGTGAATGTGGGAATGGGGGAATGTTAGAAGTGAATGTTTTGAAAGGTGCAATCTAATGTTAAGAATGAATATATGGGGAATGAATATGAGAATGTTAATGTTAGGAATGTTAGGAATTTTTTATAGGTGCAAACATATGAATGTTAAGAAATGCTAGGAATGTTATGATGTTTTTATAGGTGTAAATATATGAATTTTAGGAAGATGTAAAATATTTTTAGTGTTGAGAAGTTGAGAATGTTAGGAATGTTAGGTATGTTAGGAAGTTTTAGGTGCAAAAATATGAATGAATGTTAAGAAATGTTAGGAATGTTAGGAAGTTTTGATAGGTGTAAATATATGAATGTATGAATGAATGTAAAAATGAATATGTGGGGAATGTTAATGTTAAGAATGAATATATTGGGGATGTTAAGGAATATGATTTATTCATATAGAGATGAAAAAATTAACAAATTGATTCTAAATTTTAATATTTTTTATTACTAAGGTAACATTAGCAATTTAATTATTATATTTATTTTATGTTCGTTACAAGAAAAGAAAATGAGCACTACAAAGTTGTAGTAGTGAGAAAACTACAAATAGAATTCCTATAACCCCCCGGGATTTAAAGAAAGGTGATGAAATGAATACTGAAAAAGAAAAATAAAGACTTGTAGAGTTACAGGAAGAATTCAAAAAGTTAAGGCCCCCCATGTTTGATGGAGAATTTGAGGAAGCAATAAAATCTTAGTTGTTAAATATCAAACACAATTTTCAAGTGTACAGATATGATGATAATTTGAGGGCACCTTTATATTTGTTTTCAGCTAAGCAGAAAATCTGCTCTGTGGTGGAAGGAGGCTAAAAGTGTTAGTAACATACATAGTAAAGAGCCGAGTTGATTTTTTTTTTTAAACCTATTGAAAAGATGTATATGTCAGAACGATATTATGATGAGAAATCCCAATAATTCAATGATTTGATATTAGGATTGTTAACTATGGAAGAATTTGTAACCAAGTTTGTAAATTTACAATGCTATGTACCATACCTAAGAATTGAAAAAGCTAAGGTATATAGTTTTATCAGTTGTTTACCGCCAGTGTATAAAGAAAAGATTGTGTTTGAAATTCCTAAACAATGGATGAAGCAATTAGAAAAGCCTAGTTGTGATACCATTTGTTTAAACAAAGATCCAAATTGAGTAAAAGTTGAAAAAACAAAAAAAAAAATTGAAAAGATCGATCAACATAGAAAAGGATTTAAACCCTCACCTTTTGGAAAATGAACAAGAGGTCATAATGATAACAATTACAACAAGAAAATTTCAACCAATAGTAATGGGGTAAATAGTATCAAAACTTCTAGTGGAGGATGGAATAGTAACCCATAAGCATGTTGAAGGAAGCTTCTACTGTGAATGACATAGCTAGGAATATCCCTATAGTTAATGTTTCTTTGGAATATCAGCAGGCGGACCATTAATCCACCATGTTGGAAGTAGAAGGTAAAGTTTTGAACATACATGTTTCTATAGTTATCGATTCAGGATCTAGTTTAAGTTACATTGCACCAAAAGTAGTTGAAAAGTGTAAAATTAGTAAGGAAAAACAAAAAAATGCATGGTTGGTATAGCTGGCAACAAAGGTAGAAAGAAAAATTACGGAGATAGTTAAAGATTTGTTATTAGGTTTTAATGACTTGGATACCTCGTTTAATTTAAATATACTTCTCCTAGGATCCTATGACATTTTGATAGGTATGGATTGGATAGAATCTCATAAAGCTGTTATCGATTATTTGCATAAAAATTTTAGTAGTGTGGATGAAGAGGATAAGTATTATACAATGAAAGAAATTTATAGACCTTTATCTACACGACAAATTTCAGCAATACAATGTAAAAAGTGTATTAGGAAAGGGTGTCAACTTTATGGCATCAAAATTAAGGAATTTGAGCCCGAAAAATAAAAGATGGAATTGGAACAATTTCCTATTTTAAAGGAATTTAAAGTTGTATTTTGTGATAAGATATCAGTATTACCACCTAAAGGATATTTAGATTTTACCATAGATCTAATGTCATTTTCAACACCAGTATCACGAGCTGGCATATCATATGAGTATCCCAGAATTAAAAAAATAAAGAATACAATTACAAGAGTTACTAGACAAAGGATATATTCGGTCTGGTGTATCTCCTTAAAAAAGGACCTCTTTTGTTCGTGGGTGTGCTAGTAATATGATAAATTGTAATGTATTATTATTTTTTACTGTTGAGATTGATTCTATGGAAATCGTTGAAAATTTGAAATAATCTATTTACAAAAAAGGAAAGAATATAAAAAATAGCTCATAGCGATGCATAGATAACTTATAATTGATGAATAGATAACCAACCATTGATGGCAGATAACTAGAAGAACACGAGCTAAAAAAAAATTTCGATCGACGAATTTTTTTTCTCGCTGACGATTTTTTTTTTGCGTTTGCGTTATAAGTAACGGTTCCATAAAGGAAAAACATTGTTCGACCGAACAATTGTTCAGCCGAATAATTTTTCTACCGAATAACCGCTGAGACCTAAAACCTGCACAATTTTCAGGTTTCTCCATTTTCAGAACGTAAAATGGATTCTTTACACTACAAATTGACTGTCGGACTTGATACCATTAGTTTCATCATTGAATCTACTTTCTGTAGGTATATATTTTGTTCTGTATAGGTGAGATCCAATATTTTTTATTTTTTTGTTTCTTAACATGTGTCGAGTTTCGTTTCATCTCTTTCAACATGCGGTGAAATGAAAAATATATAACTTTAAAATACACCACCTAAAAAATTGAAACAAATATGGTGCAGTTAATTGGAGTGTCTACTTCAAAAGGGTATTCGTAGATTTTTAAATTTTATAGTCAATTGAGAGAAAAGTGGCACAACAAAACACATGTTGAAAATTGACAAGGTTTTCCCATTGATTGAATTCAAAAAAATATTATAATTAGTATATAGAACCATTCGTTACAAACTTATGGTCATCGCAATAGTATATTGTGTGTATATTGTCGTAACATATTTTGTTTTTGCAAAAGACAATTTTAACAATGATTTTAGGGGCGCAACCAAACATGTCTATTTTTTAGTCATTTCATTTTATAAGGACACAATGTCAAACATTTTCCGAAATGACATATCAAATCTCAATAATAAAAAAATTGAAAAAGTTATGAATAGAAATCTAACATAATTCTCTAAAAGTTTGTTTTTACTTAAAAGTGAAATTCTAAACGAAAATGTCACTTTCGTTCGCCCAAAGTTGAAAAAAATGAAAAAATAATAGACACCCATCCTCATGGATTCACCCTAAACTATTGCCTAGTTTTAAGTCCAAACTTCAAACACATAGCACATTATGGGATTTGATTGCATGTATATCATATTACTCTCGAATTCAAACCTGTGATATAACCTCTAGTCATGAACGGTGAAACAACATGATAGAAGTCACTATAGTAACACACCTTGATATACATGTGATGTCGAAAGACATTGCGGACCACCACTCAGCCAACTGGATTTGATGAGGTGTGAAATGAATAGGCACTTTTCTTTGGAGTAGATCCCCCCAACAGTCAAGAAATGATGTAATGGTCGCCTTAATGATTATCATATAGCCCATGGACCATGATATGTAATATGGAGAAACAACAATTGGGTGGTCTATATCTACCATTGTGAGAGAGCCAGCATAAAGATAGTCCTTGTAACTTTACTTCCATTTTAGAGGAGAAGTTGACAGTTTTGAATCCTATAAGATTTCCATATTGTCGCGTTATGCACATTCACACATCATTAAGAGCTTAACGTTCAAATTCATTACCGATTATGTAAGAACTTAATGTTGAAATCCATTACCGATTTTGTAAGAAAAAGGCTTTCATCAAAAGCGTGCGATCTATGAAATCAACTCGAGGAAATTCTTGACAACCTAATCCATAAATGCTCAAATCTAGTTATTATAAACTCACCATTGAACAATGATTACAATGTATTTTTTAGATTTTTCAGTTTGAAAAAAAAAATCAAGTCGTGTTAGAATATTACCCGAATCAATGACAGAGCTGAACAATACATTATCCTTAATGCATTACAAAGGTGGAATGAAAAATGACAAAGGCTACAGAAGAGTGGATTCATCGGGCCATTAGAGCGTGTTGGGATCCAGAATATTCCTAGAAGATTTAGTGGATGTTTAAACAAAAAAACAGAAAAGAGGACTGTAAATTTCCGGCAATGAATATCGAATCATCCGTTAATCCTCCCAAATCAATGATTGGATACATGGAAGAAAACTGGGACTGTTAGCGCATTTTCATAAAAGGAGTGTTTACATTGTATGGAAAATGTCTGAATGGCGACTAACTCTATCGAAAGAAAAATATTTAGATGTGTGGCCTCTGTAAGGAAGTTTGAGTATGTTTCCCTAAAGACAAGATGGTACAGTTCAGTGTTCACTTACCGAGATCAGGATGGAATATTTTACAACGTAATGAAGTCATATCAAAACAATATTGTAAGGAAGGTTGATCTTGATTTCAATATTAAATTACACATAGAGGTGGTCATTTGAAACCCAGTTTCTGAGGTCATAAACCTTACTCTTCGTTGTCCTCACAATGCTTTATCATTCTCACAACAACCAGCCTCTCACTTCTTCTAATCATGAAAACAATGGAGACAATATGATCCAGCTAGCCATGGTCGTGGGGTCGCAAGCATGAATGAAGTATCCCATCTTTTGGGTTTCTATTAGCTCATGAGAACATGAGTCAACATAGAGTGCAACTTCCCCTCATGCATGTGCTTTCCTCGAACACTCTCCACCCTCCCATCTGGCTCCGGTACATAGCTTTAGTCACCTTTTAGCCATGCAGACGGGACACATTTAAATGCTTCACAAGACCACCCCACCCAAGATGCGGGTGCTTTCCCCAAACACTCTCTACCTAGTGGCTCGCTCATACAATCTGGCTTCGGCACACGACTTCAGTCACCCTCCAGCCATAGACACGAGATGCCATTTAATGGCGGTCATTCGAAAGAAATTGATTTAACTACTTTCCAGCGTGAGGTAAATGAACTGCAACCTAATGTGACAGAGGCATTCCTCTGGCATTAACGTTTCCAGCTATATATTGTAACTATTGCGCATGGCTTAAGTGTCACTTGCTCTATCGATGCATGAAATGGTGTTCAATCCTGGCTCCTCCTTCACTCACTTCCTCTCGACGCTCTTTTTGTGGCTTTGCATTGTTTTGTTCAGCTCTATGGAGTGTTCAACTCTGTGTTTGGGAGCTTCTCTTACTCATCATGACCTAGTCGAGAGGTACCTCCCGTCGTGGCGCTGGGCATGGAGCTGGAAGAGAGGATGGGTCTCAAAGGAAATGCAAGGTTGTTAACAGTGGCTATGACATCAATGTCTCTCCCCCTTTTCGATCGCTAATTGACGGCTAGGAATTTGGTCAGGTGGAAGATTTTCTCACTACGGGTAACTATGGTAACCAAATCAATTTCTACTGGTTGATTAAAAAAATGCTCGGGAACCTAGTAGAAGTAGTGTTGGAAAATTGGGCCTCTTCAACTACCTCCATCATTGATATCAGGGCTCTTCTACTGCATTAGGATGCAAAACTGTCAAGCCGTGACGCCATCCTAGCCAATGGCAAGTATTCTCTAGAGCGGTGCTCCAATTTGCACAAGCGTTCCTCTACGAAAGAACGCACCACCATTAGGGCCAATTTGGATGCTTTGGTAGCCGCTCATCCCTGAGGGTCATCCTCTGCACATCTATCTCCATCAATTATGCATGAAATGTTAGCAAGCGTTGTAGGGAGCTTTGAGGCCTTGATGGCCACCACCTTGGGTTGGGTTATGCATGACTCGCAAGTCTCCTCCAGCCTGCCTTCTCTACTGACCACCTTTCTTGTACCCAATACCATTTATTTGTTGCACTTCAAGTGGGTCCATACTTCTACTGGGGGCGCTTCTCTCTGTCGCAAAACCGAGCCTCTAACACGTAGGCTCCCTCCATAGGGGTGGGATGATGAATTCTTCGACAACTTCCCCATTGTTGAAGACAAACCCTGCCCCCAAAAGGAAGAAGCTTATGCACCCGATGATCGTCCCTAGCTCCCTCAGCTGTCGTCAAATCCTTTCTCTTTCGGCTATCCTCAAATGTTGGTTTTTTTTGTGAAAATGTGTGTTTGTTTGCTCGGTCATGGTCTATGGTAAAAACTATAACTTCTTCAATGGAGGCTAGCTCCCTCGGACTGCGTTGTTTCTCTATGCTACTTCTATGCCTAGCATTTTTTAACGTATGTACTAGTGGTTCCACCAACCTAGACCGCAAAAGCTAACATTTTGCCATGTAACACTTTTTGTACTTTTAATATAATTATTTATTCAACCTTACCAAAAAACATAAAATGCTAGTCGGTAAGGGTACCTCGAGTGACATAAAAACTAAATTGCTAAATTATTGACATTTATATTGTAAGAAATTTTAATTATCTAAAATATCTATGATGGATATCTCTTCGAGATATTTATATTCGGAAATAAAATAAGCAAGGGAGGTGAAATCCATAATTTAAATTTGTTTTCAATCAATGTGACGTGATGGACTTAGTTCAAGAAGTAAAATACTTTGTGCTGAATCGAAAACATAATATGCCTACAGCTCTACTTAAAACTTATTTACTATAGAAAAGAAATTGCAACAAAACAATAAAATTTAAAGATTATAACAAAACTGCAACAAAACACTAAAACTCGATGATTATAACAAAATTGCAGCAAAAGTCTCATAAAAGTGCAAGAAAGCGATGCCATGGGAGGGAGATTACTTCTTAATTTTGAGAAAACGACGTTTTTGAAAAGAATTGGATGGAGATTGCACATGTTTTTAAAAGCTTTCTTTTGAAGTATGAAGATATTATTTGGATGTACAATAAAATCCGAATAAAAATGGATGTTATTGGGATGAAGATTAATTTTAATTAAAGATGTACTCAAAAGTATTGAATGGTCATTCATCATATTTTGAAAAACGTTTTTATTAAAAATAGGTTTAAAATGTTTTAAGTTGTCATTGAACTCAAGTCGGAATGGCGAAATAAGGAAAATAATGAAAAACTTTAGTGAAATGGTCCAAAATTACAAATTGGAAAGGTAGAAGATGAGGATGTAGCCTCTATTTACGGTAGGAATATATGGCTTGAACATGAGAAGGAAGATGATTTGGATTTAGTGAAATAAAACTTGTATGTTAGAAGTATATCTTCGAGTGCATTAATGCAATCTCATATTGGTTGTTAAAGTTTGTATCCTTTATTCTTTTTTGTATTTTATATAGTTTTGTTTACATTTTAATTTTTTTGCTATATTTTTCATTGACAACCATTTGTATGATTACTTGAGTCATTGGTCTAACTCACAAAGTTACAACGAGCCTCCTAATACTCATGTATTATTGCAGCCTACAGGGACTCTCTCTACCCCAAGTGAGAAGAAAGCACTTTTTTGCAATCTTTTCCACAACAAGAAGTGCAAAAACTATTAAATCTCCTCTATAACATTTTACAAACCTATAGTCAAACAATATCTCTAAATCCTAAAGCAAGCTCCTTGTGGAATCATTAGCTTGCTAATGTAAACCTAAAATAAAATTAAAAAAACATGTACATAAAAGAGGAAATATAAGATTTTAAATAAAGCCTTGCTAATGTAAACCTAAAATAAAATTAAAAAAACATGTACATAAAAGAGGAAATATAAGATTTTAAATAAAGCACTCTTGTTTTTTTCCGAGAATAAATTCTTCCATCTCCGAAAAAACCATAAGTAAGCCTTGGTAACTAATGAAATTTATAAAATACTTTCAATTCCAATCATCTTCATTAAACATGTCAAATATACTACCCATAATTTAATAGATGTGCTCTCTTATAATTTAAGAACATAATATGTAACCTCAAACATATATGTATTACACCAAGTTTATGGGATTCTCTACAACATAAAGGTAAGGGTAAGATCTTATAAGTACATAATCCAAGTGGGAGGAACATAACATTAAATAAATTTATTTTGGAGAATATTTTTACTCAATTTAAAATTTATCACGCTAATACACTATCAATATAAAGATGTGTTTTTAATAAAATTTAAAAAAATTAAATAAAAAACGAAAAAGAAAGGAAGAAGCACAAAAGAACAAAAAAAAAACAGGAGACACAAATATACCTATTTAGGTGTATGTGTCTTGAGGATTGTAAAATAAAGCTATAGGAACCATGGAACAAACACTAAAATAGCAAGCAAAGATACTACGTACTTGTCTACGCTTTTAGTTTAAAGTTTAAGGATATCCCTTTTGTCCTAACTCGATAGTTTAATTTGGGAGCGTCCCAACTGGATGCGAGGTTAGAGTTGGTCTTTATCCATTCTTTTATAGTTGCGGGCTCTAAAAAATCTTCTAATAGAAGAAGTCAGCTGAATTTGGACCATTGGATCAACAAAAAATGACGACCCAACTATTCCTACGACATTTTGAGGAGAAGAGAGTAGAGGAGAAGAGAGTAGAGAAACATTTTATTCTTCATTTAGAAATGGTTCAATCATTTTTAAGCTTTCAAAAAAAAAGACATCATTCATTACATGAAATTTCAACTCAAAATGGGCATCCTAAAAAAAGTTGATAAAATAATAGTTAAAATAATAAAATAATATTTATTAATTTTGGAGGAAGAAAAGAAAAAAACAACTTTTTTTGTTTGTATTTCTGACATATCTCCTCGTGTTTTTACTCAAATTTTGATCGAGAGAGCTCATCGGATTAAGAATTAAATTACGCATTCAATGAGGACCTATTCGACATACTTTTAACGGAACCAGCTACCCCAAAAACAAGAAATATGTTCTGTCATCATGTTTTTTCAGGTATTTCTTGTTTTTGGGGTAGTGGGTTCAGTCAAAAGTATGTCGAGTGGGTCCTCGTTGGATGTGGAATTTAATTCCACATCCAACAAGCTCTCCTAGCCGAAATTTGAGTAAAAAAACGAGGAGATAAGTCTAAATTACAAACAAAAAAATAAATTTTTTTATGACACCTATCCCCAAATTTATATTAAAAAAGTGTTTAAGACCTATACGGTATTTCAAATTGAAAACAATTCCATTGGCTAACACATGATGACATGGAATTTGAATTAGAGTTAAAAGGCCATTTTCGAGTTGAAATTTCTTCCAAGTTCTTTTGAAGAGACATGACAAAGAAGTAGAGCCAAAGAGGAGGAAATAAGATAGAGCGCAATGAGCTAATGGGGAAAAGGGAAATGAAATAGTAGTAGAAAAAATGAATTTCAGGAACATAAAAGTTGAAATAAAATGGAATGTGGAGAAGATAAAGGAGAAGATATCATAATAACTCAAATGCCTAAGACGATTAAAGAAAAAAGAATAAAGAGATAAAAAAAAATTGTGGAGAATTACAAAGAAAATATACTGTTATACTTAGAAAATACACAAAAGAAGAAATACCCTAAGTGAATTTAGTGTGTTTAAGTAATTTAAAGATTGATACGGAGGACACCAAACCATAAAAACATAGCTTTCGAAATTGAAGGGATTTTGAATGTTTCAAAATAATTTTAAGGATGTGGCATAGAACAAAAAATGATAAAACCATAGTGTGAAAAATCAAAATGGAATTTGAACTTGAAGAACAAATTATGCATCTGAGTAGTTGAACCCCTTTGATGTCAATGTTTATGGCCCTTAGTACCATTGAGATGTTGTAATTTTATAATTTAATGCAAAATTGGTGTTGCATATTGTTGGAGACAACCCCATACAATGCAAGTGACCTTGGGTGATCCAATGGATCCTAGGAGGACGCAGTCCCAGTTTGAGGAGCCTTCTCATGTAATGAAGGCTATTGAACCAATGATTCACATGCATTGTTACATGGCTTTATATTCAGACCCGAAGGCCTATGCAGAGGCTCTAGGGAATCCCCTATGGGAAGCTTCTATACAAGAGGAGTATAACTCTCTCCTTGAGAACCAGACTTGGGATCTGGTTCCACTTGCTTCAGACAGGAAGCTTGACAGATTCAAATGGGTTTGCAGGACCAAGAAGGAAGCAGAAAAATAGATTCATGGGTTAGTTTCCAAAGGTTTTCAGCAGATTCATGGGTTAGAATATGATGATACCTTTTCTCCATTAGAAAATATTGATTCCATTCGATTGGCATTTTCCATTGCTACAACGAGGAGGTGGGAAATCCATCAGATGAAAGTGAAGAATGCATTTATTCATGGTTATCTCTCTGATGAGATCTACATGGAGAAACCACAAGGATTCATACAATATTCATCCTTGGTTTGCAGACTGAAGAAGTCTCTCTATGTCCTTAAGTAAGGCCTAAGAGCATGGTGTTCCAAGATGGAATCCTACCAATTGTCCCAAAACTTTTTATGGTGTAAGCCAAATCCGAATGTATACATGCTTAGGACAGTTGACTCACTTCTGCTACTAGTTTTATATGTGGATAATTTGTTGATCACTCGCAGCTCGATTTCAACACATACTGCATCCAAGAGGATTTTGCATGACAAGTTTTTTATGAAGGATATGGGTCCATTACATTTCTTCCTTAGTCTTGAAATCAGCGACGATGCCTCAGGAAACAAACTATCCTAGGCCAAGTATGCTCGAGATCTCCTAGTGATATTCCATATGATAGACTGCAATTTTGCACTCACTCCTTTCTTATCTGGGGTGAAAATTAAGGATCATCGACTTGCAGTTCTGTCCTTCAGCTAAAAAGATTGCTGACATCTTCACCAAGATCTTCACTGCACAGAATTTCCACTCTCTGCGCGATTATCTTGGACTGAAGGACACAGTTACCTAGCAACTGTATTTTTCTTCTTTTGCTACATTGTATCTTGAGGGGGGGCTCCCATGAGTTTTTCCCTCTTTCCTCATTTTATTTAAGTTTTCATTAGATGCATTGTTTTTGGGTGACCTATTATGGCATTAGTTGCCAGGGCCCTTTCTTTATTACCTGATAGTAGTGTCCAGGGGAGGTGTTGGAGACCCATGAAGACTCATTCCCTCTGTAATTGATGGACTTGGTGTCAAATCACTCTATAACTTATGGCATGCATTAGATCTTTCTAGACCAACACTATGGCATGTTTCCTTATTTCTGCTAGTTAGGATAGATATTAAGTATTGTAATCTTTTGTGCATATCAATACATAATTATTTCATTCCTTCTCTTTTCTTTTCACTATTTTCTGTTTTGCAAGCTGTGTCTTCTCTCTTGCTAGCTATATCTTTCTATGTAGCTTATTAATAATCATCTACAAATAATCTTTGAAGTTCTATTATTATGCTTCCGAATGTCGATGGACAGTTTATGTGGCATATGTTCACTTTAGCAATGCACCAGGTGTGTGTCTTGGGTTTTAAGGAGGAGGCTGCAGTCTCTTGCATCATATAGTATCAGAGTTTTTGTTTGTGTGCAAAAAAAATTCTGCATCAGCTAATATCCTGTCTCAATTAGTAGATATCGATAGCCGCAGTTGTTAGAAAACAAAATTTTAAGAGGATGCAAGAAAACCCTTATCTTCTTCAATCAAAATTTGTCGACCAAGTACAATATTTCATGACGACACTATCTATGAAGAAAGTGATCACTCACATATAAAACGGGTATTCCCTACCAGTGTAAAATATCCATAGTCGTGTTCACTGAATCGGTTATTGTATGTCAATTCAAAGAAAAACCGTGATAGTTAAAATCACTTAATTTGAACATCACAGTAAATATTTGAGTTTCTTAGGTCGGGACACATTTATTATGGGAAACTCTACCTTTTATTTGACGATTTCACTTCTACAAGTTTATTTCCATGAAACTAATTTCAACAAAGCTTCATACATGAATGTCATGCACAACACATTAATTTAGAAACAACCTTTTACAGACGTTTACAACCTTTATAACCTTAGATATATAAAATAAATCATTAACTTGATGTGATTCACACTATTAACGATATAGTAAGTCGACATAAATTCGACATCACTCTATTTGGATAAGTGACAAGCTCGCAATATCAAATAACAAAACTTTTACACGGTGAAACATGGGACATTATTGATTTTTTTAAGAACAACAAAATTCACACAAGTAATTATAAATTTTACAAAGTGGAATATGGTAGATTATTGACTTTTTTTAAGAATGTAAATGTCAACAACATTCACACAAGTAATTATGAATAAGATGTGTGACATTTATGAGCATAGAAGAGCATCTCCAAGAATGAAAGGAGGGGCTCTAAATCACTTCCACAAAAGGGGGACGAATTCACTCATGGAGGGTGCTTTTACCACTTGGATGAAGTGGTTAGAAAGATAAAGGCTTCCCAAACCAAATGGGATACCTCAATATAGGTGGAATCCCTTCATTCCAACACTCAGGCCCTCCTCCCACCATTTTCTCAAACCCCAAAACACCTCACACTTGTCAAATTCGCCCCTTTGGGGTTTGAGCTTATTTTTTGCTATAAAATCAAGGTTTTCCAACTTTGTTGAGGATGGATGCAAGAAAACCCCGCTATTTTTTATTGTTTCTAATTGATGAATAAATTTGCAGACTTTGGAGGTCCATTCGGTGTTATGAGATGAATGGTTGCAAGTATTGAGGTGACATTGTTAAAATTATGAATTATTTCTTCATTTTTGCTTAAAATTGCTATTAGATCTAGCTTAGAAGGTCATCCTAAGGTACATAGAGTAGGAATTTACTGTTGTAATTTTCTTACTGGTATTTTTATCTTAAGATATAGGAGAGTAGTTGTTCATACTCAATTTTATTTCAACTCTTTCTCATTTCTTGTTTTTTAGTACACTAGATCTAACTCTTTTTATGCAGGGATTTCTCATAGATTTGTTTTGTAGGTTACTTTTTGAAAGGTGGATTTGAACTTACTTGTATCTTCTTCTTCTCGGATAATCTCTCAATTTTTATCTTATTTCTACAGGGTCTCCAAAGTTTCCATAAGAAGATCAACAAAGGCTTCAAGTTGCTCTCCATCTTCTCAAAACATTTCTCTCTCCTTTGTCTAGTTACGTAGATTGAATATGCAAATTTGATACATCTAATTGAAAAGTATGATACTTTCAATATACCTATTTATCATTTCAAACAAGTTATATTTAGAAATGCATAAACAAGAATCATCTTTTACTAAATCTAAAGTTGTCATTTCAGTGCTCTAAAAACTAGTAATTTTTTCCATTCTTTTGCAAGTATTGAATTTAATTTTAGTTTTTATGTTTTAATTATTCATTTCATCAGATTCTAATATTTTAACTTGCTTTTTTTTAAGGTCCAAATAAAAAGAGGAGGAATCTCTGCTCAAAAATTGAGTTTTGGGTCTCCTCGGACACCAAAAAAACCCATTTTTCCCCTCTTCTTCTTTTCCCTTCACTCCATAAAGTTGTACAAGTATTTAGACCTGTTTTATAGGGTATAAGACATATTTAAATTTCATTTTGTTTATATTGAATCATAATTAACAAATAAATAAAGTGGGTTACACAACACCCACACTTCATCCCCTCAGGGGGATTGGAAGTGTCTCTTTCATCATTTGTTTTTTTCTAACAATCACACGAACATAATCTGCCTTCTTGAAATGCTGTGTATACTAGTTATTTATTTTCTTTTCCATCTTTAAGTTTGTTTATATAATTTGGTTCCCCCGCTTGTTTCCACGAAGTATGCTCTCTCCACCAACCAATGGCTTCTTGGTGATTATTGGTGGATGATCAGAAAGTGACACATAACTTGTGGATTCTTTTAGAATTTAGCTATTATTTTTTCTGCCACAATATTTTTTCTTCAATTCAATTAGAACAAACATTTTTCCATTCCATTGTATGCTCTTTCCCATCACAGGGTCGCCCTGAGCTTTAGGATAATCAAAAGCAGGAATGCGCACTGATCAATTATTTACACTAAATAATTAACTCATAGTAATAAAATAAACAAAATTTGAAACATTGTGAAAATACAACACAATGTCTTTTGACATTATTGAGCAAATTTCTCAAATGAAGTAAGAACCAGTGAATAGTGACCTCGAGATACAGTTAGGCTACAACCGTGTTGGCGTAGTGTTGAACACCTTTTGAGAGACTCCGATTCATCCCACATTTCTGAGAGAGGAACCAATTTTGTCATCTTTCTAGGCATATTCTCTTTGCTTCATAACTATATCTAGAATCCCCTTTCCCTTAAATCAAATCATCTTTAATAATTAAAACTCACCAAGACACATTGCAAAACATTTCTGTTTCAACAACAATTTTGACTCCATTTGGCACTAATCTAAGTACACAACAATATTATTTTCATTTGATTATCAGTTTTTTCAACGTTATCGTTATAGCCTCATGTTATATGTTGTTGAATGTTCAAACTATTTTGCATCAGTCTTGTGACATAATTATTTACCAAAAAAATCCTAAAAACAACTTAATTTTGTCATTAACAACTAAAATATAGAGATCCTTAGTTGAACTCTTTCTTAGGGACCACCCCCCCTTGGATTCGTTAGGAGTTTGGCCGAAACGTAGGAGTCAAGATCACGTGACATTACTTGACTTGAGACTTTCCCCCAAGGACACACCTAGCAGCTTGAATATTTCTGCTGCACTTAACCTCCAGGTGTGTGAAAGGCAGAAACACAAATTATTTTCGATCCATAGAGTGTGCGTGAACTGAATGTAATGGATATTATGGAGAGAATTTTGTAGGCTATTTGCATACATCAAAGAGTTTGAGACACAAATATTTCTAGTTAACAAACAATTTTGGGGTTTTTCCCGTATCGGTTTCCATGTTAAAATTTCTGTGTCGAATGGTGCATGATAACTATATTAATGTTTTATTTTGGGTGTTGTTGTGACTTATGATAATCCACTAACTTATTATTAATTAATTTAATTGACAATGTTTTAGGGGAACTTATGAATATGTTTTGAGTTTGTGGAAGGGTTGTAATACTCTGCTATGATAGTTATGCGATGATGACCTCTCCATCAACGTTTAACATGAAGAGATGTAATTTACTACTATAGGAACTTGATTCCTTCACCTACTTTAGGTATCTTGCATGAGAATTCCCTTGCATCATATGTGTTACCGATGGGGTTAAGCCTTGTCAAGATAGTAACTTTGTTTTTTTTTTGTTAGACCAGATCTTGAACCTAGCACAGTCGACTATAAGCCGACAATCACCTAGTCGAGTCAACTGCCAAGACACATTGACTAGATCCTCTAGGAAAGGACATAACTCGCTTGACCCATTCTCTCTTCTTGAAACTAGGGTAGATCATTTCATCTCCTACTCCCACCAGAGAGGATCACCTTGGTTTACTCCCCTAAGATGGAATACCCCACCTTCTTTCCCCTTTTCGGGAAGAGGACACTACATATTTCTTCCTGATAGGATACAAAGATCATCACCACGTATTCCAAGGTTTCCCTGTCACGGAAACAACACACATATTACAATGTAAGACCCCAACAAAACTTACCATTCATGGAATGTTTGAATCTCCTTGATTTAGCCAAATTTGTTAATGATCCCATAGCTCATGATGCCACTTGGGTAGATATTCCTAAAAAGCTCCCTTTATACATTCCTAAGTTTTAAGAGAAACAAGAAGATATTCCTTCCAACAACAACATGTCTTTCCATCTAAGGTTTTCCTCCAACATCATAGTGGCATATTTTGTATGACTCTATCTCTTCCAAAGAACCCTCAATGGAACAACTGAAAATTTGTACATGCATTTGACCTAGGAATCTCATACTACATTTGAGATAGTTGCCACAACATTTCTCTCCTATGTTGAGTTACAGATAAGATATGACCTAGGCCTTCGAATCCTCATGGAATTTTGATAGAACACCATGACAACCATCATGAATCACATGCATGAATGGTTTCATTGCCACACTTTGTAAAAAATTGACATTCAAACTCCTTTCTGTTTTTATTGGTTTCTCAAATATCTCCAATTAATTATTGCAAAGGATGTGGTTACCTGAATGTCGTGAAATGAGGAGGAAGTTATCCTCAATCCCAATAATTTAACTTCATCTATGCCCAATCAGAGTATTTGTACAATGAGTTAGTATATTCCCCTCGACGTCGATCATTATATCCTATCGTTGAAGGAATGTCACATTCCATAGATGGGCTTATCAATTCCATTTCATCCCATGTAAAGTTCCCTCATAAAAAACTCTTGAACTGCCACCCATGATGGTGCAATACCCACCTGTCGTCGGTGTGTCATCTCCCCTTAGTACTATGCAAAATACTTCATTTGGATAGACCTGGTATAGATTGTAAAAAATTGTCTACCCTAGTACAAGACAAGTACAAATCGTTTATGATTTCAAATGGCACTACTCATTCCTAAATCCACATCATATTCAACACAAACAACATATATCCCACCATCAATGTGTAACCCTTATTATCCGTACCCAGGCCTTACCTGAATGACAAACATGCCTCATATCAGAGTGAAATTTATTGAACCTTATATGCAACAACAAACTCAACAGTTTGAGCAGTTGAAGATCACCAATCCCCCGAACCCTCAAAATCACAGGAAGGAGGGAAAGAGGGGGAAACCAATTTTCTAAATCTAAGCTAAACCATGGTAACCAACTAGAATAAGGGGGAAATTCCCCCAAGCAAGGAAATAATTCCAACATGAGAACCAAATACCCTTGCTCAATTTATGGTGAGTATTTCCATTACACTCACCCATGTCTACTTATACTCGACTACAAAGAGATGGTGGGAGTAAAGAAACAACACCATCAATCCCTTATTAGGTGCCTCCTACACCATAACCCCAACAAGCTGCAACAACCCTTTTCCAATCAACAAGTAGTTACGTAACAGTTGTATCCTTTCCCTTTAAGTGATGAATCCTTCAAAAACATTTTTATGAACTATGCATCCATCAACCTCCAAACTTGTGCCAAACAATATACGAGCGTTTACACCTCACTTTTCCTATAAGAGACTTCAGTCCCTATGGGAGGCCCTTTGAAAATTCTGTCCCCCAACATAAAGAAAATTCTGAGGATACCAAAAGCACCACTTAGGAATAACACCCATAATCCTCATAAGAAGCCTTCCCACAATTATAGAATTGTAGACGATTTGTCCCAATTGCCACTCAACATGTCCACATTAGAGGTTCTTTTGTATTTCCTCACACAACACAAAGCACTATTAAATGCCCTCGATGATGTTGACCCTTATGATTCTTACCTCATGTCTTTCATCCTTAACAAAGGATAACCACAAATACCATCATCTGTGGAATTCCAAGTCCTTGTTGCAGTGAAGAACATCATCATGCATTACTGTATCATTCATGAAGGCGTGTCAACACTTGCTATGTGCCCTAATGTTTGGAAACAATTGGAATCACATGAGTTAGTCCCATCCTCTATTTCTCTTCATGCATATAATGGATGCTTGTCCCAACCATAAGGATTATACAAGAATTTCACCATTGAGCTAGGGGGGGAATGGTCATGATCGATGTTGAGGTCATTAACGCCTAGCTAGACTACAATATCCCATTGGGTCACAGTTACCTGTATGCCTTAGTATTTTGTATCATGATGTTCCCATTTAATGGGAAGGTGTTCAACCTCAACCAATTTAACTACTATGATTCCTATGTAACTACCAATCCTAAAAATGTCCTACCCATAGTAGGTGAAGTTAACCAACCACCTTATTTTGACATTGAATCAATTGTGTATAAGGATCCCGGCCTCCTTGGGGTGTATTTAATCCACCCACCTACAATCCTCACCATCACAGGTGGTCTCATGTGTACCATTTTTTCCACTGAAAGAGAGTCTAACCACCAAATGACATCATCTTCCACACCACCAACAAGTCATAGAGAGGAGAAAACCCTAAACCGCTCTCTTCCTCCCATGTTCTAGATACCATTTTTTACCCCCCTACAAGAGTGCAAGGAACCCTAGTCATGGAGAGCATTTAACTCTTTGAGGGCTCACATTGGGAATCCCTATGTGGTACCTTACGCTACCATATCCCAAGATGGACTCCAAACCCCTTGCACACTATGAAATGGTTCATGTTTGAGGATTCACCCATCTTAAGCCACAACAAGAACTAATCCTCTTTGTGATCAAACCATCCCAAACGATCACAAAAAATAAAAATGGGGGCACCACTCAACCCAATTTGAAAACCCCCACCAATGGAGTAATTAACCAACACAAGTTGAAGTCCTCAAGCACAATATAACTTGCTCATAAATCTACGAAAACTGGTAAACATATAGAGAACATATAGTACTAGTGCATGACTATTTTTCCAATAATAAAAATAATCTTTTTATTTATTTTCTAATTAGCTAAGTGATCAAACCTCGAAAACAATATGTCAATTGTGGGCGCAACATTTGAATATCTTAATGCAATTATTTGGAGATGGGTTTTTTAGAGCATGTAGAGGTCGATGTTGTTTAGTGCACCATACAATTTGTATTGAAAATGGTCGATAAACAAAATAGATATGAACGAAACACTAACAGTTTTTTTTTGAGTTGAGTGATGCCAAAAGATAAATCAGAAAAAATAGAAAAAATTATATATTCTTGTTAAAAATTACATATTTCGAATTTGCAAAAAAAACCATATATGTTTCTAAAATTTCATAAGAAATGGAGGTGTGCAGCATACTGTAACCAACGGCTAAACATGAGCATATTGAAAATTTGGATATTAGCCATGGTTTATCATACTCTAATGCATATGAATGTTGAATCTGAAGCAAAGTCTAAAGCAGACACATAAGCATAAGAATTCCATGCCATCATGGGTGTAGGCTTGGACTTATCGTTTCGAGGGAATACATTTTTTAATTTAAACAAAACAAGAGAGTGTTTTATTGAAGAAAAATGGGAGCGTTTTTTATTGAAGCAAAATGGGTGCACGGTTTATTGAAGAAAAATACCTCTGCAATTTATTGAAGCAAAATGCCTGCGCGTTTTATTGAATCACAACACGCATGAATTTTTAAATACTATAATGAGTTCTTTTTTCTCAATTATATCAATTATTTTATTATT